>JAZAYU010000026.1:7137593-7530029 GCA_038501625.1 Corbicula japonica
ATTTGTTTGTGGCAAAGATACTGAATTTATGTTCTGTGAGAGTGATGACCTGGCGATGAATGGATATTTAGATCAGAGTTCACTTACTCTCTCTAATTTAGTTAGACGGATAAACATTACATTGCTGGTATTATGGTTACGTGGAGAAACAGCAATAACATTTCTAATTTTAAGACCCACAGAGCATCTACAGTTGTACAAGGTTGGGCACCTCTCTTTTGCCAGTACCAGTCATTGTACGGTATTTAGTGTAAAAACAGTGCAAGACATTTTACACATCCAGACTAGGACAGCCAGTCTGTCAAATTAACATATGCAACAAATTATCTTGTATAACTGGTCATGTACTGAAAAATGTCCTAACTGGTATAGTTTCCACCCCTTCCAGAAACAGATGTTTTTCCAGTCATTATCAAATTTCTCAAGATAAGCACAAAAAACTTTCATGTTGAAAAGCATCATAAATAGCTTTCATGTTGAAAAGCAGTCTGTCATATCAGCTACAGTTATGAATGTGATGCTTACCATTTTATTACCTCCCCTTATGAATATGGTAACGGCCCTTGAGTTCTGGCATTCTTCAATCACCAACATCCTATCCTTAGTGGTACCAAAAGACAGTTCTTTTACAATACCAGCTTTACCCAGTTTCTCTGCAGTCAGCTCTTCAAATCTTGGTACGATACGGCCACCAGTTGCTATGGCGATCAACTGTAAACAGAACATTATAGCCTTCAATACTTAAAATCTTTTTTTTTTTGCTGTACTCCTCTTGCTCAGCTAAAAACTGGTCATTCCTTGAAGATAATGGATGTGTCTCATCAAACTGGAAAAAATAAATCCCACAGATCCCCATCACTGACATGTTAACTTTTTACTCCATATACATGTTTTAACATATGCAAACAGTGTAGATCCAGATCAGCAGGAACATCAGCCACAAATACTAACATTGTTAGTTCAGGCAATCATCAGAAACTTGATTGCCTAAAAAATCAAAGAAGTGTATCCCTCCTATCAGTGTGACAGGCTGACCATTGACAACCTGACCATGGTTCAGAGGGAAAACTTTATATAGCACAATGTCTAGCCAAACAAGTTCACAATGTAACAAGCTGGAATTCCTTGTGCAACCCATTTACCAAAATCGATTGTAATTTTTTGTGACAATGCTAACTATGTAACAGGTTATTTAATGTACTCGGCAAAAGTCAACTGCTTATTTTCTAATTTAGTTATTTTCATATGACAAGAACTGCTTTAAACAAAGTTTTATTATTAATCACTTACAGATTTCTTAGTTTTAAAGTTCAACTGCCAATGAACTCAATCTTCCACACAAAGAACTTAAATATATTATCCACAATTTTTAAGGCTATTTTAACCCTTTCCACCATATATACGCATTTTTAAGCATGTGCAACCAGTGCAGATCCAGATCAGTCGGCACATGTGTGCAATCTGATCTGGATCTGCATTGCTCGCATTTTGGTCAGAAATAACCTAATGAATCAAAAAGCGAACAGTTTAGATCCTGATTAGACGGCATGGATGTGCTGGCTGATCTGGATCTAAACTGTTCACCCATGCGTGTATCTATGGAGGAAAAGGTTAAATTGAAGGAATGGAGGTTAATGGGGAAAGTGGTGAAATTTCAACAAATGTTTACCATTGTTAATGCATACACAAATGAAAACTAACTAAAACACTTTCTGATTTATTTTTTAGTTTTCAGCAATAGTCCTTTCCGATAAGGGTTGTTATCTCCCTTGGCAAATTACTGTTCCTTTGCGCTCTTTAGCGTGCAGTGAGACAGTTTACTTCCGGTCGGAGAGTAAAACGAACAAAGGAATATTTAGAGAAAGCGAGCAAGCAGTTCGTTAAATAAAAAAGAGATGATCTATGTTTGTTTGTTCTTATCAGATTTTGGAGTTTTCTTTACTGATACTATGCTTTCAAAAAACCCAAAGATTATAATAAATTGGAAAATAACAAGTCTTTGTTTTTTTTTTAACCCGAATGTTCTAGCAAACAGATTTCAAAATATAATTAAGGGGTTTTTTTTTACCAATAACTGTCTTAAGTGTTTACTAATTTTGAAATCTTAGCTGCTTTTGCTCATATCCACCTTGATCAGAATTTCATTTGCCAAAATCATTTTTGTAAGATCGCTAATTATCTTAACAAGAAAACTAGATTTTTTAATTATGATCATTGACGATTGACAAACAACAAAATTTTATTTTATGGCAACTGTTTATGAAAGGTAATACCTAATGAAATGGTAAATGCGCTGAGGTCGTAATTAAAAAAAACTCGATTCATGACATTCCCTTCTCAAATAAAAATAAGTCTAAAAATAGCGAAAAATTCTTTGAAAACGAGTTTCCGGCAAAGAGAGATGTTAATTCAAATTCACAACAATTAGAGTTGCTCAACAACAATGGCAAATCGCAGTTCTCATCCCACTGAAGTGTTTGCAACAGTGCCAACTGCATTGCTAACTTTTAATTTAATTCAATCTTCTTTATTATTTAATTTTATTTAGAGTCAACAATGAAAATGACGCCCGAACCGTCTAACTGATTGAAGCGTGTTATGTTCTCATACCGCTAAATCATATCTTATTATCGCACGCTAGTGAAGAGATACAATCATGTTCGCTTCAAGTATACGTTAATTCATATCAATAATGAAAAACGAAATCTGCGAATTTTCAATAGACAAATAATTCACAAACATAATTTTCGCTGACGATTTTGCATACACTTTTTTAAAAACACGCTTTTTATTATTTCCTTTTATTCATATTTAAGAGGTCTGTAGTTATGAAAGTTAAAAGCGGACTTTTTCTTCCGTAGGGGATTCAGAAATGAAAAACGAAAATGCACGTGTTGCAATGTTTTTGTTTTACTCGTGACTAACGGCATAAGTAATTATCGTCGAATATCGTAAACCTGTTGTTTGATTTCATGCTGCTAACTAATGATTCAATGGAAATTTATCATTTTATATATAATAAGTAAAACTAGAATTATCACTGAAAGTGATTAAATACCCCCACATGTATGCTTGATAATTGAACTGGGAATGCTTCGAATCAATGGCATAATGTGCCCCACTTTCAATCCAAAGTGTCGTCTTCACAGTAGCCACATATTCAGCAAGTTTCATCACAATATCTCATTCCTTCCAAATTTATTGAGCAGCAATGGTTTAAATATGTTAGTAACAGTGGCCTTTATCTAACTTTTATCCCAAGTTTCGTCTTCACAGACACTACCTATATAGCAATTTTCATCACAATATCTCATTCTGAACCAAAGTTATTGAGCATACAGTTTATTTTCTATTTTTAGTAACAGTGACCTTGACCCCACAGGCCTTGAATCCCAAAAGTCATCTTCACAAAAACCATCAATACACCAAATTTCATTTAAGAATCTCATTCCAAGCTATAGTTACTGAGTGGAAACGAAGTTTTGAAGTTTAAATAACAGTGACCTTGACCTTGAACCCACAGGCCCCAAAGTCAAACCTAATCTTTATCTTGTTATGTTACATCTGTGTCCCAAAAAATAATTAAATCTATGAAGTATTTCATGAGTTATAGTCCAGAAACAATTTTTCTTTTTTAAGTTACAGTGACCTTGACACTGACCCCTCAGGCCCCAAAGTCGAACTCGACCTGTATCTTCTGATATTACATATATGTACCAAAAAAGGATTTAATCTGTGAAGTTTTTCATGAGTTATTATCTGGAAACCCTTTTTCTATTTTTAGTAATACTGACCTTGACATTGACCCCACCAGCCCCAAAGTCGAACTTGACCTGTATCTTGTGATGTTACATCTATTTACCAAACAAGGATTAAATCTGTGAAGTGTTTCATGAGTTATCATCCGGAAACCATTTTTCTATTTTTAGTAACTGTGACCTTGACACTGATCCCACCAGCCCCAAAATCGAACTTGACCTGTATCTTATGACGATATACCTGTGTACCAAAAATTATTTAATTCTGTCAAGCCTTTCATGAGTTATCATCTGGAAACGAAGAATCCGACCGACCGACCGACAAGCTCACTCCTATATACCCCCTCAAACTTCGTTTGTGGGGGTATAATAAGAAGTGAACCGTTTCCTTTCGTACTAGGTGTTTGTTACATCAGAAGCCTTATTTAAGAATCTGTAAACCTTAAATGAAACATTAGTTTTGACATTACATTACTAATTATGACAGCAAATTTGTACTAATTTTAAAATATGAGTGAATATCATCATCAGCTTATGTATATTCAAACTTGTTGGCAATTTGTATATAAGGTGCGATAATAGCCAGTAACCTTATTCGTTAAGTTGATATACATAAAATAATCGGTGTTCAAATGGTCACATTTCTTAACCCAAATAAGTGCATGGTTAAATATGATCTTGTAGTCGATCTTAAAGAACATTTTGTATTAAATCTGCAACATTTAAATGTTCATTCATTATATTATCACATCTTATAAAAATTAATCGTCGTAACTAAGAAAAATGCACATACAACAGCGCATTCGGTTATTCTAACTAGCTTTCGGCGGCCAGCTTTCAGATATTCGCTTGCTTATTAGTATAAGAGCGAGCTATATAAAAATACATTATTGTAGTCCAATTGAATGAACATTTCTGTATTAAATCAGCAACATTCGAATAATCATTAATTAGATTATCACATCCAATAAAAATAAATGGTCATAACTAAGAAAAATGGCGCTTTCGGTAAATCGGGTGATCATATTTGCCTACCGGAAGTAGAATTAACCACGACCTGATTATCAGCAAAGGGAGATAACAACATTTATCGGAAAGGACTATTAACAGTAAAAACAGTTTATATTTTTTGTTTTTGACAAGTATGTAACAGACTTACCTCAATTTCTGGTCCACCGACCCAGCGTACAGCTGGCAACTGCTTCTGCAGCAACAAGTGGTTAGCTTCATCATCAAATCCCCACTGGCATATCACAAGATTCGCTCCAGTGTCTTTGACCTAAAAATTCCAACAACCTGTATGGTTATCATTGTAGCCTACAATATAAATGTAAAAGATCTGAAGCCAATCGAACTGCTGTGATCTGCTGTATAAATATTGAAGAAGTTCATCTATTGCTTCAAAATATTTGAAAATAATTGTGATATTATCAAGGACCCTGTTATTGTGGTCTCCAACTATATCCCTCATATCAGTGTGACAGGCTGACCTGTGACCACCTGACCATGGTTCAGAGGGAAGCCTTCATCTAGCACAATGTCTAGCCAAAAGTGTTCATAAATCAACACCCTGGAATTCCTTGTGCATAATTGACATTTTATTGACCTGTCACTTTAACTGTCACCAACTTTCACACCTGCACCAGCAGACTTTGCTATCTAACAACTTAACCCTCCACTCCTAGATCCAACTTTTTTCATGTCCCCAAGGACTAAACAAAATGCTCATCAAATTATAAAGCACATGCTATTACAGCATATACCCCGAGTCATGTTTAGTCCAATTTTTTTCTACCATCACCTTAAACATTATGGCAAAGCAATAACTTTTAAATACAAAAAAGATTTTATTAGTATTACACATTTGCACTTGAGGATTATTAACAACTTCATGATCAGAACACATAACAATTCTGCATGCATGTTAACAATGCCTAAATGTGTACCACTAGCATTCAGTATGTTGAACTGTATGTTTACTTGACTGCTATCACCCAGGACTTTGCCTTCTTAAGCAAAGGCAGCATAATGCACCTTCCTTCAATTATTTTCCAATATCTCCTAAATTGTAAATGTAACATTCATATTTTTCATTCCCCTTTTGAGGAAGTGTCATGCTATTTTTCCATATATACCAAAGGGAAGAGAAACTCTCATTTGTTACAACTCTTGGCTCATAAACAAACCCAACATATATGTATCCCTCCTATCAGTGTGACAGGCTGACCAGTGACCACCTGACCATGGTTCAGAGGGAATCCTTCATCTTGCACAATGTCTAGCCAAATGTGTTCATAAATCAACACCCTGGAATTCCTTGTGCAACGAAACATCAGCAACTGTACTTCATTTATTTTGCTGTTTTTATACATCATTACATATAGCTTGCACAAAGCTGCATCGGTTACAACTGAATCAAACCAGAAGTGGATAAATGCAAGGAAATACGTGCCAGCAGGACATCAATAAAAACAAGAGGGCCAATTGGCCCTAAATCGCTCACCTGTCAAACTTGACCTAGATATCATTGAGATAAACATTCTGACCAAGTTTAAAGAAGATCGCACCAAAATTAAGACCACTAGAGTGCGGACGAGCTTTTTCTATAATTTGACCTAGTGACCTAGATTTCAAGGCCAAATGACCCAGTTTCAAACCTGACCTAGATATCATTGAGATTAACATTCTGACCAAGTTTGAAGAAGATCCGACCAAAATTAAGACCGCTAGAGTGCTGACAAGCTTTTTCTATCATTTGACCTTGTGACCTAGATTTCAAGGTAACATGACCCAGTTTCGAACTTGACCTAGATATCATTGAGATAAACATTCTGACCAAGTTTGAAGAAGATCCCATTAAAATTAAGACCCCTAGGGTGCAGACAAGTTTTTCTTTTATTTGACCTAGTGACCTAGTTTTAAGGGTCACATTACCCAGTTTCGAACTTGATCTAGAAATCATTATGATAAACATTCTGACCAAGTTTAAAGAAGATCGCACCAAAATTAAGACTGCTAGAGTCAGGGCTCTCACTAGAGGGAGACTTGGGAGAAGAGGTCTCCCAAAAATGAACCAGACTTCACCCTTCTTTGAGCTATGGGAGAAGTCATTTTGTATAGACTGTATAGGGAAATCATGCTTTTGACTACAAACTTCTCCATAATTCAGTATAATTGTGACAAAACTTCTCCCTGATTTGCAAGTCTAGTGAGAGCCCTGTAGAGTGCAGACAAGCTTTTTCTATCATTTGACCTAGTGACCTAGATTTCAAGGTCACATGACCCAGTTTCGACCTTGACCTAGATATCATTGAGATAAACATTCTGACAAAGTTTAAAGAAGATTGCACCAAAATTACAACAGCTCGAGTGCGGACAAGCTTTTTCTATAATTTGACCTAGTGACCTAGATTTCAAGGTAACATGACCCAGTTTCAAACTTGACCTAGATATCATCGAGATAAACATTCCGACCAAGTTTAAAGAAGATCGCACCAAAATTATGACCGCTAGAGTGCAGACAAGCTTTTTCTTTACTTTGACCTAGTGACCTAGGTTTTAGTGTCACATGACCCAGTTTCGAACTTGATCTAGATATCATCGAGATAAACATTCTGACCAAGTTTGAAGAAGATTGGACCAAAATTACAACCGCTAGAGTGCGGACAACAATTGTGAACGGATGGACGATGGACAAAGTCCCCTCACAAAAGCTCAACCTGTCACTATGTGACAGGTGAGCTGAAAATATTGTCAAACCATAGCATAGCTTACAGACTGGATCAAGCTTAAACTTGCTAGATCAAGGGACTGGGGTGCGCAAACCACTATAAGCATATATGACGAGTTTTTAACCCTTTCCTCCATATACACACCTTTATTGCGTGGGGGAATAGTGTAGATCCAGATCAGCCGGCACATCCCTGTCCTCTGATCAGGATCTGCACTGTTCGCTTTATGATTTGTCACTTTATTTCTAACCAAAATACGACCAGTGCAGATCCTGATCAGATGGCACAGATGTGCCAGCTGATCTGGATCTACACTGGTTGCACATGCGTAAAATTGCGTATATAACCCTTTCCTATCACTGTTAATCGAATTTCAGAATTTGATACCTGTTGAACCATCTGTTCAAACTTGCCAAGCTCATATTCTCGCAGTTTCTTGTAATCTTCTACAGATTTCACTTCCAGATTGTGTTTTGTTTTAGGTTTCGGCGGCTCAAATGGACATGTCAAAATTGCCATCCTGGCATCCTTTACAGACTGAAAAGAAATTAAGTTTAAATATGGATGTTAAAAATGTTTGGGAATATTGTAATTTAATGTATTTCTGCAAATTGATTATTCCCGTTACCAAAGAAACATGGTGGAAGATGTCAAAAATTAATTTAAACATAAATCTTTACAGAATACACTAGTCATTAAGATGCTTTAATCAAATTTCAAAGAAGTATGCTGTAAAAACCTAAAAAGCCAGAACAAGGACTTAATACCTTTTTTTGACAGTAGCTTGCACATTCAATATATATGTATCCCTTTTTTGTATTCCCTGTTGGGATAAAATAATTTGGACCATAAAAACTGTATTTCCATGCGAAATTTTTAATTTTCCAACTTCACTTTAAAAAAGAAATAAAATCTGAAGGGGTTAATTTCTCTGTGAAAAGGGCAGTTTTTTTTAAGTAACAAACCAAACTATGATCTATTGCACACACAAGATACACACCTTTGGCATTTGAGGATGGCTGAAGTCTTTATCGACTATTACACCTTTGACAAGCATCGTATCCTCCAGTTTTCCGCCAACTTTACCTTCCACCTTGATTAGCTCAAAGTCGACGTCACGACGATCAAAGTCTGCCACTGCCATAATGGCATCTACAGCAATCTGAGCCATGTGACGATGACAACGATTGATACTGAAAACATGTGAATATTAGCAATTCTGAAAATGTGTCAATAAATATCGGGAAAAAAAGAAAATCAACCATTTTTAGACACAATCCTGAATTTCAGGAAAAAGTTTTAAAACTTCTATCCATGTAAAATTGGAGGGTTATATCAAACTGCACAGGTGTAGAAATTTTCTTTGACCCACTTGCCCTGCAGGTCGAGTGAATGAGTAAGTGTACTCGCCCTTACATTTTAAATAAAATACTCTTTCTGTTACAATTTTCGTTTTTCTATTCGTTCTATCTCTTTTCTACTGTCTCGCTCGCTCTCTTGCTTTTCATCATCACCCCTACCTTGTGTAAAAAACGTTATCTTCATTTGTTTCGACATTTTGACATAAAGCGGGAAAATACGTGCACTTGCAGCCTCGTTCTGATTTGGGAAACCCAATGAGGATAAAAATAAATCGCTGCTGTTACCTTTACATCAGAAACGTTCCGAATACACCGGAAATCTACCGAAATACCGGAAATCGATTTGTATTTTGTAAACAAAGTGAAAATATTTCATTTTTCAGAAGAAAACACATGTGCTTTGCTGAAAAATTTACTCGCCCGGTGGGTCGAGTGTTTCGGCCACTTCACTCAACCCAACGGATCATTTACTCGCCATGGCGAGCGGTCGAGTGGAATTCTACACCTCTGAACTGTGCCTTGTTTCCATTTGCTCAAACCACTACAACAGTATTACAATACATTAAATTGGTGTGAAGTTAACTTAAAACTTTAAAGCATGTTAAAATGGCTCTGGTATACTAGTCAACACAGTGTTTTTTTATGCCAAATATTTGGAGAAATTGGGCCCCATTCCCCCCTCAAAATAGCAGAGGTGTAGAATTCCACTCGACCGCTCGCCATGGCGAGTAAATGATCCGTTGGGTCCAGCGAAGCGGCCGAAACACTCGACCGGCCTGGCAAGTAAATTATTCAACAAAGCACATGTGTTTTCTTCAAAAAATGAAATAATTTCACTTTGTTTACAAAAAACAATTCGATTTCTGGAATTTCGGTCGATTTCCGGTGTATTCTCAACTTTTCTGAGGTATAGGTAACAGCAGCGATTTATTTTTATCCTCATTGGGTTTCCCAAATCAGAACGAGGCTGCAAGTGCACATATTTTCCCGCTGTATGTCAAAAATTATGTAGAAACAAATGAAGATAACGTTTTTTTACACAAGATACGGGTGATGATGAAAAGTGAGAGAGCGAGCGAGACAGTAAGAAAGAGATAGAATGAAAAGAAAAACAAAAATTGCAACATTAAGAAAGAGATAGAATGAAAAGAAAAACAAAAACTGCAACAGAAAGAGTATTCTATTTAAAATGTAAGGGCGAGTGTACTTTCTGTAAGGGCGAGTGCACTTTCTCATTCACTCGACCTGCAGGGCGAGTGGGTCAAAGAAATTTCTACACCTCTGAATAGTATATATTTTTCCCCCATTTCCATAAAAAATTCCCCCTTTGCCGAAGTCTGTTAAGCACCATTCGATAGTGAAGATGATAAATCTGAATTTTGGATATGTTTAATGGATACCCCACTGATGGACAATACAGTGACAAGAATAATTGATAAATTTGCAGACAGAAAAAGACATTTCACTAAAGACCACTGACTTTCTTTGAATTAAAAGATCAGTGAATACTTTATTATGTTGTGTTTGACAGGCTGCAAGTATTTTCCAAATATTCCCCCTTTCCTTTGTTCGTGTCGCAATTTTCCCCCTCCAAAGGGCTGCAACCCCCTTCCCCCAAAAGAGAAAAAAAAACACTGCAACAATTCGGAACATGTATTAATATGTGCTCAACATTTTTTATCAGTTCAAACTTCAGCCAGGTTTTCTGTATTTATTAAATAGTTACAGAATTATTGTATATTTGGGTGATATTATATTCACACATTCCTGTTTTACTACCGTTGCTTCCTTATGTGCAAGTACATACTTTGAGAGATTTATTGAAAACTGTCTTATGTCATATACACTGCAGACTCTTTATAACGCGGTATAGCGGGTCCATCATCCCCACCGCGTTAATAAGTGAAACCGCGTTATATTTTCCCGTGCAAAATACATGACCCGGTTTTCTAGCGCAAATATACTACCTAATACACAACTAACGAGATTATGCATAATTCCACGTAATGTCATGATTCCCCACACTGTACTCGACAAATAATATTTCTTACAAGACATACAATTACCAAAGTTCAAATAAACAAGAGGGTCCATAGGACCCTGGGTCGCACACCAGTCAACAACTGCTCAATGGTTGCAAGAGTTGCGTGCAAGTTTGGTAAAATCAAGTCAAAAATTTAAATAAAATTAAGCTGCTATTGTGGAGAAAATGTAACAAGATGATGCTCTATACCAAATATGTAAGCTCTAGGCCTTATGGTTTCAGAGAAGAAGATTTTTAAAGACTTACTATATAACACTATGTAATAAAACTAGTGACCCCTGGGGCGGAGCCATTTTCGACCCCAGGAGAATAATTTGAACAACTTTTGTAGAGGACCACTACATGATGACACATACCAAATACCAAGGTTCTAGGCCTTGTGGTTTTAGAGAAGAAGATTTTTTAAGTTTTCCCTATATAAGTCTATGTAAAACAAGTGACCCCTGGGACGAGGCCATTTTTGACCCCAGGGGGTAGTTTGAACAATTTTGGTAGAGGACCACTAGATGATGCTGTATATCAAATATTAAGGCTCTAGGCCTTGTGGTTTTAAAGAAGAAGATTTTCATGTTTTTTCTATATAACTATATGTAAACCAAGAAGACCCTAGGGCGTGGCTGATTTTGGCCCAGGGGACATAATTTGAACAAATTTAGTAGACATTCATTACACAATGCTACTTATCAAATGTCTAAGCTGTACGCATTGCGGTTTGAGAGAAGAAGATTTTTAAAGATTTCCTATATAAGTCTATGTGAAATGAAGTGACCCCTGGGGGGGGGGGGGGGGGGGGCCAATTTTGACCCCAGGGAAATAATTTGAACAATCTTTGTAGAGTTCCACTAGAGGGTGCTAAATGCCAAATATCTAAGCTCTAGGCCTTGTGGTTTCAGAGAAAGATTTTTAAAGTTTTTCCTTTAGGTTGCCATGGCAACCAGAGTTCTTCATGGAATTGATTTCTTTGAACAAATTTGGAAGAGCTTCATGTAAGGAACATCCATGGCAAGTTTCATCAACTTTGGCCCAGGGGGTTTAAGAGGAGATGTCTTTTAAAGTAAAAGTTTACGGACGACGGACGGACAGACGCCGGACAAATTGCGATCACAAAAGCTCACCTTGTCACTACGTGACAGGTGAGCTAAAAAGCAAAACGGCAAGAGACTGACTAATAACACCAAGATCAAAATCGGATCGGCCTTAAATTATTGTAATGGAATTAAAGACCGTATATCTAGTTTGTTTAGATGCCTGCAGAAATATTTTATATTTTTATGACACAAACTCTGACATTTACGAACGTAAATGTAAAATAAATATTAAAACACTAACCATCGTGAACATATTCCATAATTTATAAATTACATCCTAATTTTATCTCCAGTATAATATTTCAGTATTATTGCATCATCAACCAACTTAAACCAGCTAAAAAATGCCAAATGTCACTTACACACTTCTTGCAGATCAAACGATTTCATAGCAGAGCCGACAAAACATCAGTGTCGATACGAGCCGACATTTTTCTTTGAAGTCGCATTTCATTGACAGATATTATCGCTGTTTACCTCCATAGTCAAACAAGAGGGTCCATGGGACCCTGGGTCGCTCACCTGCTAACATCTGTTCAATGGTTCGGACAAAAATTAAGACCACTAGAGTGCGGACAAGCTTTTTCTAAAATTTGACCTAGTGACCTAGATTTCAAGGTCACATGACCCAGTTTCGAACTTGAATTAGATATCATTGAGATAAACATTCTGACCAAGTTTGAAGAAGATCACATCAAAATTAAGACCGCTAGAGTGCGGACAAGCTTTTTCTGTAATTTGACCTAGTGACGTAAATTTCAAGGCTACATGACCCAGTTTCGAACATGACCTAGATATTATTGGGATAAACATTCTGACCAAGTTTGAAGAAGATCTGACCAAAATAACGATCACTAGAGTGCGGACGAGCTTTTTCTATAATTTGACCTAGTGACCTAGATTTCAAGGTCACATGACCCAGTTTCGAACTTGACCTAGATATCATTGGGATAAACATTCTGACCAAGTTTGAAGAAGATCGGACCAAAATTATGACCACTAGAGTGCGGACAAGCTTTTTCTTTAATTTGACCTAGTGACCTAGTTTTAAGTGTCACATGACCCAGTTATGAACTTGACCTAGATATCATTAAGATAAACATTCTGTTCAAGTTTAAAGAAGATCGCACCATAATTAAGGCTGCTAGAGTGCGGACAAGCTTTTTCTACAATTTGACCCAGTGACCTAGATTTCAAGGTCACATGACCCAGTTTCGAACTTGACCTAGATATCATTGAGATAAACATTCTGACCAAGTTTGAAGAAGATTGGACCAAAATCCCGTCCGCTAGAGTGCGGACAACAATTGTGGACGGACAGACGACGGACGAACCCCCCTCACAAAAGCTCACCCTGTCACTACGTGACAGGTGAGCTAAAAATGCAACATCCATGAAATTAACAGGAAGGCGGATCAAAGCAAAATGTACATCAATGAACTACCGACAGGTTTAAAACATGATTGGGAATATTTTTTTGTTTCTTTCTGAATTGTGCGGATTATGTGATAATTATAGGGACAATCGAATTTAGTAATGGATCAATGATAAACAGTAAGTAAGCATTCACAAGTTTGCCTCGGGCTGATATCTGTCACTGGGAAAGGTGTTAAAACACGGTTGTTTCAGGGATAAAATGTGTGCGTCACTTATGTACATGTTACAATTGTGACTTCCGGTTTCGATTTATTTGCCATTTTACGATCAAAAATGACTTCCGGTTTCGATTATTTGCCATTTCATGGTAAAATATGGACTTAGAAAAAAATAGGGGATCCACGGGACGACCGCGTTATAATGGAGCGCTGATCTAAACGAAGCGCGTTATAAAGAGTCTGCAGTGTATTATGTCACTGTAGTCAATATTGATAACAATTTAACCCTGTACTCCATGTATATTACAAGTGCAACCTGTGTACAGTAGATCCAGATCAGCCAACACATTTGTGTTGTCACAGTCCGATCAAATCTACATTGTATATTCATTATTTATGACCAAGACCTGACCAGTGTAGATCCAGATTATACAACGCGGATCTACAAAGTCGATGGTCGCACATGTGTTTAAACATGTATATGGATAATAGAGTAAATGGTTAAAGAAACTCTACAAATACCTACATTTTAGATCCTAATGTTGTCATTGCTAACTGTGTGAGAGTCTCTGTATCTTTACGATTAATCACATAGTTCTCTGCTATAGAATCTAAATGTTCCACGGCGATTTTTGCTGCCATCTCGTAACCATCGGTGATACGGATTGGGTGAATTCCCCTGTCCAGAAGCTTCTCTGCTTGTTCCATCAAAGCACCAGCCAAAACTGAAAATATATTTTTATACTCCCCCTCAATAGAAAGTTACCACTTTTTGAAACAATAACTACAGTATTATCAAGATTAGGATCATTATCGGGGTTAGATAATAATAATAATATACCGCATTTATATAGCGCTTTTTTCAAAAAAATACGCTCAAAAGCGCTTTACAATATATCATGGTTAAAAAGTACAAATTATTTAGAAAGGTGAAATAAATATGCAATACTTGATTAAAATAATTAACAAACATAAATTAAAGGCAGTGTTAAACGTTATAGCAAAGCTTAAGAATAGGCATGGAATTAAAATTATAAAACAAATTTTCTAAGACACATTCTAAAAACATAGATAACGCGATCAAAGGGCGCTTTACAATAATATAAACTAATAACTTATTACAAGCAATACAATTAAAATACTAAAACAGCATTTAAATAAAAAGATCAAAAGACTTGATCTTGATCCATGGTCTTCCAGGAGATCCCCTAAGCGTTCATGACTGTCTATGATGCAACTAGAAGTTGCCTGTATGTGACTAGAAGTCACCAAAAACGCAACAAGTAGTCGCCCGTTTGTGACTAGAAGTCACCTGAACGCGACAATAAATCGCCTGTATGTGACTAGTAGTCACCTGAATGCAACAAGAAGTCGCTCCTATGTGACTGGCGTGATGTGACTAAACTTTGGCTTTCTGGTAATTATCCTAGCAGCAGTATTTTGTACAAGCTGTAGCCTGTTCAATGATTGTTGTTGGACCCCATATAGGAGACAATTGCAATAGTCCAATCTAGATGTGACCAAGGCATGTACGAGTGTTTTCGTAGCTTCCTCGTTGATGTACTGTCGAATGCGTCCTATCTGTCTTAGCTGAGCGTAGGCTGATTTGCAAACAGAGTTAACATGTGATTCCATGTTCATCCGAGAGTCCAGAAAAGCACCAAGATTTCTAACGTTAGCTGATTGAGTAATAACAGATGTTCCGACATTTACTGTAAGATTTGCCACCCTTAAAGCCTATTGCTCGTTTTCTGCAAATATCCTGAAGCAATCTGCTCAAACATTTTCAAACTTTGACCAAATTGTCGTAGAACAAAACATTGGAAACTAAATATTATAATTTTCTATGATGCAAAGAAAAAGTAAGACAGCCTTAAGCATTTTCTGCCATTGGCTGTAATGCAATTTTGTTTATTTTATTTTAGTTGATTTTAATGTTTCTATCAAATATTCAGCTTTTAAATTTTGAAATACTGATCAAGTGTCTTTCTGACGCTACATGTTTTGCACATGGGATAAATCAGCAAGTGAAATCCATTAAACAATGGATAAATTAGATTGTATGCAGTTCTACAACTTTCAAAAATGTTTTTTTTTTAATGAAAAATCCTCCAACTGTATCCCTCATATCAGTGTGACAGGCTGACCAGTGACCACCTGACCATGGTTCAGAGGGAAGCCTTCATCTAGCACAGTGTCTTGACCATCAATGTCAATTTATCAACAAGTGGGGAAAAACTGTGCCATACACTTTTTAGGTTCCAATACATGTATGTATGTCAGTATTATAATATCCTCAACCTTTGTGTTTAATAAAGCCACTCGTAAATAATAAGAAACAGCAATTTACTTAAATTTTTCTACAGGGGAAAAACTCTTGATCAGTGGGGGCACATCAAAGCTCTCCGATCTGGATCTAATCCAATTTGCTTCTTGGTTAGAAATAACCTTAAGTATCAAACGCAAACAGTGTAGACGAATGTGATGGCTGATTTGGTTTTACACTTGTCAACCACTGGATATGGGCTATATCCCACCTACCACACCATTCAGCAGGTTAGGACACAAGATAACTCACCAACAACTCCAGTTGTGCCATCACCAATCTCATCATCCTGGGACTGTGACAACTGAACCATTAACTTGGCAATCTGATGCTCAACATCCATCTGTTTAAGGATGGTGGCTCCATCATTGGTGATTGTGATGTCACCATCGGGAGAAACAAGAAGCTTGTCCAGGCCTTTTGGTCCCAAGGACGTTCTCAATACATTGGCCACAGTCTTTGCTGCCATGATGTGAGACTGAAAGAGAAGTTACTAAATATTGCAAGCATTACAAAAGTCTCCGACCAGTTTTAAGATGTGCAAGTGGAAAAAGTATTTACATGGACAGGGCTTTTTTCACCATTTTGGGAATATGACCCATACCCCTGGAATTGGGAAGTTTTGCACCTTTTTGCCAGAAATTGGGATTTTTTTTTTGCATCATTAGGGAAAAGACATCTTACACATATTTAATATCAATAATTTCTGGATCAAACTCAAAGCAACAAATGATGTCTGATAAACTAACAAGCTATAATATTAAATTAATGAAATGACTCTGGTAACAGTGTTTTTGTCAGAATTTTTTGTAATGATTCAATTGGAAATTTTTCTTCCTAAATTGGGGAAAAAGTGTATGTTTTGCCATTGGGAACGTAACTGAATAATGGCTATAAAAATTGACCAAAATAAAAGCCGATGAAAGAATTAAGTTGAAATCTGTCATTGGAGATTAGCATACAGACTTCCTGAAAGTCGCCGGACCGTAGGACCTGTCCGGTAAAATTTGGACTGGTCTGATGTGATTTCCAATGTTGTAGGACCAAGTGTCTGGCAAAAATTTGATCTGCATATTCCAATTGTACTCGCTAAATTACAATTTTACTCGCAGTTTTGATCCGAGACTGTTCCAAGGGAAATGAGTGAGGATATCCTAATGAAATATTTTACATGTACGTATTCGTCATCATTAGCGATAGGAGCGGTAGGGGAGCTAACTCTTCCCGTTGCCCTTGTCACCGCGGATTTTCTGGTTCCGAAATGGTGTGTCTGGTTTACGCTGTTTTACGCTATAAAAGCAGTGTTATTTAACAAAAAAACTTACTGAACCAGTCTAAGGAATGTTCCATGGACGTGACCAAAAAATTTGAGGGGAACAGATCATTGGAAATAAATTAAAAATGTAAGTAAAGTTTTCTGAAATTAAATAAAAACTAATTAAAAGCTGTTTTTCACAAAAAACGGTCATATTCTCATGCTTTATACCCTTTTCAACTATTATCAATTGTATTTGTAACTTTGTTTGGTACCGTCATTCCGTAAGCTTTATTAATTTCAACCCCACTGTAATTTGTTTTCGTCCGCCGGTGTATCCATAACTTTTGACCCGGAATAATGTTGATTACGACGTAAAACTAAAAATCGGCGTAGTTGGCTCAAATTGAATATTTTGAAGCATTCCTAGTAAAACCATCGATTGTAAGTCAATTATTCAATGATCTATTAAAATGCATATACGAGTATTGAAGATGAAAACAACTGATATTATGCAAAAACTCGTTATTATTTTTCCCGGTGCCGAGGTATGTTTTTCCTGGGAAATTCATCCCGAAATAAATAAACGAACTATTCTTGCTGATTATTAACATATATTGTGCCAGTCAATGAATTAATTCCTGAAATATGTAAAATGTTGATTTTGGTAAACGTTTTCACAACAGATTTTTGTTAGTGACCCATTTTAAATGTTTTATTGATTTAAAATTAAACTTGCAAAGTATGAACTCGACAATGCATCCCTGGTTTTCTATTTTGTTTCCCTGTTTTACGTATTTTTGTTCAGATTTTATATTCAACCGCTATCTCTCACAACTGTCATGAGAATGATAAGTCTATTTGCAACTTGAAATTAAGTATTGAATATTTTATTTGTTCATAAATTCATATAAATAATTAATGTTACTTTGAAAATTGCTAAACTGCTTTTCACATATTTCAGTTGATTGAAGTCCAGATGTATAGACACTAAGAAGGATGAGGAATTTAATCAGCAAGTGGATTATATGTCTTGAGTAAAGCTTTATCCAAGAACTTGAAGAAGCAGTGTAAAACTATTGACAGTTTGCAGCTTATATATTTGAAAAAACTTCACTAAAAAAATACTTTGTTGACCAGAGACAGAGACTTGTTTCATGATATGTAATAGATAATAATTAGTATTACTCATTAAAATTTGATTTATGGGAATAAAAATTGTTTATATTTTGAATTTTTATAAACATGCTTCAAGAAATAGCAAATTACATCAATTTTTGAGAAAGTTATGATTCTTATGGTTTTTGCTGTCTATTTTTTGCTTATTTTGTGGGGAAAAAGATAGTTGTTTCAGTATTTTTCTTACAAAATCATATTTTTTTTACTTAAAAATGTGATATTTTAACTGAATTTACTAATATGTATAGCTTTCAACACAAAACATTCTTTCTAATTAAATCTGTATCAATTTAAATGTTGGGAACCAAATTTTCTTATTTTTAAAAAAAAAAGTTGAAAATGGCGTCCTGCTATGATGATGCAAAAGGGACCATAACTTTGCCATTTCGTGATGAAATTTTTTTGTTCAGTTTCTCACATGTATGGCTACATGGAAATACTATCAGGTCATTAAAAATCTTTTATTTTATTAAAGTCGTTCCTATACCTATCATCATGACAATTCGCACCACTGAAAAAAAACTGAAAACACCCTTAATACTGTGTTTAGCTTATTTAATGTTTTAAATGTTTCGATCAGACAGATTTTCACATCTTGTCTGACCATATATCCGACACTTTTTCAACTTTCGGGGAGTCTGAGAATAGACTTTTATGGCACAGGTGCTTGGAAGACGGACCCCGTATCTCCAAACAGGCCGCCCCCCCCCCCCCCAACAAAAAAAAATAAGGTCTACACGGGGTCTATACTACATAAAGTCATCTTTTTTGTTTTGTTATGATAGATCGGGATCGATATCAGTCTATCAACACCAAATTTAGTATCAAATACCAAGTTCTCTGAAAATTCGTGTTCCGACGATATAAGCCAGTGAAGGTAAATAACCAAATCTCGATTCCGCCATTGACGTCAAGCCCAAATGTAAACAAAATTTTAAAAATCGGAACATCTCAACAAATATTGCACTAACCTTAACAAATATGGTATCCTTGGAAAACTTATCTATTCCTCTGTTGAATTCCGTCGAGCATCGGCTAGGAAATCAGAACATAACATCCATTTTTTCATTTTTCCGATGCACCTGTGAAAATTATCGACTCTGGACAGAGTTTGGTTACAATGCAGATATAGTGAGTGAATTTTGATTGGACGAGCGATAATTCAAGGAGCTATTTTTAGCCGCGGAGTCTATCGCGTAACATATTCTTGCGCCGGCTCTCAGTCAGTTCCCGCACTTCTGTTGAAAGGTGGCAAAACTTTTTGTCTTCAATTTGTTGAGATGTTCCGATTTTTAAAATTTTGTTTACATTTGGGCTTGACGTCAATGGCGGAATCGAGATTTGGTTATTTACCTTCACTGGCTTATATAGTCGGAACACGAATTTTCAGAGAACTTGGTATTTGATACTAAATTTGGTGTTGATGGACTGATATCGATCCCGATCTATCATAACAAAACAAAAAAGATGACTTTATGTAGTATAGACCATGACAGATTAGGGGATTAGGAAGTATAGGGGTCGAAATGTCTTGGGGTTGAAACGTCTGGCATTCGATTTTCATTGACACTAGAGATTAGTTAACCATACATGTATACATCTACTGACATACTAGCAAGAAAACCACAAAACAGATCTCTGTGTTTTCCATGACAAATACCAATGACAATATTGAAGGCAATGTTACAGCATACTTTATGGGCTTCGATTCCGCTTAATCGAGATTTTCCTTCCTGATCTCGAATGATGATAAATGGCCGACCATATTCGTCAAACGCCAGAGAACCTCTCGCATCCATTGCAAATTGTTAAGACGAGTTTTGTTATCAATAATGGGGGATGGACACGGATTTTTGGACAATTCGTATCAACGAATGTGCTAGAATGACAACAAACATGTACTCTCGTGTACGGAGAGATTTACGCCGCAACCGAGATGACAATTAACAAAATGATTTTAGACGAATTCTAAAACCAGTTCGCATTATAGACTCCAAGACAGTCCAAGTAAAATAAAAAATAAATCTGTTAGAATATTGCTTCTAATTTGTTGTGATGTTTGGTCACCCGTTAGACCCATATTTACTTTTACATTATCTAACAGACTAATTTCTAAACTGTTTATTTCTCTAATCGATGAAAATGGAATTTTTATGTCACAAAATACAACAAGTTATATGAAAATATTGCTTGCAAAAAAGTAAGCATGATCATAATCGAAATGCATGTTAGTGGTCATGCAGCAAAGCCCAGCGTTAAAAGGAACTAAATATTCCGAGCAAAAATGAAAACTTGACAAAATAACATAGAAAACTCCTATTAAAACAATATTTCCAGTGAACGCAATATTTAATATCTGGGCTAATGTGTTCACTATTATGTTTATCTTGGAAGTTGTCGCTTTACAATTTATCTGTATAAAAATAAAAAGTTATTTGTTTGTATAAAATTTAGAGTTGAAATTTCTTTTTTAAATTAAAATAAAGGTCACTTCTGACACCATAGTATGTTAACAATTGATGAATAACCGTGTGGTATGGTTTTATCAGAGACCTATATATATAAATGTATAATATAGGTCTTTGGTTTTATGCTTTAAAGCGGCATTACTTCAATTTAACCCGCTCTTGTATTAAATATTACATGTACTTGGAACTATAGGCACAAAATTGCAGCATTAGTTCGGGCTAATAAAATTTTAGTTTACTAAAATAAATTTGGTCCGCGCGACTAAAAGCGAAAGTAGGATTTCCGAAACGTCACAAAAATCGAGATCGCGCATGAAGTGGTCTCTTCGTCGGTGCTTAATATAGCTCCATTATATTTAGCTTGTTAAAAGTTCGTTAACTATAATTTAACAATGTCATAGAAAATCCCGTCTATAAGATAGAATTCGATAGGACCTTTTGTGTTCTGTTAGAGAGTTTATATATTGGAGTCTATGTGGACAAATATGATTTTTCAATAGTATATTCTTACTTAAGTTTAGGGCTGAGGCTTTAATGTACTTCTTGCGTGCGCATTTCCAAAACACATACTGATTATATTAACAACAAATATTCATCATATATAGTATTGAAACAATAACTTTTAGACCACACACTGCTTATGATATATAATGCTGCGTCCTTTGTTACATGCATTAAGCAGTTACACAACAATCGTGATTTTCCCTCCAACCCGTGGTAAGGCGGCATGGGAAGTAATATGCATTGCCATTACTGCCTATAAACAACCTCAATCAAACCAAGCCTATAGCATTTTCATATTTGATGAGTTTCGTAACTTTCAAAGTTCCGTTTACTCTAATAGTAGGAATGCAGCCAACTTGTCCCGTTAGGTCTAGACTTCCGATGAATGAATGAATGAATGAATGAATGAATGAGTGACTGAGTGAGTGAATGAGTGAGTGAGTGAATGAAAGTGGGTGAGAGTGAGTGAGTGAGTGAGTGAGTGAGTGAGTGAGTGAATGAATAAAAAATAAAACATTAAATACTATAATTACAAATAAATTAATAAGTTATTATAAATAAAAATTAATTAATTAATAAGTATAAATAAAATAAAACATTAATTAATAAAATTTGGAATAAAGAGTGAAATTTTTAGAAAGTGTATAACTGATTCGATCATTATTAACACACACACAGTCACATATATTATGGCTTCCACAAAAGAAAATAGTACAAAAGGAAGGCATGTATTTAAAGTTTAGTCAGCCTTAAAAGATATTTGTAACGTGAGTGCATTAACAACAAGAAATATAAAGAATGTGTTACGTCAATAGGTATTTTTGGGTAATCTGGTAGGTCGGAGTCTTAGGCCTGATACCGTCTTTTATCTAACATTTTCCGTTTAAATTAATTTCACACAATTGGTTGAACCGGTGTAAGTCTAATTTTCAGCTTGCTTAGCAACACCTTTTCCCGGATGATATAGGGCTATCTTTGTTCGGGCACAATCTGGCTCACGTTTAGAAAGAGAAAATTGTAGGCATGTCGTTCTTTGGAATAACACAACTTGGCTATCAAAATGCAATACGAGAAGGTTCGGTCCGATCGAAACTGGAGCCTATACGAGCCAAAACTCAGCTAGGTTTCATTGCTTTCCCACCATTGGCTGAAAAAAATCCAGCAAGAAGATCTATTGTTCCCATAAATCAAGTGTCATCATATGGACCCGGTCCACAGGACTCTTATGTAGAATTTACAAGGATGAGAACAAAACACATACGAACACCTAAAGGTATGTTGCAGTCTGTGTGCAAAAAACTGTCGGTCTAAGAGAAGTGAATTCTAGGGAACACATCTAGTTAGCGGACCCCAACATATAAGTAAAGGGCATTGCTTGTGAGAAAATTTAAGTAAGTCGTGTTTCAAACAAATTTCAACAATAATTAGGTAAAATGGGGGCAGTAGATCAGTATTTAGTATCAGCATTATCAGTAGAGGACCTTTGGACTAAATTTTAAAAACTCACTTCGGAATTTCAATACATACCAACAAAAAGAATTGGCACAAAACAGTCTCTGCCCTGGATAAATAAAGAAATAAAAAAGCTAATACATAAAAGAGACCGCCTTTATAAAAAAGCTAAGAAAAACAATCATAACCATGAAATGATAATGAAATTCAAAAAACTAAAACTTGTCATTAAAAATAAAATTAAAAGTTCTTATAACTCCTATCTTGAAAATATACTTGATATCTCAGATAATGATGACACACAAAGCAAGTTTTCTACCAAAAAATTATACTCACTTATTTAAAACTCAAAACAGGATTCACAAAATGTGTCCCCCCTTAAAGATCAAATAACAGGATCCTTAAAAACAAAAAACTCTGATAAAGCTAATATTCTTAACAGACAATTTCAATCAGTTTTCTCAGGAACCTCTCCACTGTCCTTGAATCTGGAACTATTCCCCAGGACTGGACCAAGGCCAAGGTATGCCCAATATATAAAAAGGGTGACACCAGTGATCCTGCAAACTACCGTCCTATCTCTCTCACCTGCATTCTCTGTAAAACTCTTGAACATATTGTAGCATCCCATCTATCCTCTCACTTGACTACTCATAATATACTCTACGATCTTCAACATGGCTTTCGTGAGAAACGCTCTTGTGAAACACAACTTATTGAACTTACTGACTATCTAACCAATAACATCGCCTCCGGCAAACAAACGGACCTAATTTTACTTGACTTCAGCAAAGCATTCGATAAGGTTAAACATCTAAAACTTCTCTATATCCTTCAAGAATATGGCGTCTCTACTCAGATACTCAGATGGACTCGTTCTTTCCTCATCGGCAGAATCCAAACAGTCATACTAGACGGTGAATGCTCAACAGAAGTCCCTGTCACCTCCGGAGTACCCCAGGGCTCTGTCCTTGGTCCTCTATTCTTTCTCGTCTACATAAACCAACTTCCTTCTTCAGTTTCTAAATCTCAAGTCCGGCTATTTGCCGATGACACTGCCATTTACCTCACCATCAACTTTTTGGCAGACTCCTTAACTCTACAACAAGATCTTGACAAGATGCAGGCATGGGAGAAGGCGTGGGACATGGAATTTAATCACTGAAAGTGTCAAGTATTACACATCACTAAAAATAAACATGTCATTAAAAACAAATATTATCTCCACGGTCAAGCACTTGAATCCGTAACACATGCAAAATACCTAGGGCTAGATCTTTCTTCTGAGCTTAACTTTAACACACACATAGCAAGAATTACAACCAATGCTAATAAATCCCTAGGCTTTATTAAAAGAAACATAACAACTAATATTAACCAAAAAGTCAAAGAACTGGCATACAAGACCTTGGTACGGCCCCAGGTAGAGTATGCATCTACTGTCTGGAACCCATATACCAAGACAAACATCCACAAGGTGGAAATGGTCCAAAGGCGAGCAATAAGGTGGGTTAAACAGGACTACTCTCCTCTTTCCAGTGTCACAGCTATGCAGGGGGAACTGGGCTGGAGGTCCTTAGAACATCGAAGACTTGATGCGAGACTTATAATGTTTTATAAAATATACCACCACATCGTAGCAATAAACCTTCCTTCTTATATACAAAAACCAAACAGACAAACCAGGCACATGCATCCCCTTTGTTTAAGACAAATTCAGGTCACATCAGATTATCACAAGTTCTCTTTTTTTCCTCATAGTATTACCCTTTGGAATAAACTTCCTGTTAATATTGTAACCCTGCCTGATCTTGAGCATTTCAAGCAGGCAGTGGCTGGGATCCAGTACTAGTTGTGTAATCTTTGTTTTTATCTCTTTTACTTTTTATCTCCAATAAATCTAGCACTCACTAACATTTTAACACTTGTCTTGGCATACAAGATCACCATTCTTGAATTTATTCTTTCACAACTTTTTTAACACTTCCGACGTGCACCAAGTCCTGTCAGTAACACTCGAAAGAGGAGTAGACAGTATACAGAGATAGATAGTAGCCCCATAGCTCCGCTTCTCTCACTCAAACGCTGCTGGGCTTTTGTGTTTTGAACATCTGGGGTCGCTAAACTAGATTCTACCCAATTCCAGAGTAATCCATGTGGGCCTTCTGGCGTTCCAAAGCCCATTTAGGAACCACAGCGCAGGGATGACTTGTGATCTAAAAGCAAATTGCCAAGATGTCTTCTTCCTTCTTTGATGCTTTAAACAGCCAATGGAATGATTAAATAAAAAAAAAACGAATAACTTGATAGCTATGAATTTTGTCAGATTTCTCCATAGCAGACATGCTGATGTAAAGTGCCTGCATGATATTAATCAGAACTGCATGTTATTGCACTATCTACATAAAAGTAGTTATGTCTTTGATTTCTGACAACCATGTTCGAACATCTGTGACAATTGATCAAGTCTTGGCATAATTGTCACTGATACAGACTAAATCTCCACTCAACTAAATCACAGATGTGCAGGCTGATCTGGATTTACACAGGTCACACATGTGATATCACATGTCATATATCTTGTGACTTATTAAAGCACTACTTAGGGATCTAAGGTATACTGCCTGGATTTATACAGTTATACGTATCTTCAAGATAACTCAGTGAATTTCCAACTAGTCTTTGAAGACAGGTGATCATTATTCAGAGCTGAACTTTTCAGTAAGCCAAATAAAGTCTTTGTTCATTTGTTTATGGTTGGTCTTTAGCACAGATTGACTGTATTCGTTTATATAATGGCAATATCTATGCTGTTTTAGGCAATTATTTTACAGAGGACATTTTTGTAGCCCAGAAGGCATGTCAGCCAAAAGTCCAAACTTTCAGTTAAAGTAATAATTTTTATGGTAATCTGTCCCACACAAATTTTGGTGTATAAACTATTGTCTGTATATGAAATGCCACATACCTAACTCCTTACCAACTAATGAAGTAACAAGTGAACAAAAAAGCTTGTTTCGAACCATTTATTTTAACCCTTTGCTCCATATCATACACCATTTATCGAATATGTGAACAGTTTAGATCCAGATCAGCCAGCACATCCATTATTTTTTTGTTCAGAAATAACCTTATAAATAAAAAAAATGAACACTAAAGATCCTGATCAAATGGCACAGATGTGCCTGGTGATCTAGATCTACAGTGTTCACCCATGCCATAATGGTATATAATTATGGAAGAAAGGGTTAATAAACCACACTTCAGACTTGATTTTTTTCTGGGCATGACAGAAGTGAAAATTATAAGGACTGTCATTAGTTATCTTTTTCAAATTGTAAAATAAAAATCAACTATTTATATATAATTTAGATCCACATCATCTGTACAATTATCCATTGACGAACAGTCAAAGCTGTGGTTGGTGGACACAATACGAGCCAGTCAAACAGAACATCAGCTGGGCCTATGTACCAAGACTTGTCAAACGAAACAGTGAAATGACCAAGTAGGTGTTTCGTTTTATAATACTTGTATATATTCAGTTTTTCTGTTTCCGTGTGGCCATTTTTGACAACTTCTAAATCTAAAAATGTTGTGAGGCCATCTAATCAGGATCAACACTGTATGCTTTTATAATGGTTGAAATTATATTTGAGCCAATGACATTGAAGTATTTTTCAAATATTTCGAACCATAATTCTCATAAAGTCGCGCGTCTGAAATGTGTTTATTGTATGTCGATTTCCTCCATAATATTGTTCGAACACTTATTGATAAACATGTATAGTTCGTAAACGATCTTCTGCAGTGTTCAAGGAGGCGTGACTTTGAAAGTCTGAGGAAAAGAAAATCATTGAAATATTTTAGCTCTGACTTTTTTGCTTATGATAATCTTCTTAAATTGCTTAATTCTTTATTTCATAGATACGTCTGTTATCACATTGGTGGCCAGTTTAGATCCAGATCACCCATAAAATCAATGTTGTCTGATCAGTATTTGCACGTTCCCTTTTTTGTCACAAGTAACCTAGTGAATCTAACAGAAGTGTCGGTCGTGATCAGACTACCCGGATAAGCCCATTGATCCGGATATAAACTATACTATAAAGATTTATTTATGAAGTAAATGGTAAACTGGAACTTCCAAGGATGAAACCTTGTATCTTAACCCAAGGACATACTGCTACACAGGTTTTATTTGAGAGTCAGTGATGTTCACATGGTGTTTTCAGATTAAGAAATTGCACAATTCACTTTACATTAGTTCTCAGTACATGTTTACGGGCCATTGAATGATAAAACCCCTTTCATTTTGACTATTGATTTTTTGCATACCCATATATGGTAATTTAGCCGGCGACTGTTTTGTCAGTTACAAAAATAATTTCGACCATTATATACCTTATAGTTTATTTGGAGGCTTGTACGAAAAATTAAACGGTCGCCAAGCTGCGCTGGGCCTGACCGTTTAATTTTCATACAAGCCTCCAAATAAACTATAACCTATACATATTCATCTGGTTATTTCTGATCTTGTAAGCATACAGTATAGATTCAGATCAGATGTAACAAATGTGCTGGCTGATATGAATTTGTGCTGATCAACTGCGATAACAGCCTAATCCTATCTCTATTGTAGAAGGGTTAAATAGCAGGAGCCATGTGAATGATGCCGATAAATAGATGTTACACCTTTGAATTTGATACAGAAGATTTCATTGCTGCACAAAACATGTTTTCTATTAAAATATTTTGTTGTTGTTTTTATTAGCTGTTGTTAATCTGCCCATGCTTTAGTTATGATCTTATTTGGGGCATGTCACAAGAAAATTTGTTTCTGGGGGTATTTTAGATATATTAGGTGTTACTATATTTGAAAAGAACTTAATAGTAATATGATGTACATTCATTTATTATTTTCTCATCATGAATAGGTAATTTTGTTACACATTTTGACAATAGAAGGTTATTTTTACCAAGAAATGCATAAAATGCATTGTCGTCAGCTAATCTTTATGATGTAAGGTTTTTATAGAAATTTCAGAAAAAACCCTCATAACGACAACCCTACTATTATGGCCACTTGCCCAGTCCCAATCATGGTCTTTATAGCCTAACACTGTATTTAGTTATCTACCTTTTTTTATTGCAGATTTGTTGACCAGATGGCGCTAACAAACAGAGAGTTCACATTGTTCTAGATTCATCAACTTCACATATTGTATTTATTTAAAAAATATATAATAAAATCATATTATAATACAAAATATCAAATATTTTATTCAGCATTATTATTTACCCATTTACTCCATGCGGTATAGCATGGCGTAAGGGGTTAAGTATTTAGTAAATCAAAAGATATTTATTCATATACAGGTATTTATAAAATCTTGAATTTTTCTCAAGATGCTAACACAGTATTGAGTTTGGTTTACAAATATTAGTTTCATATACAATTTGTATACATTTTGAAAGAAAATTTATTAAGATTGTTAATTGTTTTAGAATATTTTATTAAAGTTTTACCGTTTTTATCATTCTTTTTTTTTATTTTACTGCCAGTGTAGTTACAAGCTTTGTATTTTGATTTGGCTAGAGAAGAGATCTATTTCAGAGAATTCAAAATGACTTAACAGTTTATTTCTTCAGAGAAAAATTTACTTTTAACATTTTAGCTTTAAAAAGGCCTCAAATGAGTCGGACTACTTGAGAGTTTAATAATATTGAATTTATTACAAACACCTGTCCTTTGTTGGAAGCTTACCAGTATTTTGCCTTTGCTTTTTTGACAAATATTAAAAAATCCCTGCTTAACTAATCTGTTTGCATTATATAAGTATGTATATGCTTTTTTATGCAAGGCTGTTAATAAGAATTTAAAGACTTAAATATAACTGTTTTGGATAAAAAAAGCCCTTGCTGCTTTTAAATTTAAAAAAAATTCTCTAAACAAATATGCCTGCTCCATAAATTAGACATTAAAATTCTAAGAAAAGTTCCAGTTTACATAAACTGTGAGAATCAACACTTGTTGGTTGTTTAAGTCTTTCCTAAGCTCATTATTGCATAATTTAGTACTGTTCAATTTTTGTTTTGTTGCAGAATATACATGTTAATGTTTGAATGGTAAAAGATTTATCAGCTCCCCAGGTCAAACCTTTATTCCTTATGTACTTCACTTTTATCCCATGGGTGAACCAGCCTCGATGATCTACACTGATTGCTCCTGCGATAAAAGTCATGTCTGTGAAGTATAGATTTATCCCTTTCCTCTATATATACGCATTTTTACACATGAGCGACCAGTATAGATCCAGATCAGCCGGCACATCAGTGTTGTCTGATCAGGATCTGCACTGGTCGCATTTTGGTCAGAAATAACCTAACAAATCAAAAAGCAATTTGAAACAGTTTAGATCAAGATCAGGCGGCACATCCGTGCTGTCTGATCTGGATCTAAACTGTTTGCCCATGCAATAAAGGTGTGTCTATGTAGGAAAGGGTAATACAAATTCTGTATAGATACCAGTTTTAGTTATTGTTTCTAGCAAATGTGATCTTTATTAATGTGCAATACATGTATGTGTATGCAAAATTAAGGTAAATGACAACCATTGTTTAAGTACAGTAGTAGGTTCAATGCTTTTCGTGGGTGGTATATTAGAAGGTATCTTTAAAGACATCATTTATTTTTAGCCATTTCACAGAGAGTTTTTGTTTTAAACTTTTTATCCTGCTTACGGTCATTCTTGGAAATGAATCCATGAGATGAGACACACTGTCAAAATAAAATGAGGATTGTGGTCTTTGCAACCAGTGAAGATCAGCCTTATTCTGATAAGGGTCTACATTTTGATACATTGTTTTTTAAATCATTACCAAATTTATAATATATATATAAAATGTGAAAATGCCAATAAAATTCAGATTTTGGTTTGCTATGTTTGCAGTTTTGCCAGTGAGGCATTTAGGAAACAGTTTAGATCCTTTTAGTTTAAACTTACTTTATTTTACATCAATTGTGAAACAAGTTACTCCAACTTATATCAATCACACTTAATGACGGCTTCGTGGGTTGCAAACTAGTACTCACACGGAATGTAGATTGGGGAAACTGCACACAAATTTCATCTCTGGTTGAATTTGATACCACTCGAATCGAGTCTCTGGATATGGAGTCCTATTCTCTAACCCTTGACCATTGTTTTTCCAGATCTTTTTCAAAAACTAACTGTAAACACCCATAATTATGAACATTTAATGGACTAGATAAGATTGATAGAACAGTTTGTCCATTACATTAAATCTGGTCCCAAGGTTATAAAACTGAGCATGGAAACCAGTCTCAAATCTCAAGCATCTGATTGGCTGAAATGGCGACTGGTCGCCATTTCAGCCAATCAGATGTTTGGGATTTGAGACTGGTTTCCAATCTCAGCTTTATAACCTTCAGGCCAGCATAAAAAGGGTCAAATGATTAACAGGGGGATAAAGGATCTTGATCTGTGATAAGTTTGTGTTCATGTAATAAAATGTTCTAAATACCTACTTTCGTTTTATGGTATGATATTTTATTACTTTTCACCAAACACTGAAAAGAAGTTCTAGATGGTCTGGGTTGGAGGTTATAAAACTGAGCATGGAAACCAGTCTCCAATCTCAAGCATCTGATTGGCTGAAATGGTGACCAGTTGCCATTTCAGCCAATCAGATGCTTGAGATTTGAGACTGGTTTCCATGCTCAGTTTTATAACCTTGGGCACTGATATGTTGTAATAATGTCTCACTTAACCCTCCATAAATACACCTTTATGGCATGGGCGAACAGTGTAGATCCAGATCAGCCGGAACATCCTTGCAGTCTGATCAGGGTCTGCACTGTTTGCTATTTGATTTATTAGATTATTTCTGACCAAAAGCGACCAGTTCAGATACTGATCAGATGGCACCCATGTTCTAACTGATCTGGATCTACACTCACATGCGTAAAATGTGTATTTATGGAGGAAAGGCTTAATTTATGCCATTTTCTGCCAAGGGAAATTCTTTTTTTTGTTTAATTTTAGTATTTTTAACCCTTCACTCCATACATTCAGGTTTTCTTGCATGTGCAAACAGTGTAGATCTAGATTAGTCGGCATTCTGTGCCAGCTGATCAGAATCTTTACTGTTCCCTTCTTGGTCAGAAATTTTAATGAATAAAAAAGCAAACAGTGTAGATCCTGATAAGATGGCACAGATGTGCCGGCTGATCTGGAACTACACTGTTCACTTATGTCATAAAAGTTAATCTATGGAGTAAAGGATATATCTTAGCTTATGAAACTCATATGAGTATAATGTTAGTTTGGTTCATACCCAGACAACTATGCAATGGTTTTACATGAAGTTTGTATAAAAAATGTTGAAGTATTTTCTCGCCAAAAAGTATTGCTTAGCTTTCCATCATTTTTAATGTATAGTAAATGATATTGTTTGTATCAAACATTTTTAAATTAGCAGCGCCATAATAGAAAACTGTGTTAGACATCGTGTTTGAGCAATATTAAATGTTGTATGATTTAGTTGAGTTTGAAACATTGCATATGTAATAGACATTCACAGCTTCTCTGTATACTTTTAATAGAAAGGAAAACAGTTGTGTTAGAATCGAGAACAGATAGAACTAGGGTAATAACGCTTTACTCTGCATACAGGTTTTATCACATTTTGTGAACAATGTAGATCCAGATCAGCTAAAACATTAATGCCATCTGATTAGGATCTACACTCTTAACTCTTTGGTTGGAAATAACCTAATGTTTCAAAAAGCAAACAGTGTACATTCTGATTGGATGGCACGGATGTGCCAGCTGATCTGGATTTACAATGTTCACACATTTTAAAACCTGTTCATATGATGCAAAGGGTTAAACAATTCTGCCAATGTGAAAATATGCGTATAATACCTATTTCACAGAAATTGTAGTTTCTTAAAAGCACCAACATCTTTTTTATAATTTGTTGCACAACAGTTACATCATCAATGTCATGTGAATTTTGTAGTGACAGTGATTTTCCTAGCTTACAGTAGAATTGCTGTTAAATGTCCCAAATTTCCTTCTCCCCTCCACCCCAAGGAATTTACAACATTTACAAGAGGGATGGGTACAACATTAACAAGAGGGATGGGTACAACGTTTACAAGAGGGATGGGTACAACATTTACAATAGTGATGGGTACAACATTTACAAGAGGGATGGGTACAACATTTACAAGAGGGATGGATAACATTTACAAGAGGGATGGGAGGTGCAGTTTTTAACAGTTCAAAATAAAACTGTTGTTACTTTAAGTTTTTAAATCCAAAAATCCAAAAACATGTAAAACAACATATTGCATTAAAGGTTGTGTAATTTTGACAATGTTGTTTGCCAAAATGATTGGCTGAGCTAAAGGTCTCATAATTTTCATGAAAAGCTTTTGAGATTATGTCTGGGGTTGTGATTTTAATGTTTTAAGTACTATTGAAGTGCTTTTTTTGTTAAGTTCACACCTGTTTGTTGTCGGTTTTGTTTTTGTTGTTGTTTTTCCAGGAAAAGGTTGGGAATGTTTAATAGGGATTTTACAGTACTTAGTAAGCAAAATCACTGCTTTGAGTTTTTTTTTAGTTAGTAACTTTAAGCTGTTAATGACAACCTATGATCTCCATTAATTCTGTGATTTTCAATCACATACATTTTGTAGACTATTTTTAATATAATTTCTAATGCCGTTACATTAACAATTTATTGCACCTGTGTTGTTTTTTCTTGCACCCTTTAGTCTAATTTTTATTGTAATTGCATTAGAATGGTTAGCTTGTTTGTTTGTTATTATTGTTATGTAGGACAAAGATATATTGAAAGGAGTACATGTATACATATTCTGTTCTGTTCAACAGACATTAAACAAAGAACATTTTATATTTGCATGGTGGAGGTAGCACTATAAATATGTGTTTACAAACAGCAAGGGGACCAAGATCATAAAACTGAGATTGGAAACCAGTCGAAAATCCTAAGAAAACCCACCACATTTTATTATACTGTATGTTGACAAAGTTTTAATGTGTCAGATTGTGATAATTTATGTTTTATACACCTTATTTTTATATGCCTGCTTTGGTGTTTTTATATCACAGTACATATTGTGAAGTGTGAGTTATTGCATATACATGTATCAGTATTTAGTCTGTCATTTCATTTTTTATTCTGTTGTTTTTGTTGTTAATTATCTGATTTTAAATAAAATTTACTGAAGTTCACAACTAAAAGAAATTTTGTTGTTTGTAGCTGACATGTTAGTTTGACTTGCAAGGTACCACTTTACTCCATATCTATGCATTTTAATGCATGTGCAACCAGTGTATATCCAGATCAGCCAGCACATCTGTGCCATCTAATCAGGATCTGCACAGGTCGCTTTTTGGTCAAAACTGACCTAATCAATCAAAAAGTGAACAGTGCAGATTCTGATCAGATGGCACAGATGTGCTGGCCGATCTGAAACTATTCTGGTTGCACAGGTGTTAAAATGTGTAGAAATGGAGTAAAGTGGTTTTTGGTAAAAAATTATCTACTAAATCAAAAAGTGAACAATGCAGATCATGATGTTATCAGTGCAGATCAAGAATCTACACTTAAATGTTCACACATGCGATAAAAAGCTATGTAAGGAGGAAAGGGTAATAATGTGATTTACAATCACTACCCCAATAGCCTTTTTCTATTGTAGTGCCATAAACTTTAAAGGTTTGATATATTGTTTTCTAAATCACTACCAAATTTATCAAAGTTGTGGAAATGCCGATAAAATTCAGATTTTATTTTACATTGATATGGTAAATCTCATAATTCACACCAGCACAATATTCGAAGTATGTTGGCAACCAGAAACGATTCAAATTTTTAAAGAAGACCAAAATTTAATGTATTTATCGGTTCTTTGCTGGCCCTTCCAAATTAAGAAATCATGATTATGTTATTCTGCGACAAGTTAATCAGTAATACATGTATCGGGATTTAGGCATGGACTCTTTGATGGGCAGTGCTCAAGATCATAAAACTAAATCTGGAGATCAGTCGCCAAACCAGCCAATTGGATCCTTGAGATTTCAGACCGATCTCAAATCTTAGTTTTATGATCTTGGGCCCAGGTAATTCTGGGAATGATTTTTGATGTGACACAAGATGTTGGAGCTTTGCTAACAAGCAAGTCAACTCGGTGAGATAAAATATTCTCCCACAATAACTCCATTCTGTGAACTGCACCACATCAATATAGGACATCTGCAAAACCTGTGAACTGAGAGCCAAAACTTTCGTTGTTTAGATTAAACAGATATTTTTACCTGTGATGGGACTCTCTTACTATGTACTTTGTAATAAGAAAAATAACAACTAAGGTTCGACCTTCTATTGAAACTCAATGTCACTAAACAATAACCATGTAATAATGACATCAATGATGTCACGTTAAGTGCTGTCAAAATTAACATTACACAAGATATATCCTCTGAGACAACGCCAATAAAACAGTAAATGGTTTAAAATAACACTTTTATTTTTTTTAATGCTTTTTTATTTTTAATGATGCTGTAATAAAGACAAATAGTTTTCTGTGAATTTTTAAAAACTGACACATCAAATCTTACAAAACTTTACTCCAAAGGATACAGCATATTACATGGGCTGACAAACATAGATCTGAATCAGCATCCATGACTGCAGTCTGATCTGGATCTACACAGTATTTTTCATGTCAGAAATACTCTGTTAAATGCAAAACAGTTTAGATCCTTATCAGACTGTAATGTATGCAGACAGATCTGGATCTATATCAGGCATACATGTTATTAATTTAAAAGGCATATCCGTGAAGTAAAGGGTTAAATCAACAGAATTTCTATGTCATGAACACAGTAAATTTTGTTAGGGCTGTTCCATTTGAACATCTATCTTACCCCAGGAAGGCAACATAAAGAAAATCTATATGGGGTTATGTCTGTGTGTATTATTCTTCTAATAGGGGTAGGGGAAAAAGTTTTTTAACTTCTTAATGGGGTAGGGTGAGTGGGGTCCATTTCATGTGAACTATTGAAATGAAAGTGAAACAGTGTATCAATGCAAACTGGTACAATTACAGAAGTATAAATGGCATTATTAACATGTCCATTTACTGACATCACGGTAAAAAAACGTCTGTAGGTTGTCGAAATAAGCAGATTTATGCTTACATAGGGGATCATTTTATGTTAAATGAACTTCTGAAGGGGAAGGGTCCATTTTGAAAGTGCCTTCCTGGGGTGGGATAGAGCGGGGGCGGGTATTACCGAACACTTAAGCCACAAATTTTACTGTTCGGTAATAGACGCTAAAACTGTATATTTTCCGTTTTTTATGGATAATTTAAGTCTTAAAGCAAATTTTAAAGAAAAGCCCGTATCTGTAACTATATTATAACGTGAGATACCTTACTTTTACATATCCCACTGTTCTTCGGGTATTACCGACCATTGCGTCTAAATCCGAACACATGTGCGTGTATTTCTGAACATAAAATAACTTTTTAAAATACGCAACTTTAAACAAAAGAACCCGCCTAAATTGTGTATTTAATTGTATTTTACACATAAAGCAATAAATCTGTGCAACAAATCATTAGAAAAGAAACAGAACAATAAGAAATTTAATTGATTAAACTGACTATTTAAATAACTTTTAAATTTTTTCTTAATTTAATAAACAATACTCACATTCCAAGTAAAGTCCTTCAAATTTTCAAATACAATGTAGTCATCAGATATATCATCAATATGAATTATACGAAAACATGAAAATTGAACTTCAAAGAAATTGTCGGCTCATAACCAGACTGTGTTGTTTTGTCGGCTATGCTATGAAATCGTTTGATCTACAAGAAGTGTGTACGTGACATTTTACATTTTTAGCTGGATTAAATGAGTTTATGATGCAATAATTCTGAACTATGGTACTGGAGAAAAAATTGGAATGTAATTATAAAGTATGGAATATGTTCGCAATGGTAAGTGTTTAGTAAAATGCTTATCTTATTTTTTAATGGAAAGAAAAATATAGAACAAAAAATTCTCAGGATGGTCAAAGTTGTTTTGGGGTCTGGGGTTATTTCACTGGGTTGATCGTGCAAATGCAATCTTTTTAAGGATGGCCTAATCACGTTATATCTTGTTCTTTATATTGAATAAATCTTATTCAAAAGAGTATTTGTTTAACATACTTGTCTATCATAATTTGCTTTATAACTTTATTAAAAGAGGACTTGTATATTACGAAAATAATAATGGTCGGAATTTGACGCATATGAAAGAAAAAGTGCAGCTTTTTCCGAACACCCCGTTAACTTTTTACCACGTGTTATTGTGTCGATAAAATTTGTAAACCCCCGAAAAATACATGTTAACATCTTTAAAAAATCATAATCTTTTATATAGACATAGATAATTTATTTTTCTGTAAACTTAAGATTTTGGAGTGTCGGGATTTACTAATTGATAAACTTAACTTACCTCAAACAGCGATTTTCTTTGAAATTCAATAAATTTGAAATTAGCGTGCAATCGAACTTGTAAACAAGTCAAATATTCTATGAAAGTATATTGGCATCATATTTCACCTCACATACAAGTTTATCTTATGAAAAACAAATGTAAATTTAATTTGAAAATTATGTTCGGAATAAGACACCTTAGTAAATCACAACAGATAAGGCACAACTGAAGACAAGCATAAACGACAGAAGTCCGACCTCAATTATAAAAATTGCTGCTTTGAAACCAATTTATAAGTTCATATAGTACTTCATTTATTTTTGCATAACATTGCTATCATTTAATTTTGCGGGATGATTTTTCCTGTTAAAACCATGGGCATAAATAAGTGTAATTGTAATTTTTTATTAATGCAGATTATTACATGGTGTAATTCCACTGGGTTTTAAATAACTGCTTTAACCCTATCACGAAATATTCGAAATTTAAACCTGCTTAACCCTTTCCTGTATAGATACACCTTTATTTCTAGGGCAAACAGTTTAGATCCAGATCAGCCGGCACATATATTTGGCTGGTTATAGAACTTTGTCCTGATATTATGCCTACCAACATAATCACCAAGTTTGATAAAGACGGGATCAAAACTCTTTGACTTAGAGAGCGGAAACCCAAATTTTGGACAATTAAAGGGCCATAACTCAGGAGTGCCTGGGCGGATTTGGCTGGTTATAGAACTTGGTTGAGATATTATGCTCACCAACATATTCACCAAGTTTGATAAAGACCGGATGAAAACTCTTTGACTTAGAGAGCGGAAACCCAAATTTTGGACAATTAATGGGCCATAATTCAGGAGTGCCTGGGGGGGATTTGGCTGGTTATCGAACTTGGCCGAAATATTATGCCCACCAACATATTCACCAAGTTTGATAAAGATCGGATGACAACTCTTTGACTTAGAGAGCTGAAACGCTGTGGACGCCGCCTGCCCGCCGCAGGTGTTCCCATAATACGTTCCTTTTTTCAAAAGGGCGTATAAAAAGGGGGGCATACCTATGATAAAAATGCATTCAAGAGTTATGAATGTTATTGTGGTATCATTAAATTCCTGAGGGATGAAATTTCCTGCAGAAGACATAAATGACATTTTCGTGCAGACATAAATTCGTGCAGTTGTATTACTGTCATTTATTTTATGCTTTTCAGTGAAATAGAGTTTTCGCGGTGAAATAAAAGTGGTTATTTACTGTTTTCAAACAGTGGAATATCATTTTTATTTTCACTGAATTTTCACGTTGGCATACAGAATGAGAACGTTTAGAAAACGGGCTCAAATTTTATATTCCACCTCATGAGGTCACGTCATAAACAAGCCGTTTTGGCGCTGTTTCTTGCAACTTTTCTGTCAAATTAATGCAAATTTTGCACTTAAACCATAAAATAAAAAGAAAATTTGTTGTTGTTTTTTCAGTGTAAGATAGAAATATATTTCACTTGTGAACTCCGGAATTATGTATTTTCACTTGTGGCTTCCCCACTCATGAAAATACGAATTCCAGAGCTCACTCAGTAATATTTATTTCTATCTTACACTGGTAAAAACAAATATCATCAGTCTATAAGATATTTAATGGTTTGATTTCAATGGGGTTTGATTTTGAGTGCTTTCCCTAGCTCAAAATACGTGAAAATTAAACCCATGCAAAATGTAATGATACCACAGTATTACAATGTCAAACATTTGTGCGAAATTTCAAAGCTATCTCTTGAATAATTACTTAAAAAGTGGACTTAAACAGGAAAAAGTTAACTCAAATTCTAGGACAGAGGCATTATTATGATCAAAAGGAGATATGACAATCTCTTAATGTGTTGCTAATATGATGTCAAACAATCAACTGAAGTATGGAGTTCTTTCTTGGATGTTGTCTGAGAAAAGTGGACTTCATTTAAAAATATTATCCAACTAAATGGGGCATAACTATGACAAAATGCTTCAAAGCTAAAATCTGAATGTTTTTTTAACAAAAAATGGAATTAAAACAAAAAAGAACTTTACTAATAATATAGGTTAGAAAGGGGAATAACTATGAAAAAAGGTTATAAGGAGTTATGAAACTTGCCTCAGTGGCTGCTCCTGTTACATCAGAAAAATATCAGTATTTGTGACTAACAGACCAAGAGCTAGACAAGGTGAACCCTAAGTTTTCTCTTTTTCTTAAAAAGGGCAATACACAATGTTATGAATTTATTTCTTTTGCTTTCTGCTCTTGTAAGCTTCTAGATCTTCTCCTCCATCATATAAGTTTCTTATCTTCTTATACATGAACACAAAGAAAAATAGCATATTGTCATATTCCCCATTGTAGACAGCCGGGATGAACTGGTCATGGTATTCTCGCAGGAAGTAGTAAATGGCCTCTATAGTTGACAGGTAGGTGTTCGGGATATCCTTCTGATGACGCCAGAATTTTGTTTCTCTGGTTCTGAGTTCAATACACTGGATGCCTGAAAGATAATAATGAAACTTTTCGCTCGAGTTTTCGAAGCTTCACTTTATGAGGTCTGATTTTTAAGTCAAGTCATATAAACACATGCATGTTACCTTGTTGTTGAGTACGTTATCTGAATATCAGCTAAAGTAATAAAGGATCCTTTTCAGATTGTTTTTTTCTTTAAACCTGTATATCTGTTTGAAAACATTTTTTAGGTATTTTTTCAAGAAAACTGCTTTTTAAACCTTTCGTGTTGACATTGTCCGAGAACTAGTATACTTTACAAATGGTGCGTCGTTTTTTTACATGCGTGTAAAATTTACTAGTTCCCGTCAACATAAAAAACAACAAACAAGCTCGTTTCATATTCTTTTATTTGAGCTAAAACTTTTATACAAAATCACTGGATTGCTCAGAGTAAACAATTAGCGAACGAATGAAATGTTAAGTTAAGTTTCATATTCTTTTATTTGAGCTAAAACTTTTATACAAAATCACTGGATTGCTCAGAGTAAACAATTAGCGAACGAATGAAATGTTAAGTAAAACCTGAAGTTTATATTGTTTGAGATAGTTCTCATACTTATTATTATCTTCTCGTAATTAAATTCTCATGATTAACGTATCAACGCAGCTGCCTACCGAGTGATCATTAAATAATTTTCTTTCATCATAACCTGCTTTAATCAGATCAATTAAACACAATAGACGCTGGCGATTGACAATAAACTGCCAATTATAACCCGTCACAACGTGTGAAAACCACGCGTCACCATTTACCAATTACTCCCGCGAGGTGCGAAAATTTTATCAGTCATTTATTACTCGAGTTTTCTAATACAAACAAAGAAGAAATATGCTTCAGGGGACCGACACCTGCGTTCAAGAATTCGAGTTTTTGAAGTTCGAGTTTTCCATGGTATTTTCATATAGAATATATAAGAAAATTGCCGGGACCCGCAAAACTACTTCGAGTTTTGCCGAGTGCTCGAGTTTTCGATGTTCGAGTTTTCGAAGTTTTACTGTACTGTGTCTGTCTTCCTGTCTTGTCTGTCATCTACCCATCAGTTTGTCTGTCTGTCTGGCTTTCTTCTCCCTCTTGCTTAATCCGTATTCTGATAGGTTAAGCGGTTTCACTTCACATGACCATAATTATTTGTGTTTGTATTACGGGCAATTAAATTAACAAGAATGTGACATGAAAACATATTTTAAAATCTCAAAAGAAATGCCCAACGATTTTACGCAATTACTACAATGACACAAGTTTCAACATAAATTTTAAAACGAGAAACATATTGTTTAACCTTTTATGGCTAATATCCCGTGTGTGATCAGTGCAGATCCAGATCAGCCAGCACATCTGTGCAGTCTTACTGGATTTATACTGTTAACTCCTTGGTCAGAAATGATCTCAGGGCTCTCAATAGACTTGCAAATTATCAGAGAGAAGTTTTTTCATATTCAGACCGAGTTATGGAGAATTTTGCAGTCAATAGCATTCCTTCCTTATATAGCTTATACAAAATCACTTCTCCCATAGCTCAAAGAAGGGATTAGTCTGGTCTCTGTCTAGTGAGAGCCCTGGATTAAATAAATCTCAAATTCTTCACACAGTTTGTTTAGATCCTGATCAGACTGCATGAATGTGCAAGCTACTGTAGTATCATTTAATTTCACGGGGACAAATTTTCTTGCAAAACCAGTATTTAAAGTAACAAATTTGTGGGGGCATGAATTGGCGTAACTGTGTTTTCCTATACAGAAACACTGTTAAATTGTTCAATTTCACTGAGGTTGAATTTCGGGCTTTTGCCATTGCACAAAATATGCGCAAATTAAACCCGCACGAAATAAAATGATTTAACAGTAATAAGATATAAGCAGTATCCATGGAGTAAAGAACTAATGGTTCCATGTACCTTTTAGTCTTTCATCCTTGCAGATGCTTCTTGTCTGGTTCCAGGTACTGTCCACAAAAACAACTCTTTCGAAAGGACATTCTGTTACTGTTGACTTAAGTTGTCTCCCTTTACATGGAGAAATTTCCCCTTCAGTTTCTGGCATTTCACATTTTGAACCATCACCATCCTTTTTCTCAGTTACATCACAAACACTAATACATGTACCAGTATTTCCAGAGTTGCTTTGTTGGTCTGAGTTACTGTCACCAGTATTTTCTACCACTATGTTCCCATCACTGATAATATTGTTCCCAGAACCAATGGATAAATTTAAAGTTACAGATTTTTCACATTCGCTCTTGGACTTCTCCATTTTTGGTGCTTTAGCAACAGGAATTGGCAAATCCACACATTCTTTACCGTCCCCTGCAGCTGGACGTTTGACACATTGATTTTCATTAATGAGATCCTGGGTACCTTCAAATCCATTAAATTCTGTTTCAATGGTTTGTCTCGTACTTGTGTTATCTCCAACTGGATCAACCCTGTTTTCATATTCAGCTATTTGTTTTAAATCTGATTCATTACCAGTATGATATGGACTATTTTCAACTGTCTTAAAGACCCTGCCTATTTCTTGGTCGACACGCAAATTCTCAACTTTAGGATCCTGGTCTTCTCTGCAAATGGAAGGTTTATCGTTCTTAGCCAGCTTGTTCCTTTTTAGAGCTAGATTCTGTAGCGATAGGGAATCATCAGAAGCTAATGTTTCCCCTTCATGATTGTCACTCTTGTCAAGCACAGGCTTTTCACTTTTCTGTACAAGCTCCTGCAGAGTTAAAGAATCCTTTCCTGGGAACAGAATTACAACCTGAAAGAAAAGGGAACAGAATAACAGTGTGAATTAAAAGGTTACAGAGAAAGAAAATGGAACTGAATAACTTCATGAAAGAAAAGGGAACAGAATTACATCCTGAAAGGAAAGGGAATACAACCTGAAAGAAATCATTAAATGTATCACCGAATATATTGAATGTGACTTTGAAGGAGACTTGAAAGAAAAGGGAACACAATAACAACCTGAAAGAAAATGTATCACTGAATAAACTGAATGAACGAATGAGACTTTGAAGGAGACTTCTCGGATAGGTGTCAGACCATTATTCTAGTCAGATTAATAATACTGAAAATTAATGATTGAATAATGTTCATGCCTTTGGGGAATAGGTCCAAGTCTGATTATTCTGGTCTGATAAATAGCTTAATGATAGGCTTCAGACCACTATATTTGTCTGATTTTAGATATTGTACAAGATTGATTCATTCAGGTCCTGAATGAAGGATTTGCTTCAGACAATTATTATGGCTTTTTTTAGAATTTCAAAATAAGGACAAAATTGTCAAGTAAAACGAACAGTTCTATTATCCTTTTTATCATTTTCTGTTCTAACTTTACTTTCGTGTTTAAATCAAAGTGATTTGTCATTTTGATCCATAAGCCTAACATTATGATTTCAGTTTGGTCTACTTTTGAGATTACACTTAAAATACCCATAAAGATTCTATAAACAGAGGCGGGAAGTGTTGTCAAATGGAAATAAATCTGTCATGTACAACTCTTACAAATTCACTTTAACCTTTACTTCATGGGGTACTGCTGATACAGCATGGACAAAAAGTGTAGATCCAGATCAGATGACACTTTTCACACAAGCGATAAAACCTGTATATATGGAGTAAAGGTTACTATAAATAACCATACTAATTATAGTACATGTACCTTGGTTTTATCACTGAAGTCTGGAATACATGGATATGTATATATAGTCACATCTTCCGAGGCAATCACTGCTGCATGGACTGCTGTACTTTTCCCATCAACCTCACTTGGATGCTTGATAATATCTATCTTTAAAGGCAGCTGAAACAAAAATTTTAATAAAATAATTTATGCTATTATTTAACAATATGATGAAATAAAAAACCGCTCTTGTAAAGTTTACAGTTGTTATTACACTTTAGTTGTTCCTTAAGAAAATTATCAAAACTCTCTAACAGCAAATAATATTGCAGTTCAATAAAACTTTTTAACAACAAAAATGTTACTCTGTGCAACATATCAGCATTGTGTACACTTGTCTTAAAATAGACAGTAAGACCGGTGTAAACACAATGACCTACCCATATGCAACAATTACTTTTTTTTATCTTTTTCTGATTTTTTTTTACATTTCCTTATTTTTTAAATTGTTTCAATGAAAAATTAATGTTGAAGATGCGTGATCGTCAGAATTTTTTTTTCAAGTTCAAATAAAATATCAACATTTTCCTAATGTCTGTGAAGACAGTGACAGATATCTATACTGTAAAATAGGGGGGTCACGATACACCGATATACTGGTATATTGCAATACGCTGCCGAACAATATGCCGATCATGATACAAAATCATCGTTCCGGTACAGCTGAAGATATTGTGACAGCTTAAAGAAGCAATCTGTCATCTGACACTGAAGATATAAAACTTATTTATAAAACTAGATAAAAACATTCAAGTCCTGGCATTGGCAATCTCATTTATATTAAACACATGATACATACATGATATTACTAGTCAAAATCATAATTTATATTTTAATTATATTACTTTGTTTATGTTGTGTGTTTATTGTGTGTTACATAGTGGAACAGTTGTTGAATTAAAAGGTTTAAAGTCAGAATTAATATGCAGCCATACTTCTTGTTCATAAAGCTATATATCATGGTACGTATCGAAATACAGTGTTAGCATATTGCAGTATATCGTGGTATACTTCAGGCGTATCGTGACACCCCAACTGTAAAAGGGACTAAATGCTGCAAACAGTTTGTAGGTCACATCTCTACAGCTTACTTTCACTTTTGGAACCTTGTCTTTTATTTCTGTCACAGGAACATAGCATGTGTAGCAGTAGTACTTCCGAGAGCGCTGACATTTTGGACAATTACTTCTTCCTCCCAGAATATCCAGGAATTCAGAGGAGGCTATTTTTAGCTCTGGGAAAGGATTTTCTTCCATCTTCAGCTTTAAAAGTATGATGTTATAACCTGCAATTTAAAATATTCCTTAACAACTCCATAGTTTAAAATTATATTTAACCCTTTCCTCCATATACACACATTTTTACGCATCTGCGACAAGTGTAGATTCAGATCAGCCGGCACATGCATGCCTTCTGATCAGGATCTGCACTGGTTGCATTTTGGTCAGAAATAACCTAACAAATCAAAAAGTGAATAATTCAGATCCTGATCAGATGGTATGGGTTGATCTGGATCTAAACTGTTTACCCATGACATAAAGGTATATCTAAGGAGGATAGGGTAAAAGACCTCAGGAAGGATCTGTGGCCAATACTCAGACTTGCAGATTTCAATATTTATTCTGTATTTTATTTCAAATTGGGTGAAAAATCAAATAAATCAAATGATATCTAATTAAGGTAGTTTTTGTTTAGACAGTATCGGAATATCATGTAGAACTGAAACAAGCATTTAATTGATAATAAATTTTGGTTTCAAATTATAGCTTTAAAAAAAATTATTTGGAAAATTTTGAATCAGAATTGTTTCGTCTAATTACCCCAATGCATGGATATATACTTTTTTACATCGTTGGGCAAACCATGTAGATCCAGATAAAGCAGTCACATCCATGCCATCTCATCAGGATCTATAAGGTTTGCTTTTAGATTCATAAGGTAATTTGAACTAATTTCTGATGAAGAGAACCTGTGTATTGGCTGAACAAAATCTACTCTAGTTGCAATTTAAATATTAGCACAACTATTTGTGCGCAACAAGGACTTTTCTATATATGTGCTGTTCATCTTTTGCGCACAACCCAGTTACTATTCAAATCAATGCTGAAATTTTTTCTTCTTTGTCTATATGCCAGCGATCGGAGTTTGAGTCGCAACTTTGGCAGCTCCATAAAGCATTTTAAACCATACCGTATATACTCAGCCATAAGTCGAGGTTTTTTCCTTTCAGAATCACTTCTAAAAAGTCGATTCGACTTATGGCCAAGAGAAAGAAAAAATAGTTTTAAAAATCGTGGCGAATTGCCACCATTTTGATTTGTTGTTGTTGTACCAAACGTATTAGCTGGTAAAAGCCATACTTACGTATTCGGAGTTACGTTCGTAGCTTTATGACATTGCATTCATTGACATACAGAAAGACAATTTATTTTAACATTAGCATTCTACCTACATAGCTTATTTGTAAGAAATTAGAAAATATAATTATTCACATTTTAGTTCTACTCAAAATATATTTAAGGGTTTGCAAAATTGTCGCGAATCGCTGCTGTTTCGTATAAATTATGCTGTTCATAATGTGTAAGCGAGTATATGCAGTATTTGGAGATACGTTGTATCTATATGACATTAAACTCATTGAGAAAAGGAATGAAAATTTATTGCAACATAATAATTCTACCTACAACGTTTGTTTTTAGAAATTATAAAATATAATTATTTAGTTTTACACAGTTGCGGTTGTTTTGTTGAAGCGCATTCATATAATTACTTGTTTGCTTAACTGAAGCATGTAATCAGTGAAATATTATTTTACTAACGACAAACTGGGTAAATCGAAATTGAACCAGTGTCTATTCAATTTATAAATAGATCTTGATGGTACATGATTGTTGCCGAAAACTGCGAAGTGCGTGTCAAACCGTGATACATTTGATAACGGGACACATTTTTCTGTTCTCGCGCAGAGAGTCGCTAATTGCTATCAAAACAAACTCGGCATGACAAAGGAAGTTTATAACCAAACACCTGCCAATTTACCCCAACTTTCCGCTACACTGAGATTGTTAAAGAGCTCTGCTCTAGCCAATCAGTTCTGTTAGCATAACCAAATCGTACAAAAACTCCGCCTCCCACCAGTCAGAGCTTGCATATGACTTTTCAAGATTATTTCTTTTGGCGGGAGGCTGAGTTACATGTTAACTTGAGCGACAATAATTTATTTGTTCATAAATTATTTAATAGTTTTAGTAATGCATTAGGTGGAAAAATATGCTTTAAAATGTGATGAAATAAAGCTGTGAATGATAGCCGTATTTATTTTGTTATGTACTTGAAATAAGTAAACAATATTTCTTTTCTCAGTACTTGTTTTTATTAATTAAAATATTAGTTTTTGTTCATGCTTAAAATGCTTTGGTTAATGAAATTTCATAAAAGAATTATAAAAGAAACAGCAAGTTGAATGTACTTATTGATTTTATCAAGGTTACGTTGGCGATGTTTTGGTCCATATATAGCTGCATAAAAGTTGATTAAAAAGTCCCAACTGTACTAATTTTCTTAATGGTTACGCTGGTGATGTATCGGGCCGTATTTACCTAAAAAAATTGCTTAAAAATAGCCAATTTTAGCAGTTTTTCAACTTGACTTATGAATGAGTCAAGGTAAAAAATGGCCTTTAAGAGGTGAAAATCCACCCCTCGACTAATGAATGGATCGACCTATGGCTGAGTATATATGGTATGTATTTTTTAAAAATTTACATACCTGAAAAGCCACATTCAAGTAGAATCAATATATGCAATCCTTTATAAATAACGGTTTAGTTTTTTATGCAAAACTCTTTTAAACCTCCACCCATGTCAACAAATTTTGATTACGGGGCTTTAAGTTTACCTGACTCAAGTTTATCAATAAACTTCACCTTACCATCTTGAAATATGTACTGTGGAAATTCTGCCTAAGGTCAATAAAAAGCACTTTATGGATAAAGGTTTTGATGAATAAAAGAAACTATAACTATCTACAAGGTAATATACACAACATTATTAAAGATGCGATTTAAATTTAATATAGCGGGTGGGTATCTAAACAGATGTAAAAAAACAACAACAAAACTTTGACAACCATCTAACATGACAAATAAGAAAATAAGAGTACTTTATGACTTTTTTTCCGCATACAACCTCCTGCATTGTAAAAATATTTTTGAATAAAAAGAAACGACTTTTCATTGGTTATCTGGTTTTCATATCAACATGTAAACGGCATATAAGGTGGTAGCTTTAACAAGTTATTTTATGAAATGTTCATCATTTTATTGTTACTTTTATTATTATTATTTATTGTTTATAAAAACATTTGAACATACAGACAATTACTCATTCAATCAGTTCTGGAACATGTTCATAATCTTGATATAAAAAACGAAAAATGGTCTAGAAATCATTGTGTGTTCTAGCAACATCACTCTAATTAAGAGAAATGATGCAAGAACACCATGATTTTTTAACACATTTTCGATTTATAACACAAATGTGCCGGAACAGATTGAATGTCTGAACTGAATAATTGACTGTACCAGTGTTGAAATTTTCATGTGGGAGTGAAAAATAACAGAATTTAAATCGGGTCGATTTTCATCAAAGTTTTGATCATAACTGCTCGAGACGTAAAGGACAGAAAATTATAAAAAGTCAGTATGATAATGGGTCTGTGCTTGCTGTCAAATTACTGAGACTATTTAGATACCTGATACATACATTCGACGGGGTAATTTCATGACTCATGAAATACTGATTTCTCGTCGGTGTTAACAGTTAATCATGAAATTCATTAATGAATTGTTATAACTATGACAAATAAGAAAAATGGGTCCAAACACTAGTCTTGATTCAGAACTGACCGAGGTCAGGATACTGATTCGGAACCGCCTAACTTACCGAAAATAAGTTGTGTTTTGAAATATGCGTTATGGCCAGGTGACTGTATTCGCTTGCAAACGTTATACAATTTATAGTTCAGACAAATCTACGAATGACAACAGATTATCTACAGTTTATGTCGATCTATATATGTTTGCTCTGTTTTACGTCTGTGTCACGAAAGGATTGCAAAAGCAATTGAAGCGTTTACGTTATGCAGAGGCCTTGCGGAAAGTCTCTGCTGTCATCGTTGTAATTAATAATGGCTGACAAATATTACCTGGGCTTCGATTTTAGCACACAACAGGTAATTTTGACATTATTCAGAAAGACTGATGTTTGAAATGTTGAAAAACAAAACATTTTCATCCTTTATGATAACTTACAAGGAAATTAAGTGTATGTCATTTTGCAGTTAAGTTGAATTATTCAGTGAAGTTAGCTAGATAAAAATCCACAAGGATAAGCTTTCCGAAAGAGTTTGTACAAAATGGGTTCTCATAATTAGTGAATAGCTGTGCATTTTCACTTTCAGTATAAGCAACTGAACTATACAATCCGTATTTCTTTGTTAAATCTTGCAAGTATCTACAGGTAAAAAACAATTGATGTATCACAACCAAAACTTAAAAGTGAAAGTAGACTTTACTGTGGGGATTGCAACTCCGCCTACCAACGAAAGCTTCCAGGGGTTTTTCTGCCTATTTTGGGAAAAGGAGTCTGGACATTTTGGGAAATTTTTATCGACAAAAATGCCCATTTTGGGAATTTTCACATCGATAAAATAGTCCATTTTGGGAAATTTCAATATGCATTTATTTAGCTTAAATTAGTAATTACCAATAAACTTCTTCCAGTTTTTTGGTCTTTATTAAAACAAACTTTGCAAAACTGGTAACTTGTTAGCCAACTGTTATCAGAAATAATTTTCTCATTTAAATTATTCATTATATGAAATTGAAATTCTTTATACAATAGTGAAACTGTAGCAAATTTACTGGTTATTTTAGAGTATTAACTAAAAGTCCAGATAAACGTAAGTTTTTATTGTAGAACTTTTTGTTGTGCAAAGCCATCATAGTCGCGAAAATACATTACAAAAAGAATTAAGTGTCTAACAAGTCATATTATGATGCATCTTCTGCAGTTAAGGGTACCTTCAGTAACGTTTTGCAAAACAGGTCTAAATTTATTGCTATATTCAATAGCTGTAATGTTGAAAGAAGTCCAGAAAATATTCATGCTTACAGCTTGCAATTTTTAGTTAAAGGGAAGTCACTCTTCTATTACCTGTGTAATTTGATATATTGTTGCGTGCCGACGACAGTGCTGAGTACACACTCTTCACAATAGGAGACGGACAGACGGACAGCTGATGCTTTACGTAATAATCTCTTTACAAAGGGATGGACGGACGGACAGACGGACACAGCGTGACTACGTATATGTATAAAGGATTAAACGGACAAATAAAGCTTGACTCCGTAGCATTCAACACAAATTGTTTGGGGAGGGTTATTTTAAAATACACTATAATATAATAACTCTAACGGTTTGATGACTTTTATTCATGTAGACCTTAACAAATGTTTGAGGAAATAAATAATCAAAGTGAATAAATATGTGATTTAAACAAGTAATAAAGCGTTGGCGACCCTTAAATAAAGCGACAATTCTTACAAGAATGACAACGTTGCCTGGCATTTAAATAAGTTAAAACCTGTTAATGCTTTTTTTACTTTAAAATACTTGTGCAAAAATAATTTATATAACTATAAGTTAAATAACAATAATTTACTTTAAGTCTAATTTAAGTCAAAATAATTTCGATAAAAAGCCGAAAAGGTCTACCTGACTTAGAAAAATCTACTACGGAGTGCCGAAATAATGAATTGCAGCCCCTTTTATACTACGCAAACCGACAGCTTACTAACAAAACCGACAATGTGAGTAAAATTGTGAGTAGGTGTGCATTAGGGTTTACTAACAAAACTTACAGTTAGCTAAATGATGGTCTACAGTAAAAATAACAACTGGAATAACCGTTTGAACAATAGAATAACGTTGTCGCATAAATAAGACATACAAAATAGCGCGGGAGTAAAATATGATGTGCCGAAAAAGGGGTTAATAACAATTATTTGAGTTTATGATTGCAAAACATTTCCCTTACTGTAGCCTCTTACTATGAAATTTACAACTGTGATATGATGACGTCACGTAATAATGACGTCACGACGAAAGCATACACAATGGCGGACATGAATGTAAATAGTCAGTAATATGGACAAATTAAACGTTAATTCTTTAGCACAGTAATGATTTGGAAGGAATTAAATGCTTTTAATCAAATCAAAAGGTAAATACATGCATTTTGTGTCCAATATGAACTATCAGATACGCATATTTAATGCAATAGGACTCAAATACATTATCAATAAGGCACACGTATGGAGTGGGTATTTGGCACACCACATTACCCCCCGGCAAGCAAGGCAAAGTTCCAACTGCCTTACAATATACTATTAAATATAAACAGCGTTAATTAGTAAAGTAACAGTATGTCATCACATAGTAAGTGCATTTTGTAATGTTAAACGTAGCGGACATCCTTAATAATGTAACAATAATAAGTCAGTATTGAACACCTACAGAATGTAATATTTCAACAAAATGCTAGAGTTCCTTCAGAGGGTTCACCAATATTCTTCATTCTTGATTATTTTATGTCACTACATTAATACGTTAATGTTAATTAAATAACTATGACGAAAACTGTTCACTCTCACTTTGAAAGTGTCACTGCGATTTCACTTGACGTACATGTTAATTGTATGACGAAAACTGTGCGTGGTATACTTAAGTAGGTGCCCGGTATTTATTCAGGTTAACGTCTGTAAACACTCCGTCCCCTGTAAAAACCCATATGGCGTTGCTGGTAACCACGTTGAGGTTGCCTATCCCGCTCCCTGTGCCTCTCCCTGTTCTCCTTGGCAGGATCATGGTCCCGTCTTGGCTTCTTGGCATCGTGTGAGACCTCCCTCAGTGGAGCTCTAGGAGCCTCGTTCCTCTTTGGTATCTTAGGCAACTCTGCCCCGTCGGATGGCTTCTTGATTGGAGACTTCAGGGTCTTCGTGGCCTTTTCTTCCCTTGGTTGGCCCTCCTCTCTCAGATATTTTACTTCTTCTCGCAGAGCCTTAACCTCGGAGTGTAGGGACTCCACAACCTTTGACAGTCCATTTATCAGTTTAGCGTTGGCTATTACTTGCTCGCCTACGATGTTGGCTGATTTTCGGATCATCTCACCAAGGATGCTTGTAAACTCTAATCTTGAGCATGCTGATTTGGTCGAGGATGAAGAGCTGCTTGAGCTGGACGAGCTTGAGTCAGAGTCCGTATCCCGGTATCGCTTTAGACTTTGCCTCACCCGTTGTGTGCTCCTGGACTGGTGCTCACCTGCTGCACGACTTTGATCCTGGTTGCATTCTGCTTTCGTCCCATTGACGCTGTTGTTCACCCCACTGTCATGGTTCTCCATTTCTTTTTCTACCTCAGCAGCATGTTCCTTCTTAACCCTGAGGTCAAGCGGCGTCAGATCTTGCTCCAGGTTGCCACCCTGCATCTCCAGACTGGTGCCCTGTTGCGTTTCGATAACGACTCTACTGTCTTCTGCAGTCAGATGTCCATCAAATGATGATGAAGGGGATCCTCTTACCCTTGGCGTAGTGGGGCCATCACTGCTTGGTATTGGACTGCACAGCGGGTAAGCTGTATACTGGTGGTCTACAGTGTCAGCATCAACCTCTGGGGCTGCTATAAGTAGTGCACTTCGCAAGATGTCAGTCCTTCCCTCCTCCTTCCTTTTCCCTGACCACCATGCCTCACTTGCCTCTCTTGACAGTGCCTCCATGTCATGCTCCCCAACAAAATAAGGATTGTCACTTATAGTGAGGTAGGGTGTCGAATCTGTCACCCCCTTTTCCAACATCACGTTACGGTGCCGTATGTACGTCTTGACATGCTGCTCCAACGCTTCATTGGACTTGCACCAGAATAGACACAGCTTGCACCAGTATGGATGAGATTCGTTTGGAATGTGCAACTTATAAATGTGACCCTCTAGCCGTGACTTGGAGTTAACCTCGGTCTTTCCCCTCCTCAGGCAGTGCAGACACCTGTATGCTCTCCCTCGCGAGTGGCTTCTGCTCTCCATATCTGGAAAATATATGTTAGAACCACATGGTTACCTTCATGCCAACTTTCGGTTTCAGGTCGCCAACGTTTGTTACCTTACTTTCTTTCATCGGGAACCTAACTGTAACTTACCCCATGCTTTCTCAGCAAAGCAGGCAAAATAACCGTAGTAAATACCGGGTAGTTCGATTCTTAAGAAAAACAACCGAAGCTGTAAACTTCGCGGTACCGCCAGCTATGTGTTATTAGACCTAAATTATTTTTTTCATTGTTCTTCTAGCCTTCTTCACCCAAGGAGGGACATTCAGGCCTGTATACGGCTTTAACTTATCATGGTGGACCAGTTTTTCTGTACCAGTAGCGTCTAACCTTATAACATAATTCATTATAGACCTCTTTTCTGTTACCATATATGGGCCCTCAAACCTCTTTTCTAGCTTAGGGGTAACCCCAATTTTTCTTGTTTCATGCAGCATCCACACCAGGTCCCCTGGGGCGTAACTATTGAGTGTTGACTTGACGTCATACCGCATCTTGCTTCTCTGGGCACTCTCACCTAGGTACTTGCGGGCCAGTGTGTGGGCATGCAACATCCGGTTCTTTAGCGTCAGTATATGATCTGCGCTGTTTAGAGGCTCATCTTCAGATGTTCCTGGAGAGTGGTAGACTAAATCTGCTGGGAGTCTGATCTCGCGGCCAATGGTCATCAGATTGGGGCTCAGCCTGGTTGCCTCGTGTGGAGTCGCTCTGTACGCCCCTGCAAGACAGCCCAGATGTTCATCCCAATTCTCCTGCTCGTTGGTCAGGTATGCCTTTATCATCTGCAATAGGGTCCTGTTGAAGCGCTCTGTCACTCCATTTCCTTTTGGATTCCTTGGGCTACACCGTGATTTGCGAACTTCTAGTATACTGCACAGCTTGCGAAATACTTTGCTCTCGAACGTTGAGCCTTGGTCGGTATGTATATTGAGCGGGGCTCCCCATCGCACTATGACATCATTGACTATACGTGTCGCACAATCTTCAGCATGTTGGTTGGGCACGGGAATAACCTCTACGTATTTGCTGAAGTGGTCAGTTAAAACCATTATGTATTTGTTTCCCCTTGGTGATTTCGGGAAAGGACCTAGATAATCTATCCCTAATGTATCCCATGGTGCTCCACTCCGTAGATGACCCATGGGTGCTCTAGCCTTCTTCGGGGCCGGTTTGTCTGCGGCGCACACGTCGCACTGTGCTATGTATAGTTTTATATCTTCTTTGAGATTGTACCAATAATATCGCTGTACCAACTTACTTTTTGTTTTCTTAATTCCTAGGTGGCCTGCCGTAAGAGAACAGTGCATTTGACCGATGAGCTCTTGTTGTAAGGAGACGGGTACCATTAATTGATGATTCCCTCCGTCAGTGCTTTGACAGTTAAGTCATTTGAGAAGGACGCCATTTTTCAAGATGAGGTTATCCCATAGTAGCCAGTAGTGTCGTGATGCTGAACTTTTGACCTCCATCTCCTGCGGCGAAGGTTTACACCCAATCTGTTTTGCCTTATAGATAGGGCCAATATCAGGGTCACTCGCTTGTTTGTCAGCCATCTCCAGATCGGTGCACACCCACAACCAGCTAGGTTTCTCTCCTGTGTTTATCGGCTTAGATGGGCCTGCCTTTTGGTCGCCTTGTTCTTTGGCCGACCTAACTCTCGAAGCTCCTTGAGTTAGCTTTCTCACTGTAAAGATTTTTGGCTGCAGAGGTTCTTGATTTTCAGTTAGAAGTATTGACTGCATGGCATCAGCTCTTTTCTGGCACTTGCTACACGGCCCGCATGACAGAGGCTCGAACATGTCGACATCACCGCATGTGCAGTCTCTCGGATTCTCGCACCTTGACAATCCGTCGCAATTCCCTTGCTTGCTTCCGGCACGGTATTCGATCTTGAAATTAAACGGGGCTAGAATTTCAATCCAGCGCGCTATTTTACCGCTAGGTTCTTTTAAACTAAAAAGCCATATAAGCGCTTGATGATCAGACCTCACTAAAAAGTTTCGCCCCAGTAAATATTGACGAAAATACTGCACAAAGTAGACAACTGCCAGTAACTCCTTCTCTGTTATGCAATAATTTCGCTCTGCTTTATTCAGACTTCTACTTGCGTATGCTATGACTTTCTCCCTTTCGCTCTGTATTTGCGCTAGCACGGCCCCAATACCAACACCTGACGCGTCTACATCTAATATAAAGATGCCCCCTTCATTTTGTGGATAACCCATGACATCAGGGCTGATAAGCACTTCCTTTAGCATGCAAAATGCTTTTTCACAGTTATCACTCCAGGTGAACTTTGCATCCTTCTTGGTCAAGTCAATCAGGGGCCTCGCAATGCTTGCGAAGTCTCTCACAAATCTTCGGTAATATGATGCGGTTGCCACGAACTGCTTGACTTGCTTTGGATTTGTCGGTCTTTGCCAATCTACAATTTTCGCGATGTTAGTCGGATCTGGCCTTACACCATCTTTTGAGACCACGTGACCTAGGAACAACACTTCCGTGCGCAGTAAGTTACATTTTTCAGGGCGAAGTTTCAAGCCAGCTTTCTTGATTCTGTCGAGCACTTGGTCAAGGCGCCGCACATGCTCTTCAAATGTTCTCCCAAACACAACCACGTCGTCTATGTATATCAGGCAGGTCTCCCACTGCAACCCAGATAAAGCCATTTCCATAGTGCGTTGAAAGGTGCTCGAACTGTCATTGAGTCCGAAGGGCATTCTCGTCATTTCAAAATGACCGTATTTGCATACTAGCGCACTTTTGCAGATATCTTCTTTCTTGAGAGGGATTTGATAGTACCCGCTTGTCATATCCAAACTACTGAATAGGCTCGAACCAGACACCGCGTCAAGGCAGTCCTGTATCCGGGGAAGGGGAAAACCTGTAGGCTTTACAAGCGCATTTACTTTGCGGTAATCGACGCACGGGCGGATGGTGCCATTCTTTTTCTTCACTAACACTATCGGGCTAGCCCATGGGGAGGTGCTTTCCTGAATAACGCCTTTCTTCAACAGATCCTCTATCGCCTTCTTTTCCTCTTCTGCGTAAGCGAGGGGAACTCTTCGTGGTCTCTGTCGGATGGGGGCGGCATCACCCGTGTTGATTGCATGCTCTGTTAAATGTGTAAGACCCAGGTCCCATTCGTTTTTGGAGAAGCAATCTTGATATTTGATAAGAAGTCCGGCGACTACTTCTTTCTCTTGTGCCGATTTGCCCTCTGTAGACGTGCCAAAAAGATTCTGAAGGTGTTCTGGGATCTCTTGTGCTGTTGCCTTTCTTAATGTACTTTGAACTCGCCCAACATTGTCCTCAACTTGAGTTCCAATTCTTCGTACACGATCGAAGTTAGATTCTTCACCAATATTCTCTTCTTGCGCAAGAACACTTACCACTTGATCTATCCGACCTGCACTCGCAATGACAGCATTCTGCTTCAAGGTAACCTCAGTAGAAAAGGGGTTCAACACTCTGACTTTGCAACATGGGGCCTTCTGGGTATTCACCAGGGTAGTTGCCATCAGCAAATGGTACTTTTCCTTGAAATATTCCGTTGGTTCTACTAAGAAGTCAACAGCGCCATCTTCATCGTCCCCTTCTTGCCTCTCGATGAAAACATCCACTAGCGCTTCGGTCTGCCCCGGAATATCCAAGTCATCTGCTACTGTTACTTTCCTGGCTGTGTTTGATTTGCTTATCTTAAAACACGGGATCTCCACGCCATCCAAAACTATTTTATTCTGGCTGAGAAGAATATCTGCTGGCCCCTTCTCACTCCCCATGAGAACGTCGAACCCTAGCAGTGCATCATCTTCTATCTCCGCCACAATTACTTCTTTGTGTACCTCATACGGCCCTATCTGAAGCTTAAATTCTGCCTTTCCCCGTTCTGTAATTGCCGACCCGCTAGCACTCTTCAAGCACGCCAACTTCTTCAGGGCGGGACCCTTGCCGCACCCTATTGCATCGTACACCCTGCTTGAAATAATGGTCCTAGACGCTCCTGTGTCACATGTGTATATAAGAGGCACACCCTCGACCTTACCTCTGACGTACACACCACTATACAGGCTCCTTTTGGTCATGCTCTGGCAATTTTCAGCAACCCCGGCATCATTGTTGACACTTTTCAGGCCGTTTTCTGTCTTTAGTTGGACCTCCTTCCGGCCGCCAAGGTCGGTCCCTGCTCGTTTAAAGGACGGTCCCGTGACTGGTGTCCCGCTGCGTCCCCATTCTTATTATATTTGCTTTCCTTTTTCTTATCAGGGCAGTTACGAGCGAAGTGTCCCGTTTTATGACAGTTAAAACACTCTACATCTGCCTTCGATCCCCTTTTACTTCTGTCCCCGTTGATGACCTTTGTAGACTCTAACTTTTCAAGTCTTTCTAATATCTGTAGCAAGATGGCTCCATGGTCTGCCCTTTCTTTTGTGATTTCTGACATCTTCTGGTCCGTTTGCATCTTCGCTCCCGCGTCCGGTGTTTTCCTGTTTTCTCTCCCGTCGTATGGTACCCTGTATGCCCTGTCTTCATCTTCACTCCAACACCCGTTGCTCTCTTCCGGATCCCGGACCGTCGCACGCCTGGCGCCTCTTTTCTGTTTGTGGTCAGTGACACTCCCGCCTCTGGTTTGCATGAAGTTGACTGCATGAAATACGGCCTCGTCTATCGTCCTTGGTTCTTTGTGGAAGTCTATTTCAAACCGGGCTTCTTCATCATAAAGGCCATCCAGGAACCTCCTTACCAAATCTTCGTCCCTAGTTTTTCTGTCACGGTATCCATGCGCTCTGTCATACAGCATTTTCAGTTCAGAAGCATAGTCCTCTACTGACTCTCCGCTCTTTTGATTTCTCCGACTGAATCTTGTGGCGAAGGATCGGGGCGTCTCAATAACACGGAATCGGCAATCTATTTCTCTTACCAGATCTCTGTATCTGTTTAAAAACGTCGGCGGTAGTTGAGAAAACACGAACTCTCCGGCTCGGCCCTCAAGACGCGGCAGCAATTGGTCCAACTTTTCTTCATCATCCCAGCCGTACCGGTATGCAAGCGCTTCAAACCTGGTGATCCAGACCTGCCAGTCTTCCGTTCCAGAAAATGACGGTATCTTTATAATGTCTCCTCTTCTATGCCCCTGTACTGCGCTGCGTGCCGAGTTGTCCGTCAAATACCGATCTCCGGATCCTAATCCTAACCGGGCGTCGTCTCTCTCAGCGCGCGCGTAGCTTGTGCGTGTGTATGAGTTGACGTTAGTATTATGGCTCTGTTGATAATTTAGATTATCGTTATCAGCGTCATCGGACCTTTTGTTCTGCGCTACTTTTAATGACTTCAGCTCTTGCCGGACTACATCTCTTACTACATCTGTTATATTGTCAATCATATTGTTGCGGTAGCTGCTCGAGTGAACAGGGTCTGGAGATTGACGAAATGAAGTGTTGACCGCCACGCTTTGACCATGCCTTGGTTGATAATTTATTTCTGAGATCTCATCTTCATTATCTATTATCACTTCCGGCATCATAACCGGTACCCGGGGATCTCCTATCACGCTTTCTCCGTCCCGGCGGCACTCTTCGTCCGTGCGGAACTCTATTTCTCGATCGCTGTCATCTGGCGCCGTAAAACTCATAATGCCTAGGTTCAATGTGTGCTAAACTCACTGCTGTGTAGCTATGTCGGATGCTGGGATCGTATCACAGGATCTGTACGTTTCAGGCAGATCCCACCGCTGCCACCATAAATGTTGCGTGCCGACGACAGTGCTGAGTACACACTCTTCACAATAGGAGACGGACAGACGGACAGCTGATGCTTTACGTAATAATCTCTTTACAAAGGGATGGACGGACGGACAGACGGACACAGCGTGACTACGTATATGTATAAAGGATTAAACGGACAAATAAAGCTTGACTCCGTAGCATTCAACACAAATTGTTTGGGGAGGGTTATTTTAAAATACACTATAATATAATAACTCTAACGGTTTGATGACTTTTATTCATGTAGACCTTAACAAATGTTTGAGGAAATAAATAATCAAAGTGAATAAATATGTGATTTAAACAAGTAATAAAGCGTTGGCGACCCTTAAATAAAGCGACAATTCTTACAAGAATGACAACGTTGCCTGGCTTTTAAATAAGTTAAAACCTGTTAATGCTTTTTTTACTTTAAAATACTTGTGCAAAAATAATTTATATAACTATAAGTTAAATAACAATAATTTACTTTAAGTCTAATTTAAGTCAAAATAATTTCGATAAAAAGCCGAAAAGGTCTACCTGACTTAGAAAAATCTACTACGGAGTGCCGAAATAATGAATTGCAGCCCCTTTTATACTACGCAAACCGACAGCTTACTAACAAAACCGACAATGTGAGTAAAATTGTGAGTAGGTGTGCATTAGGGTTTACTAACAAAACTTACAGTTAGCTAAATGATGGTCTACTGGAATAACCGTTTGAACAATAGAACAACGTTGTCGCATAAATAAGACATACAAAATAGCGCGGGAGTAAAATATGATGTGCCGAAAAAGGGGTTAATAACAATTATTTGAGTTTATGATTGCAAAACATTTCCCTTACTGTAGCCTCTTACTATGAAATTTACAACTGTGATATGATGACGTCACGTAATAATGACGTCACGACGAAAGCATACACAATGGCGGACATGAATGTAAATAGTCAGTAATATGGACAAATTAAACGTTAATTCTTTAGCACAGTAATGATTTGGAAGGAATTAAATGCTTTTAATCAAATCAAAAGGTAAATACATGCATTTTGTGTCCAATATGAACTATCAGATACGCATATTTAATGCAATAGGACTCAAATACATTATCAATAAGGCACACGTATGGAGTGGGTATTTGGCACACCACAATATTTTATTCGATTTTTGCCAAAATTTCGTAAATAAAATATTTTTTCAATTGGGAAAAATGACAAGTGGATATGATTGGGAACAGGGCCGTTTGCTTTGGGAACACCTCCGTTTTCCGGAGGCGCAGACAGTGCTGAAAAACCCCTGGCTTCAGTTGTTATGCATTTACTGTCTGACATTGGTTTTGCAAATGAATGCAGAATGCAAATATTTGTTGCCAAGGTTGGGCTCTAAATGTCACAGAATTGTGACTAGTTAGACCAGATAAGGAAATGACACAAACATTGGAACTCTTCCCTTACAGAGTTGGTGCTCTCTCAACCAAGTTGTCTATACAGCTAACTTATATTTCCTCCAAATAGTGTATAGATTTATACAGCTTCACCAAATGGGAGAATTCTTCATAAATTGACGATGCAATTTGTATTTATATTATTTTGGAATATGATACACTTCACATAATATTAGGCATATTATGCAAACTTGCCTTTTGAAGGTTTTCATACTAAACTGGATTTACTAAAACACTCACCTTTCTTTGAGTTTTAATTACAGATGAACACCTGTATTTTATTTATGAAAAAATACTATGTACATTTCTGTATAGTTAATTTAGTAATAATACGGTATTTTCCAATTTAACACTTCCCTCTTTATAAATGCTTTTATGGTGTAAGCAAACAGTGTAGATCCAGATCAGCCAGCAAATCTGTCCTGTCTGATCAGTATCTTCACTGTTAGCTTTTTTATTTATTAGGCTATGTCTGACCAAAAAATGAACAGTGCAGATCCAAATAAGACAGCATAGCTGTGCTGGCTAATCAGGATTTACACTTTTTGCACTCACAAAAATGCATATGAAGGGTTATGTAAAATTTGTTCAAAAAATATTTATAATGTCAATATTTTTACAGAGAGATAGAGCAGAGTCAGTACCTTTTTGACCCTTTACTTGATATACATGTACATGTATCACATGTGTGAACAGTGTAGATCAAGGTCAGCTGACACATCCTTACTTTCTGATTAGAATCTAGACTGTTAGCTTCTTGGTCAGGAATTATGTAGTGAATAAAAAATAAACAATGTGATCAGATTGCATGGATTTATGTCATTGTTTTATTTACTTTTAGCTGAATACAGACTTTTTTTCTACTGACTTTTCACCTCTGGTATTTTATACTTTTATACCCAATTTTGTGTAAATGAACATATACATTAAAGTTATATATATAATTAGACTTGGATGGAATGTAAAGGCCGTACGTATTAGTTAAAGTCCAAATAGAGAAATCTACATGAAATAGACACGGCAAAGGAGGAAGCGGTAGCGACTAACTGACTTAGTGTTTACGCTAGTTTTCCCCAAAGTTTGTTCTATAACAATATTTTCTATAGACTGTTTCTACACGAAATAGAAAGGAGATATTTTTAAAAATAAAGCATTGTGATTGGTTGCAAAACTAGGGTAAACACTAAATATAGTTGGTATTTGTGGTCTGTATTTTTGTGAGCATAAATTTCTTTACTTAGAAGATTAAGATGAAACTTGAAAACTATTTTGCAGATAAAGGCGATTGCTGTTGATGATGACCTAAAGGTTGTGTTTGAAGATCATGTCAAGTTTGATACAGACCTTCCAGAGTTTGGGTAAGGAGAAAGGGTCACAGGGAGGGATCCAGAGAGGGTTATGTTGTTCTAACCTCCTTTTTGAGATGGCAATATTAGATTTTCATTAGTATTTTGGCCAGAGAGTTGAAAATCAAAAGTAAGGGAAATATATTAAATTAAGTATACAAGGACAGATCCAGATGGCATTCAGTGGGTTTTTCAAACCCCCACTTTGGGCAGCAATATTTAATTTTTATGGGGAGTTTGGCTGAAATGTTGGAAATTACCATGTAACTATCCCCAGATTGCTCCAAACAACCCTCATTTTGGACATCTTGCATCTGACCCCAGGGCCAGTCCTGTACCCTTAGCTTGCTCCAAACGAACCCTTGTTTTGGACATCTTGCATCAGACCCCCGGCCAGTCCTGTACTTCTGTGCAGTCAGATCTATCTGAATCTGTACTGTTGCTTCTTAGTCAGAAAAAAACCTCTTGTGTCTATGGTAGATCATGATCAGACTGCATTGATGTACAGGCTTGTTGGATTTTTGCTGACCACAGAAAAGTCATATGATAAAAGCTGCATTAAGTGGAGTAAAGGGTTAACTCTTTCCTCGATAGACACACTCTTTATTTTGTGGATGAACAGTGTAGATCCAGATCAGCTGGCACATCTGTGCTATCTAATCAGGATCTGCACTGTAAAAATGCTTATATGTGGAGGAAAGGGTTTATGGTGCTCAGCTTGAATATTCTAGGGCCATGCAATTTGTCCATGTGGGCGCTTACAAAAAATCAAAATACTTAAACATAAATGGAAATAAAATTGAAAGAATGAAGGTGATTGGAAGTTCATTAAGCTTTTAATCAAGTTAACTTTTTTAGAACAATTAAATTTAAATAGGTATAACTGAAAATTTATAACTGAACTCTTTACTCCATATACAAGTTTTTAACCATGTGCAACCAGTGTAGATCCAGATCAGCCAGCCCATAATTCTGTGCCTTCTGATCTGGATCTGAACTGGTCTCTTCTTGACCAAAAATCACCTATTGAATCTAAAAGCAAACAGAGTAGATCAAGATTAGATAGCACATATGTGTGAGCTGATCTGGATCTACACTGTTCGCCCATGCAATAAAGGTGTATCTTTGAAATAAAGGGTTAATGAAAAGCATTGTATTTACATTTAATATTAAAGAGTGAAAGTAAAATCATTAACCCTTCCTCCAAAGATACATCTTTTTTTGTGTGAGTGAACAGTTAAGATCCAGATCAGCTGGCACATCCATTCAGTCTGATCTCGATCTAAACTTTTCGCATTTTTATTCATTAGTTTATTTCTGAACTAAATTCGCCCAGTGCAGATCCTGATCAGACAGCAGGGATGTGCCGGCTGATCTGGATCCACACTGGTCGCACATGCGTAAAAACATGTATATATGGAGGAAAGCGTTAAAATTTGTTTATTATATGGAAATATCTCTTCAAAAATAACAAAAGGTAATCAGTTGATAGTTAAACTCAAGATGATGATTTTTCTTTTCAGAACTCATGGCGGCGCCTGTATACATGAGGATCAGGTGACGGTCACAGCACCCACTGCTATGTGGGTGAAGGTCAGTCAGTATTTCATGGGGTGGGGAGATTCATTATCCGGTTCTTATTCAAGGCTTTACTGAAATATACTGGCAGTTTTTGTATTTCCTTGAAAATCATGCGTTTTTCTGCCAAAACTTTCTTTTCATCAGGTTTTAACATGTTTAAGCTTCACTGTAGAATAAGGGAACTATGCTACTCGCCCTGGTTTTCTCTGAAAAGTTACTTTACATCAGATTTTTTTCATTCCCTTAGGGACTTTATAGGTTAAAACAGTGTTATGCTTTTCCTCCCAAATTATAGGGCATAATGCCCCTACCCCTGGCAATATGCCCTATTTCAGCACAGTTTTACTTGAGCATGAAAACCAGTATCAAATCCCATGCATCTGATGCTTAAGATGTGAGACTGGTTTCCATGCTTGGTTTTATAATCCTCAGCAATGATATCTGGCAAGGCAACAGTTTGTCAGAAAATAAATTTTCAAGGCCATTGGCTTGCATTCCATAGTAGGCATAACTTGCCAGTTACCTCTTGCTGGATGGTATGTGTTTATTGAAAACCCAGGAAATACATGCATATGTTGCAAATGGAATGCAGTAACATGATAAAAGAATCTTGAAGTTTTAACAATAATCTACGCATTTGCCCATGTGATGAAGGTGTATCTATAAAGTAAAGGATTAATAGATATATTTAAAAATAATTTTGTTTATTTTTCATATGACTGGAAAAAACAGTTACCCAAAAGTGAGAGAGTCCTTGTCAAACACAAAATGAGTAAATCTTTTTTGGAAGTTTTTGTATGTAGTTATACAGACTTTGAAATTCATGTTCTTCAATACTTCCAAAGGAATCCAAAATAAAGCATAACCGAGTAAATATTTAAGTATTATTAGAGTTAGTTTAAGGCTTTAAACAAATCTATGCTCAAAATACTTCTCCAGACATCAACAGAGTCAAATCAGCCCAGAACTGACGAGCTAGCAACCGGCTTATTTCCATGTTGCAGAAATGGTTCTTTCCCTCACTTTTAGTGACATCATGACAGTAGCAGTAAAAGACATCTTGATTTCTGTTCTCCAATTTCATATATTGCTTCTATTTATAAGTCAATAATAAACCCTGGATGGCTGATAAAGATGTACATGTACGGTCAATTTAATATTCAATTCATTCAGCCACGGAAAAGGCGAGCTAGCATCCGGCATATGAGCCACTTGGCTGCATTATTTCTGCCCCTCACCCTAAGGGACATAATATAGCATTTCAGAGCAACTTGATTTTTGTTCCCCTGTTCCATACACTGTCCAAGGAGATTCCAGGCTGTCTCTCGGTGACCAAGGTTTGGGTCTGTGTCAATTGTCCTGGCCAGGTTGTTTAGGGCTCTTTGTTGATCTGCAGGTCTCTGAAGCTGGCTGTACACCTTGTATTGCAAGAAATAAAGGTATGGCAGAGAGTCCACTACAGCCCAGTCCATCCAGAAGTCGTTCCTATCTCTGTGTGTGTGGTCCTCTTCTGTAGATCGAAACATTTCATACTTTATCTCATTAGGAATACAGTTAACCTCATATGGCAAATATGCTACACAGAAAGCTATGTTATGTTTTATTACTTTTTCATTAGTCTCATAGCAGATCCGCATATAGTCTTCTGAAATTGTTTTTCTATTAAGATGGCAATAACAGTGGGTCACAACAGTTGTGTGTAGTAATTGCTCTCTGAGTGCAGCCAGGATACTTTCACATCTCTGTAGATCACCAGAACAGAGCAGTGCTGATGCCAGCTTTAGTTTACCGGAGGAGATATCTGAGTACTGGCCCAATGACAACCATATCAAGGCTTCTGGAGACAGAACCTGAGAATGTTGTAGATCAGCTGATGCTTTTCTGGACCCTATGATAGAACGTAAAAATGGTGTGTAGAGACTGCTTGCTACTTGGTATAATGGACTGCCACTTGAATATTTCTGACACAGTTTGGAGACGTTGGTAATTAGAATTTGGCTGTCCTGGGGAAATTCTTTCTGAATTTCCATAATGTTTCTTTGTAAGGCATTCGCCAGGAAACCCAAATTTTTAACTGCTACTGAAGTAGCTATGTCATATGCAGGCCTGAGATGAACCTGTGGTATATGTCCTGATTTAACATAAAGACGTTCACCAAGATCATCTATGTGCACAGCAAGCAGTGATTGTTCTATATTACCAGTGAGAGCACACATGACTTCTACAAGCTGATGTTTGACTTCTGTAGTCAGTTTACCTGCCAGAAGATTGTTTCCAGGTATTATGAAATGGGGACATTGCTCTGTTAATATACAGTTTAATAAATCTTGTAAACATTGATTTAAACATGTTAGTAAGCTGCGTTCATTCCATATACTGCTGGTTGCTGAATTTTCTATACAGTGAAATAAAACATTCTTGCACATAAAACTTGAAACTGCCTCACCAAAGGATTTGTTGAATGTTTTGATAATCATCTTCATGAGAACATAACACCTCATCTGTGTCATGTTGATATGGAACATTAAACATCTCTCTGCCAGAGAGGTAGATATTCTCCACTCTGTGTCCCGGTGCATGCCTGTTCTGCTTCCAACTGGAACTACAAAACACCCTTGTTCTGCGGAATATCTCTTCATGTCTTCAGTTGGCCAACCACTCACACTGTGTCTCTGAAGCCAAGGATTAGCTTCTTTAGGCCATGATGAACAGTGAAAAGCAATAACAGAGTCCAGATCACCATAATTAGCTCCAAGCTGGACAGTTTGTGCAGGACCATGTCTGTTTCCTACCCGTGTTAAACAAAATGAATGTCTGAGCAGCACTCTGCCTCTGCTGTCTGTGCTGTAGTGCTTACTGGGAACATACTGTTCAGGAAGAGGTTCATCAGATCTCACTGCCTGTAGGAGACAATAACCAGGAGATGTAGTATCATCCTGTACCATTAGGAACTGGATCTTGCCTCGCTCCCATTCTGTCAAGTCCTGTATTATCCTGATGTCATGGTTACAAAATAGATGATCTACATCAGAGTGCAAGTCTTCTGTAGTTGACCCCTCTGTCTGGCTCCCAAAAAAAGAAAATGTCATAGTTTTTGAGTTTATCTCATTATCAATATTTGTTATGGCCTCATGTAACATCCGTATTCTTCTCCTCTTCATCACCATTATGTCATTGACCCCTATATCGTCTAACACAGCAGACAGTCTCTGTGACAGGTTATGGGCGTGGTCCGGTGGAGAGGACATTCTGAAGATACAGAATTAGAAATATTCCATTACTTTTCTTCCTGATAATATTTAATGCTGAATAAAGCATTAAATTGTACAAATAAAAATAGAAATAAGAAAGTTCTCACACTGGCTGTTTGGATGCTAAGTTTGAAATCATACAGAGTACCTTGAATTGATTTAAATAATTTCTAAAGTGAACAAACCTGCGTTTTTGAAGTTAAGTTTCCCCTGATAACAGTTACTTTTAAAATCTTCATTGATTTTTTTATGTATATTTCACTTCCTGTTTCAGTTTTGATATCTTATCAAGAGAGATTACAGTGAAATGAAAATGAACAATTATTCTTGCTTTAATCAGGGTCAATTTAATCTAATTACTAATTATTATTTATAGACCCTGCTTTAATAAGTTCATGAGTCTATTTTATATTATGTAAACTTTATAAAAACAAAAAAACATGGCAAAACATAATATATATATATATATATTTGTACTTTTTAGTTACTTAAAGTCTTTGAAAGTTTTGTTATCAAATAAACATTGACCTCTTTGCCAAATTATGTTGATTATGTAATGGAATAATACATCACATTTTTACTTCATGTACCGTCATCGTCTAAATATAAGCCGCACTGATGTATAAGCCGCACCCCCCAAAACCCCGAAGGAAATGGGTGAAAAAAGCCTAACCCTATGTATAAGCCGTGGCCTCTTTTTCAGGCTGGTCGCCATTATGAATCGCCGGTACCCGTGTGCCTCAGCGTAGGCAACAATAGCCAGCTATACTTTTTTCAGTGTAGTACATACGCGTTTGACCAATAATAATTATTTTGTTGGACAATATGAAGGTATAGACATTTTTAATGAAGAGTAATATTCCAGAAAAATGGCGGAAATGACATATGACCAAAATGTGCGAGTTTTAAATAAAATTCGAGTTGACCGTGTAATCTCAATATCTTGTCAAACATTCCATAAGAATCTCAAACATGGCATCATGCTTTCAGTTTTCACACCTTAGTCAAGTTGTATACCCTCTATGGCAGGCTAGACCAAGCTGCCAATTAAGGGTGACACTGATTTTACCAAGGGAATCTAAAACATGTCATCTGGCTTTCAGAGTTTTTCACACATTAAGGTCACTGTGATTTTACCGTTACAAGTTTTTCTTGTGATATAACGCATAATTTAATTAAACGCGATTAACTCGTGGACCCCACTTTTTCCATAAAATACGTAAAACACTGGTAAAAGCCAGTTTGCATGATTTAAATATGTTCAATCACCTTGATGGTGATGTTGTTTCTTACAAAATCCGCATTTTATTTCCATTTATCTTTAATTATTACATTAATAATCCGCATAATTTGAAAAACAGCCGTTAACTTATAAAAACCGCATGTATCCCTTACAAAAAAAACCTGACCTGATGCGGTGTATTTCGTATGGAGGCAAAAAAATCGATACAGCCCAACATCAAACGCAACTTCAAAAGACGTTGTTGGCTCGAAACAACCATCCGTGTTAAAATTTCGGCTTTGCTATAAAAACGTTTGATCTACCTGGTAGTGTGCGTGTGACATTTTTAGCTTGTGTGATGCAATAATTACTGAAATGTGATAAAAGCAATAAATTAAAGATAAGGATATATTTTAAATGATTGAATATGTTAGCGTTCAGTAAATAATAATCATTTTACTTTGTCGTTCGTAAATGATGCTTATTATTTACATACCGCTAATTGTATTTGCAGTAGAGTTTGTGACTGCATATCTAAGCAGTTGTTTGCCTGTGGCAATCATAATTATTTTCGTTGGCAGTGATTACCTGGTTGCATAGAAACGTCCCCGGATTGGAGATCATGACAAGTTGCAAACTGACAATTATTTTTATTGTAATTACCGGTACTCAAAATAAAAAGAAGAGTAAAAGATTTTAATAATAGTTTATTATTTAGTACATTCTTTTACATATCAAATAAATTTTCGAAAAAAACATGTAGACATGACAAATATCTCGTACAGCGTCCGTATACCGGTGCACTTGGCACATTCGCCGCGGTAAAAAAATCGGTGTTTTGAAGGCCTGGAAAAAATGTTTTAGGAACCTAAACCTATGTATAATCCGCACCCCCAACTATTTTTCGCCGAATCCTGGACAAAAAGTGTGGCTTATATTCAAACGATGACGGTACTTCTTTGTGAACTGTTATGAAAATTTAATCTTTGAAATGTGTTAGTAAACAATCTATAGTGATTTTTACCTTAAAACAGAATTAATAAATGTGGTGGCAGAATTACTTTATGGCTATACAGATCAGTTGGGCTAGATCACAAATAAATTTTTATGCCCTCAAAGGAAGACACATTAAAACTAAGCCATCTGGCTGTCGTCTAGCTGTCTGTTTACGATCCCACGACTTACCGCAATCCACCAAAATTACCGGAATCCACTTAGAATTACCGGAATGCACCATAAAAATGATTTCAGGGCTATTTTTTTGGAAATTCATTTATGAATCGTGATGTCAGAGCGTTTTAAAGCAAAATGCATCTATATTTGACCAGGAATCTACGACTACCTAGTCTAGACTGATTTGACAGTACCGATCCAATTTTTCTTTGTCGTGTACATATAAATTTGCTGCGCGCGCTATAAAAATTTGTCCGGAATCCACCTTAAAATGATTTTCAGAGTTATATTTTGGAAATGAATACATGTATCGTAATTTCGAAGTGTTTACAAACATATTCATCTAGATTTGGAGTCAAAAGTTTCAATTTCGTTGTCATGTATGTACACAAATTCCCCACGCGCTACATAAAATACGAGCAGGAAATAGTAAGGGAACCAGATAGTTTCATATATTATTGATTATCATAGATCACATACTCATTAGCTTCATCGGATAACATCTGTAAAATAACTTTATTAATTATAATTAATTAAGTTTTTCGCAACTTTCGAGGTGAAGTTTATCTTGACCAATTTACAAATGTATGGTAGAAGCTATAGTTTTGCGATTTTCGGGGTGAAGTCGTTCTCTATTAAACTATTTACTCGATAAAAGTGGTTTTAAAAGAGACGATCTTCAGAAATAATAAGCCGAGTCTATAAAGAATATGATGTACACGTTCAAGTTTTTTATTCAAAGTCCACTTTAGCAAAATATTATAGTACATGCAGCGCAGACCGTAGCCTTATTTTGACTTGACCGCGGTGTACCGTAATCTCATGGTGATTTGGTTGCTGAATCACATATTTAATGTTGTATTTGTTATATTAAAAAACAAAAGTGTTTATTTAAATTTAATGTTCAAAGAAAAACTGGTGAAGTAATGCACTTTAAAAAAAATAAATGTTATGCTCACATACTCGCAATTTGCAAAGAAATGGGTGGCACTTGAAAAATCTCCAAGATCAAACGCGTTTTATCTTAATACTAAACAGAATTATAAAAAGAAACCATTTAATTGTAATCATAAAGAATGATATAACATGAACATTGATTTTGGGCGGGAAACTATTACACTGTCTTGATGATTTGACAGCTATTTATAGAATCGAAAAGTCTGACATTATTTGCGCGGGAAACTAGATCGTGCATGTACCATTTAGGCTGTCATGTGCACAAGAAGTTGTATCTTTCAGGTGCGCATGTAATTATAGCAGCAGTGGTAGCGTTCGCGGCACTCATAGCTTTTCATGTATTTCCAACTATTTGTCAAATGCTCTTAAATTTAGTAGCCATTTATACCATGAACTTAAGTATTTTAGACATCATAAGATAGCACTTACAAACTTTCTTTTGAGCGCATAGAAATATTTACGTACCTTTTCATGTGTTAAAAAATGTTATATTTTACATGCGCACTTTAACAGATATCAATGGGAGACAACCGTTTAATAACCTAGTAAAACTATCTGGGAAATGCCATTACTGACAATAAGTGAAAGGGAGATCACTTTTTCCAAACCTGCAATCGCTCAACGCGTGTTATAAATATTGATCCAAACAGGAAAAATACATATGTATTTGGGTAAGATTTAAATGAGCAAAGCTGTGTTTAAGCAAAAAGCAAATTTCAATTAAAATAACATTTACATTTCATTAGGCAAGATGATTCCAGTAGGTGACATACACGTCACACATAACATGCTACGAATCATTTATCCTTCGCACGCAAATGTCAGTAACTATGTATTCAAAAGTACAATTGTAAAATGATCGGAAGAAAGAAATGTTTTTATATGGTTTTTAATTGGGCTAAACTTATTTGGAAGTAGAATGCAGCGTCTTCTGATTGAAACAACAGTTTAAACACTTGTCACGTGACGAAAAAAAAAGTTATATACGCGGTAAATGTATACCTACATGACAACGAAAAATGGGATCGGTACTGTCCAATCTAGATGCATATTGCTTTTAAACGCTCTGACACCACGATACATGTAATAATTTCCCAAATAATAACTCTGAAAATCATTCTTAAGGTGGATTCTGGACGAATTTTTATAGCGTGCGCGGCAAATTTATGCGTAAAGGACAACGAAAAAATTGGATCGGTCCTGTCAAATCTAGATGCATTTTGCTTTAAGGTATGACCATCCTAATGAATACCTATATCAAGAAGAGTATCCAAGGGAGGTAACTATAGTAGTAAGTTAGGATAGATTTCTATCACCCAGGAGGACCGGGGTTCAAATCCCACTGGAACCTAATTTTTTTTGTAAGCCTAGAGCTTAAATAATTGGCATATTTCTTTTTTTCCTGTATAATTCTGTCATTGAATATAAAATTCTCATGATTTAAACTAAAATAAGCAAAATAATCAAGATTAAAGGGGTTTTCGCTATCAGAATAGTGTTTATTCAAGTCATCAATTTGAAAATTTCTAAAACTGGACGGTAAACTTCTCTGAAATTTTGTATAAATTTTGTTTAAGGTATATAGTTAAAAAATGGTAAATTTTTGTATATTGCACCAATCAGGATTTTGCACAATTTTCATTAATTTAGTCTCGTGAAATATAAAAAAATGCATTTTTAAAATTTATTTGGTCAAAAAATGTCATTTTAAGATAAATTATGTATTTATATATTATATCTTAAATTGGTTTAGTGAAATATAACATATTTTGGATAAACTGTAAAAAATAAGGGTTGAATTTATCAATAACAAAAAAATTTGTCACCGATTAAAGAATTTGGATACTTTCACGTTTTTTCTCACTTTTTTAAATAAAAAAAGCTAAAAATCTCAAAAACTACACGGTGAAAATCATTAAAATTTTGCATACAAGTCAGTGGTATGAAGCAGTTGATGAAAAAATAATCAGATGTTGGATTCTTAATAGTGCCCATTAGGATGGTCATACCTTAAAATGCTCTTACATCACGTTTCATAAATACATTTCCAAAAATAAAGCCCAGCAAATCATTTTAAGGTGGATTCCGGTAAATCAGAGTGGATTCCGGTGATGTTGGTGTATTCTGGTAAGTCGTGTGACCCGTCTGTTTATTTATTCGCTGGCATATTTCTCGTTCTTGTGTTCAAGAAAACAAGCCAAGTACACAACCTGTCATTATTTTCTTATCCATACTGGCAGACCCATTATAAATTAATGCATTCCAGCAGGATCAAGACTATCCAGGATTAGCAACTGCTGAATTTTTAGCTCACCTGTCACGTAGTGACAAGGTGAGCTTTTGTGACCGCCTGATGTCCGTCGTGCGTCGTCCGTCGTCAACAATTGCTTCAATCGACTTCTTCTCTGAAACGGCTTGGCCAATTTTGATGAAACTTGCCACGTATGTTCCTTGCATGAAGCTCTTCCAAAGTTGTTCAAAGAAATCAATTCCATGCAGAACTCTGGTTGCCATGGCAACCGAAAGGAAAAACTTTAAAAATCTTCTTGTCTGAAACCACAAGGCCTAGAGCTTAGATATTTGGCATTTAGCATCCTCTAGTGGAACTCTACAAAGATTGTTCAAAGTATTTCCCTGGGGTCAAAATTTGCCCCGCCCCAGGGGTCACTTCATTTTACATAGACTTGTATAGGAAAAACTTTAAAAATCTTCTTGTCTGAAACCACAAGGCCTAGAGCTTAGATATTTGGCATTTAGCATCCTCTAGTGGAACTCTACAAAGATTGTTCAAATTATTTCCCTGGGGTCAAAATTGGCCCCGCCCCAGGGGTCACTTCATTTTATATAGACTTATATAGGAAAAACTTTAAAAATCTTCTTGTCTGAAACCACAAGGCCTAGAGCTTAGATATTTGGCATTTAGCACCCTCTAGTGGAACTCTACAAAGATTGTTCAAATTATTTCCCTGGGGTCAAAATTGGCCCCGCCCCAGGGGTCACTTCATTTTATATAGACTTATATAGGAAAAACTTTAAATATCTTCTTGTCTGAAACCACAAGGCCTAGAGCTAAGATATTTGGCATTTAGCACCCTCTAGTGGAACTCTTCAAAGATTATTCAAATTATTTCCCTATGGTCAAAATTGGCCCTGCCCCAGGGGTCACTTCATTTTACATAGACTTATATAGGAAAACTTTAAAAATCTTCTTGTCTGAAACCACAAGGCCTAGAGCTTAGATATTTGGCATTTAGCACCCTCTAGTGGAACTCTACAAAGATTGTTCAAATTATTTCCCTGGGGTCTAAATTGGCCCCGCCCCAGGGGTCACTTCATTTGACATAGACTTATATAGGAAACACTTTAAAAATCTTCTTGTCTGAAACCACAAGGCTTAGAGCTTAGATATTTGGCATTAAGCATCCTCTTGTGAAACTCTACAAAAATTGTTCAAATTATTTCCCTGGGGTCTAAAGTGGCCCCGCCCCAGGGGTCACTTCATTTGATATAGACTTATATAGGAAAAACTTTAAAAATCTTCTTGTCTGAAACCACAAGGCCTAGAGCTTAGATATTTGGCATTAAGCATCCTCTTGTGAAACTCTACAAAGATTGTTCAAATTATTTCCCAGGGGTTAAAATTGGCCCCGCCCCAGGGGTCACTTCATTTTATATAGACTTGTATAGGAAAAACTTTAAAAATCTTCTTGTCTGAAACCACAAGGCCTAGAGCTTAGATATATGGCATTTAGCATCCTCTAGTGGAACTCTACAAAGATTGTTCAAATTATTTCCCAGGGGTCTAAATTGGCCCTGCCCCAGGGGTCACTTCATTTTATATAGACTTGTATAGGAAAAACTTTTAAAATCTTCTTGTCTGAAACCACAAGGCCTAGAGCTTAGATATTTGGCATTAAGCATCCTCTTGTGAAACTCTACAAAGATTGTTCAAATTATTTCCCAGGGGTTAAAATTGGCCCTGCCCCAGGGTTCACTTTATTTTATATAGACTGATATAGGAAAAACTTTAAAAATCTTCTTGTCTGAAACCACAAGCTGAGAGTACTTTTGTACTCAGGTGAGCGATATAAGGGCCATCATGGCCCTCTTGTTCTATTATGATGTCTCTTCCTGTTTTTATGGAAGCCAGTGGAAAATTGGTCGTTAAAATCTGTCTGTTTCTTCGTTGTTAGCGAAAACAAAGTAATAACATGTTGATTTCTTTTATAGAATTATTGTCTCTTTATCATGTGTTTACTGTGTATGCGTGTAATGACACATATTTGATAGTTATTTTAATAATTATTTGTCACACCGTTTGCTTCTTTTGTTCATCAACAAGGTGAGTCATGCCCTAGAATGTTGTATGTTTGGCTACTCCTCAACACCATGCGTTTGCATTCATCGGTGTCAAATTGAATAAAGTCATTCTCCCTTAAGAGGAACTTATAATTTTCATATTTGTTTATCATCAATTAATGAGAGGGTTTTGAAGAAAAAAAATGTTTCGATAGGTCATTTTTGCAATGGCCTCGGAAAAGACAGTCATTGTATGTTCGACTCAGTAACAAAGTGTGCATTAGCATTGAAGGGTGTGGAATTACCGGTAAATAAAGTAATTCTCACAAATGAGGTTCATACTATTTTCACATGTGTTTTATCATCATTTAACATGAGGGTTTTGAAATTAAATAATACATTGTCTTGTCAGTTTTGCTAATTCGGATGTGAACTCACTGTTAGGACGCGATGCCTCATATTAAACCTCATATATTTCCTCAAAGCTTTATTTTGTTTAGATAAATTTTATATGGGGATTTTGTACAAACATTTTGGGTTTTATTGTCGAAACTACGATGAAAATCAGTATAATACTGTTGAAGTTATTAATTAAAATGTAAGACATGGGGTTGATTTACAAATATCAGCTGCCGCATTTTAAGGCTAAAAAAGTAAAATGTCTGTGTTGAACAAGAAACTTTTTGTATTTAGTGTCAGTTTCCCTACTGTAGTCTAGATTCCTGATTCTAGTATCCAAAGAGTCATTTAATTTATTTAGTTATTTGATATAAAAATAAAAGTAGTTAATGAACATGTTTTCTCTGGAAGTTTATGAACATTTTCCCTAGATGTTTATGAAACATTTTTTCTTCTAGAAGTTTATTAACATTTTTTTCGCTAGATGTTTATGTACATTTTTCTTTGGAATTTTATTAACATTTTTCTCTTGTAAAAACTAAATGCTAGAAAAGAATAAGTGGACAAGGACATTTTTAAAGTCCTTTACTCCAAAGGTGACATGTATACATTAACCCTTTACTTCATTGATACAGTTGTACACCTTTATTGTGTGTGTGACCAGTGTCGATCCAGATCAGCCAGCATTTCTGTGCCATCAAATCAGGATCTACACTGTTTGCTTTCAGATTCATTAGGTTATTTCTGAACAAGACACAGATGTCCCAGCTGATCTGGATCTAACCTGGTCGCACATGGCTTAAAACATGTATATAGTACCAAGTATATAAAAGGATATTTAGATTATCAAAGACCTATATATATATATATATATAAATAGATATACGTCAGTGCGTTTTCTCATGGCTGCATTGTCTCAAGTCAAATGATCATCAAAGATGGCCTTTGATACCAAAACCTTTTGTCAATTTTGTCTATTGATTATACAGTTTAAACTGTTTAATGAATGGTAAAAACAATTTTGACTAGAATTAATTTGAAAAAGATACACATTCTTCAACATCATACTATTAACTAAGGTTAACTATTTATTTATTGATAAAACTATCAAATTAACCAAAATTCCACCATACCATACAAAGTGCATTTGCCAGCAGAAAGCAAAGGTACAATGTGAAATGCCGATTGTATTCATACCCTACAAGGGCCGCAAAAATATTTTAAAGATAAATCAATGTGTTCAAAAAATATATCAAAATAACATAACAACATGAAAATCAGTTGAAAATGATGTGAATACGGTTAAAATCCACTAAACTCGTAATAATAGCTTACAAAATCAACCTCAAAGTGGCGGATTATAGAATGTAAAAGTAATGCTTTGTCACGTGACCAGATTCTCGTCCAGTACGCATGTCAAAATGAGATTTCCTATATTAGTAACAGAGAGATGCGAATCTCTGTAATATATAGGTCATTAGATGCATACTTAGGATTTAGCATAGGGCTAATATGCACACACTTCCCTTAGTGAAAGATACCATATAATTTTTGTCAAAAATCATGGCACTGCTGTAAAGGCCAAGGTCACAAAGGTTAAAGGTCAAAATATGCGCAAATTTAAAAGATCCATATCAGATGTCATGAATGTGCCACTGGTCTAGGTATATCCATCAAGTAAATGTTAAAACTATACTATGTTATTGATACTGACAAGTAATAATTCTGTATAATCAGAGTTATTTCCCCTGTCTTTAGAGACTTTGATATGTGTTAAATATTATTTTTCAGGCTTTGGACATGTTGTTGGACAATATGAAGAATTCTGGTTTTGACTTCTCTAAGGTGATTGCACTATCCGGAGATGGTCAGGTAAACTGAATCTAATATGTTATGTTTCAATCCCCTGCTAATTTATCAATTGTACTAATGTTTATGAGGTATTACTCAATAATCACACCGTTCAACCCGATAAGATGAATGCCGTGGGTAAGACGACGGCAGTTGCTTGTTTACATGAACGTTTTTCGGCGAAACTGAGCCTATTGGCCTGATTTTTACATTTTCCGGCTATATCTTAGCAGACAAAATTATACATATTGATTCCCTGTTTGTTAAGGACTCTACTGATGAAATCTTGACGCACACATGATATTATTTACAGAGAAATTGCAGAAAAAGTGTGCAATTTTTTGACAAAATATGTCATTTGACAAATCTGTCGCAAATATCCTTTTTAATTACCAAATCTGAAATATTTGAAATATACCATGATAAAGTCCAATTATTTCCCTGTAATTGTTTGAAACCACAGCTTCCAATTCGCTTTCTCTAGAAAGATATTTACTTTTAAACTTGGTACGTCGTAGTGATTTTGGTAATGACAACGGCCGTTAACACTAAAATATTGGTACAGTTGAATGCAGTTTCGTCAGTGGATTGGATAACGTTAACGGCCGTCAAGTGAACTTATTTTCAACGTCGCTGTTGTCTGCTTTATGCATAAAGTGTATCAGACTCTAGTGTTAACAAATCTAGGCTACTCCTTGTTGTGTATAAATCAAGATAATTATTGAAAAGAATGTTTACCTAAAGAAAAACATTTATAACAAAACACCTGATTTCCAGGTTGAATAATATTACCTAACGTTTTGTTGTTGATGCAGTTTTAGAATTGTAATTATTATAATTTTAAGTATTCAATTATTTCGTACACTTGTCAAAAGAGAAGTACAAGCGTCTGTACTCATTCAAATGAAAAACAATATAATATTATATCTAACTTTGTACAAATTCTTATATTATTTACTATATATACTTTACGAACTTGAAATTTAATGCACTTGCACAGCCGCCTGCAGACGAGAAAAAATGTAGCACCGTATATTATTTCAGCTCGAACTTTATCTGGGGACAAACCATACCGTGTACGTAATATTATAGTTTTAAAATTCGGAAATAAATGTTATTATTCTTTATTTTCATTTGGTAGCCATTACTCTTTAAGAATATTCGAAGCGCAGGCGGTCTTGATTTACTTCTGATTTATAAATAAAATTATATAGACAACGAAAGTAAGTAAAATTCAACTCAGAATGAAGTATTTGAAGTTCTTTTGCTTCATATTTGTAACAGACGAAAAACAACTATTCTTATGCGACTAAGTTTTGCCGTCGGACCGTTCCAAGGCGGTAACCCCTCGGGTTCTCACTTTCGTTAATTGTTTGTGGCGTCCATATTGAAATTGATTATTGTAATACCATGTTCTCTTTTCGTCTCTGCTGTTTGGCTGTTTGGGGAAGCTGTGTCTGCTGGATGTGGCCATCCCTGATATGCATATTTCACTGTTTTATATATCATTGTCGTCACCTTTGCTTCGCTGACAATACGGCTAAGACGTCATGGTCATATCTCTAGAATATAGTTTAAATACAAGGAATCGTAATCTCTGTCAGATCAAACTCAATTTGTAAAACAGTATTTTAAAAACTTTCATAAATATGTCATTTTCAACAGCTGTTCAAGGAAAAAATATACAACAAAATTGGCAATGTGGGCGTTAAAAAAACATCGGTCAAATCACGATGCAATAAAAACATTTAATTATGTTCTCGGGGTCCAGTGTTAATCATTGTAGAGACAAAGCTAATTTTCGCTTGACGGCCGTTTACGTTATCCAATCCACTGACGAAACTGCATTCAACTGTACCAATATTTTAGTGTTAACGGCCGTTGTCGTTACCAAAATCTCCACGACGTACCAAGTTTAAAAGTAAATATCTTTCTAGAGAAAGCGAATTGGAAGCTGTGGTTTCAAATAATTACAGGGAAATAATTGAACTTTATCATGGTATATTTCAAATATTTCAGATTTGGTAATGAAAAAGAATATTTGCGACCGATTCGTCAAATGACATATTTTGTAAAAAAATTGCACACTTTTTCTGAAATTTCTTTGTAAATAATATCCTGTGTGCGTCAAGATTTCGTCAGTAGAGTCCTTAACAAACAGGGAATCAATATGTATATTTTTGTCTGCTTAGATATTGCCGGAAAATGTAAAAATCAGGCCAATACTCAGTTTCGCCGAAAAACGTTCATGTACACAAGCAACTGCTGTCGTCTTACCCACGGCATTCATCTTATCGGGTTGAACGGTGTGATAATGTTAGTTTTAAATTGAAAACTTCTTTCTGTAGAGTAAGTAATATGGCTAACATTTCTTTCACTAAACTGTAAGAGCAATATGTGTCCTGTACTTTGTCAGCTTCTAGAGGACGGTGTCATATTCAAAACAAACTGAAAGACGATTACAATAATACTATGTAATCATTAATTTTTGCGGTGATAAATTTTTGCGCAGAAGCCACAACATATTCAAGTTTGCATTTTTGTTATTCTTATAGGGTAAGATTTTATAAAGTTATGTTTCGCTGGGGTTTGATACTGCATTCAAATTCTAGCACGAAATTCGTGAGAATTAAACCCATGCGAAATACATGTATAATGAAACTACTATAATAATGAATAATTAAGTTTGCATGCAATTTAACCTTTATTACACTTGCTAAGAAAAGCTGCACTTAGTATTTTCCTGATCAATATCGTGTATATAAAAATCATTTCTGTTAGTTATGTCTAACATTGTTCATGGAGAGTAATTTCTTTTTTCTTGTATTTGTAGCAACATGGCAGTGTATATTGGAAACATGGCGCACAGAAAACACTGTTAAGTTTACAACCATCAAGCTCTTTGTTTGAACAGTTAAAGGTAATTGAGCAGGTTCATCTTCATTTGTCTTGATTTGTTGATTGACGGTAATTGTTGAATCAAATGTAGGACATTTGAGAATAATAAAGAATGGTTGCTGCACTCAGTATTACCTGCGTCCAAGTTCAAAAATCTAAAGCTGGAGACCAGCTTCAAATCCCAAGCATCTTAATGTCTGAAATGGCGACTGGACACCATTTCAGCCAATCAGATGCTTGAGATTTTAGACTGGTCTCAAATCTCAGTTTTATGATCTTTGGCCCAGTATTACTTATTTTTCATTCATGTGATTCCTTTGGTTTGTCCAGATAACTTGATTTAGTGCATAGCTTTTTGTGGCATATGGATCAGTTTTCTTTTAATTGTAAGATAATTGCCATATTTTATCAATCAGTAATGATTCTGGTTGTAACCAATAAAACTTTTTAGTTTTCTGAACCCTTTGAGAGCTGTTCATATAGAGTATAGTTAATCAGATTACATTTGTATTTTGCATGTGTGACACTTATCCAATTTTATCACTATACTCTTTTATATGACGGGCTAACAAAAAATCACTAACTTGTCTCAGAAATACACAGTATAGACACTTGGTGTACTTCCCTTCCTAATGTTCATTTTGTTTGATTCTCAAGTTTTTTATGCCAAAACAAAGCGGAAGGCATATGGAGTTGCACTCATCTGTACATTCGTAGGTCTCCCAAATCTTGAGGCATCAACTATTAATTAACTATATATATTCTGTCGATTTCATTCACACTTGCACAGATGATCAAGCAGAATGTGTTGATGAACTTTAGAAAAGATTTCTTCCTGTGAACATTTTTACCAGAGTTATTGTCCTTTGTTACTTATGTTGTTGTTACAGTGGGGACATCAGTTTCCAGTGACTCATTCTTTCAGAGAGGAATTATTTATTATTTTATGCATCCATGCAGATTATTCCAGATAATTTTCCATATACCATTTACACTGTAGCACTTTTTTCTGCGAGGGTTTAAAATTTTGGAGGTGTTGGGTTTAAAATTTTAGAGATGTTGTCCAATTCAGGGCTATGAACTTTGGATTTTATTACAGTGGCAATACTGTTTACTAGAAACAAGTCAAGTTTATACTGTAGCTTGCAATTTTCTAAAAACATGCAATGTATTACAGTGGCAATACTGTTTACTAGAAACAAGTCAAGTTTATACTGTAGCTTGCAATTTTCTAAACATGCAATGTTATTACAGTGGCAATACTGTTTACTAGAAACAAGTCAAGTTTATACTGTAGCTTGCAATTTTCTAAACATGCAATGTATTACAGTGGCAATACTGTTTACTAGAAACAAGTCAAGTTTATACTGTAGCTTGCAATTTTCTAAACATGCAATGTATTACAGTGGCAATACTGTTTACTAGAAACAAGTCAAGTTTATACTGTAGCTTGCAATTTTCTAAACAGGCAATGTATTACAGTGGCAATACTGTTTACTAGAAACAAGTCAAGTTTATACTGTAGCTTGCAATTTTCTAAACATGCAATGTATTACAGTGGCAATACTGTTTACTAGAAACAAGTCAAGTTTATACTGTAGCTTGCAATTTTCTAAACATGCAATGTGTTACAGTGGGAATACTGTTTACTAGAAACAAGTCAAGTTTATACTGTAGCTTGCAATTTTCTAAACATGCAATGTATTACAGTGGCAATACTGTTTACTAGAAACAAGTCAAGTTTATACTGTAGCTTGCAATTTTCTAAACATGCAATGTATTACAGTGGCAATACTGTTTACTAGAAACAAGTCAAGTTTATACTGTAGCTTGCAATTTTCTAAACATGCAATGTATTACAGTGGCAATACTGTTTACTAGAAACAAGTCAAGTTTATACTGTAGCTTGCAATTTTCTAAACAGGCAATGTATTACAGTGGCAATACTGTTTACTAGAAACAAGTCAAGTTTATACTATAGCTTGCAATTTTCTTAACATGCAATGTAGGTATGAAATTGAATGGTTTTGAATTTGGCACAATGGTTTCATCCAAAGAAAACACAGATTATTCATGTCATCATTAAAACATAATCCACTTTACGGTAATATATGATTTTATAGTAAACAATAAGCATATTCTTTCTATACATTGGTAGGACAGTTTCAGCGTGAAAGATTCTCCTATTTGGCAAGATGCCAGCACTGGTCATCAGATAGAACAACTGCAAACTGCTGTGGGTGGAGCTTTGGTAAGATACGATATGTTACCAATTAGTTAACCCTTTCCTTTATAGACACGCCTTTATTGTGAGGGCAAACAGTTTAGATCCAGATCAGCTGGCACATCCGTGCTGTCTGATCAGGATCTAAACTTTTCGCTTATTGATTTGTTAGGTTATTTCTGACCAAAATGTGACCAGTGCAGATCCTGATCAGACGGCATGGATGTGCCGGCTGATCTTGATCTACACTGGTCGCACATGTGTAAAAAATGCTTATTTATGGAGGAAAAGGTTAAACAAGATGACAGGTGCGTAGATTCTGATACATAAGTATGCATTTAAATCCAAATTTCATTTTATTATGCTTGGAATGCGCTGAACTGTAACATAGTTTTTAGAGCTCTCCGTGTGTGGCAAGCCCTAGCACAATTACAAATCCACATGAATAGAGGGCAAGCTACGCCACTGAATGCATAGAGATTTCACTGAGTCTACGTCTTAATCCTTTACAGTGTGTGATATGTCTATCCCAGGGTCAAACAGCATAGATCCAGATCAGCCTGCACATCGGTACTGGTTATTTTTTATGAAGAGGTAAACATTATACATGTAGATCCAGATGGATGTGCAGGCTGATCTTAATCTACAGTGCTCGCACATGTGATAAAAGATTTTCCCATGAAGCACAAAGTTGTGTTATGCAAAAAATGAAAACAACTGCTTAATTTTGAAGTTGAGAGATGATTTTTTTGTTCAGCCTGCATGCGGTGAGCTCAGTTTAGTTGCCACATTGACGGTTTGGTGTATGTGCGTGCATTAGTCTGTTAGTATGTCTGCCCAAATTTGTCCGCACCATAACTTTGACAAGCATTGAGTAATCTTGTATATATTTGGCATGATTGTTAACCTAAGTGACGTTGAGTGTCATGTGCAAACCCAAGGTTCCCATCTCAGAAGTCAAGGTCACAGTTCATGGTGAAAGGTCATGCCAAAGTAGAGTCGACATGTTGGAAAGGGAGGTTATAAGTTGAAACCAAAATGGTATTTCAAAGTTTTAGTACAGCGAAAGTACCAATATCAGTGAGAAAACCCTGTTATTTACTGAAAAAATATATTAACTTATTTTCTATAATCAACAGATGCTTGTCTGTTTGAAACATTTTGGGCATAACTAATGAGTAGTGGTTGATAAATAACTCAAAAGAGCATTTTTGAATTTGAAGAAGTCAACAGTTATACTTGGTTTAATGCAGATGTGTGTTTTATTTAACAGGAACTTGCAAGTTTGACTGGTTCCCGAGGGTTTGAGAGGTTCACTGGAGAACAAATAATGAAAATCTACCAGACCAATAAGGAAGCATTTGATAATACAGAGGTATGTGCCTATGGATAGAGAGGTATTTGGACAAAGTGCGGAAATCATGTTGTTGTTAAGAGAGAGGTATCTGCACAAAGTGTCGAAAGCACATTGTCAGTTCTTAAAACTGCCGACATAACCTGAATTCAGACTGCTTTCTGCCTAATCAACCACTATTACTCACAATAAAATTAAAAGGAACTTCAAAAGGCAGCAAACTCAATCAGGTCCCAAGATCAGAAAACTAAATCAGTTGGCTGATTACAAACATTAAAACACCTTACAACAAGTGCCTATTGATGTGAAATTTAATGTTTATTGAAAATTCAAAAAAGCTCTTCAAGAACATAACAATATATTTTTAAAATAATTTTGTAGCATGGCGTTAAAGCACAAGTTTAAGTTCCATTTTAAAAAAAGATCTTGTACATATATATACGACTTTCTTAACACTAAAGTTGATAGGTGTGTATGCATGTTCTTTTGTTCTTACAACAATTCTTGATCTCTTAACATTTTGTTTCAACGATTTCAGAGAATTTCCCTGATAAGCAGTTTTGCGGCATCCTTGTTTCTCGGTGACTATGCTCCAATAGATTATGGAGATGGCTCTGGCATGAATCTCCTTGATATACGGGACAAACATTGGGTCAAAACATGTCTTGAGGTAAGCTACTGTAATTGCCCCAAGTTCTGGGACAGTAAAACATAATTATTATTAAAATATTTCATGTCCCAAAATTTAATTTAGGGACATAAAATTTAAAAATGTTTCTGAAAGTGTCCGAAATGTAGAGACACTGTGTAGAGACACTGAAAAATACCAATTTTAAAAGTGTTCCAAAACATAGACTTAAAAAATAAATTAATTTCATAAAAAATAAGGGTGTCACAATATTTAAGACTTAGGGTTATTACGGTATATACTATGGTATCATCTAATTTTTTGCTGACTATAAATAACATTTTCGGGCAGATATAAATTCTTGCAGTTTTGTAATTCTTAGAGATTTGCTATTTCATGTTAAAATTTTGCTTAGGGATAAATTTTGTGTTTTTCACTTGGGAAAAATATGCAAAATTTCAACCCTTGCAAAATTTGATGATAGCAAAGTGTCTTTCTGTAAATACACATTTAGTTTTAGTACCATTTTATGTACTAGTATTTCAAGCAGTTCTGATATTGCCAACGAGTTTTGAAATATGATTGTGCAGTTTAACGACAGTTTGAACAAATTAGCTGTCGAATATTTTTGAGACTTATTATATGTCACAGTTTTGAACCTTAGTTAAAAAACTTTCTGGTATTGGCAAATATAATGATGGTCAGTATAGATTCTAGCTATTGTTAAAAGTGTTGGCAAACTGGCATGAACACATGTGGGTCTCTGCAGTTTAGTGTTGGTAAAATTAAACAGCTAATAATATGAAAAACTTTCGAATTTCTTGGTTGTAGGCCTGTGGACCAGGACTAGGAGACAAATTGGGAAATCCTGTTCCAGGTGATACAGTTGTGGTAAGTACAAGTCCTAAATATATTGTACGACCTAGTCGTCATTGAGTTCAGAAGTTATTGTTAAATGGAATTTTGCAACATAAAATACAACAGTGGTGTAAAGCACAATTCCCCAGTGAGCATTTTAGCAGTGCTGCTAAATCCCTAATGTGTAATACAGCAGCGGTGTTACTAACGCTGTGCATTACTAACACTGTATTGCAGCACTGATTGCAACTGCAGTGCCCCATCATGGTAATACAGCAATAGAGGTAAGTGCAGTCCCTCATGTGTTAAACAGGTGTGATGGTAAATAAAAGTCCCCAATATCTAATATGACAGTGGTTTAAAGTACAAATATGCATTGTGTATTAAAGTGTTTATAAAATTTATGATACAGCTTGGTGGTAATTCCCCATTTTACAGCAGGGGGTAAAAGTGCATTTCTGCCATTTATAATACAGCAGTGGTGGTAATTCCCCATTTTGTGGTAATTCCCCATTTTGTGGTAATTCCCCATTTTGTTGTACAGCATGGATTGTAAGTGCATTTCCAGCATTGATGATGCAGCAGTGTTGGTAAGCCGAATTCTCCAGTGTAAAAAAACAACAACAGTTGTCAGTGTTATTTCCCACTGTGTTTTACAGATTTGATGGTAAATACAGTTATACAATGTTTAATACCTTAATGCTGATGGTTGATGCAATATCGCAATGTATGATTAAGTGGTTGTGGTAAGGGCAATTCCCAGATTTTAAACACAGAACTGGTGTAAAGTGCAGTTATCATGTGTGTATTCCAAAAATGCGGTCAGTGCAAGTACCAGATGAAAAGTGAACTGAAGCACAATTCTGCAATATGTAAAACAGCAAAGGTAGAAAGCACAGATCTACAGTGTGTAATATTCCCCAGTGCATTAAACGTCAGTTGTCTACAATTTGAAATAAATCAGTGGTGTTGATCAGTTGTGCAAAATAATGTACTACATAACATAATATAATAATGATTGCAGTCTGTGTTATTTGCCAATTGGTGTAAATTACAGCAGTACTATTAATTGTTTTTCCCCAGTGTGTAATACAGAATTGGTTACTTGATGTCTGTTGCGTGGTAAGGTGGCAAGTACCAGCTCTTACATGCCTCAGTTTGAAAATGTATTTCAGTGTTATCTAGTTTTAAAATGCCTTACACTTTTGAATGCTATCATTATGCTGTTATATTAATGATCTGAGTGAAATAAAATGTATTGTATCAATTCATTTTTGAAAAAATTCAGATTGATCAATTACCTTTGTTTAATTCTCAGGGAAATGTATCTGGATACATGTGCAGCAAGTATGGCTTCCCAGCGGACTGTAAGGTTGTAGCATTCACTGGAGATAACATGAGCTCCCTAGCCGGTCTGGCCCCTAGAAAAGGGGATGTCATGGTAACTACATTTTTATATCCAATAAATGTACCGGTAGTTGGCTGTTAGCAGTGAATTTTATGTTCGTTAATGTTTTCCTTGGATAAATATATACGGTAATAAATGTTAATTTTGAAATTGGTATTTAATTTTGCAGGACTAAAGTTTTGCAAAGATGGTACAACTATTTTTTGCATGGAAGAAGATTCACACAGTTATATTTTTAACTTAAAACAACTACGTGTATCTCATTGTTGAATTTCACTGTGGTCAACACATTGCAAACAACACAAAAACAACATTTAAAATTAAACACTTGTGAAATGTAACCACAATAACTCGTCCAACTGAAATAGAAAGGCCAGGAATAAAAGTGTGTGCAGGTCTTCAGATATAAACATGTAAGGTAGAGTTTGAAATGAAACAGTCCCTCAGACAATAACTTCTTGGCATTGTGGAATTATAATAAGATTTTTAAAAAATCGGCAGATGGGGTGAAAATTTCAGAAAGTTTTTGACATGAACTGATAGGAAATAAATGACACATCCTCGGACATAAACAGGCAAGGGGTGAACGTTTAGCTGGACTTTTACATAAACAGATTGGAAAGAAGTAAAAATAAGATTAGATTTGAAGACGTACATTTTTAACCTGTCTTAAGACATAAAGAAATAGGCAAACAGGGTGTTATTCATAACATGTTCACAAAGGGTGGAAGTTTGGACAGGTCTTTAAACATAAAAATCAGACACTGGAGGCTATCTTGCAACTGACTTTTCTTCAGTTGCTCATTCTTACATTTTCAATCCATTTTCATTGTTGACATAGCATCGTCCGCCCAGTTTTCAGTATAGTAAGCGATTAGCTTGATTTCCGTCATGTAAATAAAGGGCAACTTAGATAAAACCATGACTTACATAAAATTTGTTTATCGTTCTTAATATTAAAATAATTGTTATTCATTTTTTCATTCATTTTAACTCAAAGAAAAGAAAAAAACTTAATGCAGTGATATTGTCGGCCATCTTGGAAATACGTCCAATTTCCGTTAACTGATTCAAGACACACAAAAACATTTACAGTACAGGATTATTAGTCACATGGCATCATGCAACTTTATGCAGCAGACCTTAACAGGGAAGCCCCTGTTGAGTTTTCGTCAAGACCGTTTAGTTTTCTACTGGAAATATTACTTTTTGCTGAATCACCAAAAAAAGTGTTACAAAAATATATGGTAAATTGTAACTTCACATAAAAATTATGTTTCTAATCTGATTTGCACTTGTTTTGGGCCGCATGTCAGATATGACAGCTTACCACAGAAAGCTACGACGTTCCAGAGTGTTTCTGTAATGTGCATAGCAAAAAAACCAACCTATAACGAAAATAGGACGCTACTGAAAACTGGACGGTAGACAATACATTAATTTCTTTTTTAAATGTTAATATTTTATTTTGAGGAAGAATTTAGAAAACTTTATTGAATGACTGTTTAACACAGGCAAGTCTTGGCTCTGGTGACACAGTGTTTCTATGTTACCTAAAGCCATGCCTGGTTTGGAAGGTCATATTTTCATAAACCCACTCAAGCTGAATACATTTATGGGTCTTGTATGGTAAATATTCTTGTACCTTCCACATAACAGTTGCTCGTTTATTTGTTGCTTTATGGAGCTTCATGTACAGGCTTTTTAAAATCATGTTGCACTTCCAGCTTATGACTTGCAGTTATGTTAAGAAATCAGTACCCGTTTCAAAGGAAGTTAACTCTTCCCGGTTATGGCGTGCAATTGTGCAACTATTGCAACCGGAATTAAGTCTGTTGCACATTCTTAATTTTCAGTCTATTTCCATTTTTGTCCTACATTGATTTTATTTATCAATGTTTAAATTTTGTAAAGATTAAAATGAATGAAGTGTAGAAAACTTTATTGATGCCCGTTTTACACAGGTAAGTCTTGGCTCCAGTGACACAGTGTTTCTATGGTTACCTGAAGCCACGCCCGGGATGGATGGTCATATTTTCATAAACCCGCTTGAGCAGAACACATTCATGGGTCTTGTTTGGTAAATATTCTTGTACCTCCCATATAAAACAGTTGTCCCGTAGAGGTGTAGTTTTATGGATCTTCATGTACGCACATTTCATATAACTGTGCACGTCCTTCTTCCTAGGTTATGGCATAAAAGTTGAAAAGTTGTGAATAATGTATTTGTTTAGAGACCAACATTTAAAACTCATCTCATATTGGGACCTTTTTCAACTTTCATGCAAATGCTGATCATGATGTAGAGTGTCATGAAATAAAATGCATTGGTCAGTTGCCCATTCTTACATTTTCCATCCATTTCCATTGGTGGCATAGTATTTTACATACCGGTAGTTGTTTTTCTAAATGTTTATATTTTGATAAGAGAAAGAATTAAGAGTATAGAACATTTTGGTGACGGTTTTATACAGGTGAGTCTTGGCTCTGCTGACGTATTGTTTCTATGGTTACTTAAAGCCACACCTGGGATGGATATTTTCATAAACCCAATTGAACAGAATACATTTATGGGTCTTGTTGGGTAAATATTGTTGGATCTCACACATAAAACAGCTTTGTGGATCTTAATAGATAGGCATTTAAAATACTGTAAATGCAAATCAAAAATTCAAGATTGTGGCAGTTCCAGAAGTTACAAACACAGTCTTTTTATATGGACATTTTCTAAGTTTGCGGATGGTCTAAAAGCTGTGTTATGTATGTAATTTGACATAAACTAATAAACATTGAATGCTAAAGTATGCTGTCTTTAATGTCCTAAATTAACTCAATATTAGCTCCCAATTTTGTTTTATTGTTTGATGCATGGCAAGGCATAAAGTACCTGCCATCGATTTCGTGAATTATTTATCCCGAATGTAGGGTACATAAAGGGATTGCCTTGTTCTTCAGTCCTAAAGCTTACATAGAGCATGTTTAATTATGCAATTTCTCCTTGCATAGAGTACTAATTCCCTTATTGTTCATTGCCTTGATTACCTGTTAGATGACACATTTTCTTTTGTCACAAGAAGGAAAAGGTTCTGAGCACTTGTTATCTCTGTCCTGACTGAAAATGATTAAACATGATTCCCAGTGTGGGCTAATTATTATTCACAATGCTTAGTAGCACAGTTTGTGCAGTGTTGCAGCCGTAGGTCTCCCCGTACAAATAATCAGTAATGTTTTCAGTATTTAAGCGGTTGGCGTTGTTACATAATGACAAATACTATATCACTGGTATCTGCTCAACCTCTTCTGTAGTTGTCCCAGCTAGCTCAAACGTTAGAGTGCTTGACCTGGTGTGGTTATGCGCTGTCACCGCACAGGTTTGAATCCCAGAGTGGGCTTATAATTATTCATAAAGAACAAGGGCTACAAATAATTGTGAATTGTTACATTTTTACTCTTTTAAATGATTTTGTGAAATTAAATCTTTAAATCTTTTCTGTTCAGTAAAAGTTATAGTTATCTGAACATTTTAGAATAATTATTACAGTAAGCAGCTCTAAAAATTTACTTTACTTTCTGAACAATGTTAATGAATTATATACTCGGCAAAAATGTTCTGCACACTTGGACATTTTATAAAATATCTTTTTAATTTCACCAAACACAATATAAAGATACATACCATATAAATCAGCAATTCAAAGTAAACAGTCAGAAATAAAATCTGATCAATACTTTTTAAGCAATTTATTGTTAAAGCCACTGGGGGTTACTACACAAAAGTTGCAAAAATCACAAGACTTATACTGAGTTAATTCAACACGATGAATCCGGCATTCTTTCAAACGGCTTCACACAGAATTTAACAGCCGACAAAATTTCAGTTGTGGAATTAGGTTCCATTCGTGAACGAGAAAACTGGGTAGATCAACTAGCTTGACCAACTTCAAGTGTTCTGTCTTGTTTAGAAAGACGTCTAGGAGGCCGGTGTGGTCCGACATGTGCCATGACAGTCAAAATAACGAAAATCTTCCTTGTTGACCATGCGAAATAAATTAGTTGGAAAAACAATGCAGATGTTTTTTCTCAAATAAGATTATGTGTTGATTGCATTGGATGGTTGCTTTTTTATTCTTTGTAAACTGTATGCTTTGATTCATTAATACAGAATGAAAACTGTTCGAATCATCACTAAACTGTTTTGTCATACATTTCGGCTAATGAGTGAGACAATGTGATACTTTAATAAATAAAAACTTAAGTTTGAGCATAATTCTGGAAATGGCTTGGTATCAAATTTTTATTCCAAACTGTTACTAGTTCATGCTCATAATTGCATAAAACAGACAATGGTGAAATGTTGAGTGATTTCATAGATTCCATACCTCTACCTAGATACGGCAAATTTTGCAACTTTTGACTGTTGACCCCTATCATACTCAAATTGACATTTCTCGCTTATTTACCAACCAATTTCGGTGCATGACTCCGCAAACAATTAATCTTGATATACATGTAAGAATTTATGCCAATTATTTGCTATATTATAAAATTTATGCACACAAATTTCTTTTTGATGGGTATAGTATAATTATCGCTCTAAAAAATAAATTTTACCATCTGAACAATTGAGATTTTTTGCAGTAAGTGACTCACAAAAATTTAATTTGGCTATCTGAACAATTCAGGTTTGTTACAGTAAGAGGCTCTAAAAATAATTTTACTATCTGAACCTATGAATTATAGTAAGTGGCTCAAAAAATAAATTTACCACACGTCTCAACAATTCAGATGAATAACAATAAGTCGCTCTAAAAATTAATTTTAATATCTGAACAATTACAATAAATTAATTACAGTAAGTGGCTTAAAAATAATTTAACTATCTGCACATTTTAGATTAATTAATAACAGTAAGTGGCTTTAGAAAAATTAATTTGACTATCTGAACAATTAAGATTTATTACAGCAAGTGGCTCTTAAAATTACCTGTTTAAATATTTTTATGCAATTAAATATTTCAGTTTCAAGAATGGATCATTGACTCGGGAAAGAGTGATGCAGGAGTGTGCAGGATCATGGGAAAAGTTTAATGACATGCTAAGGAAATCACCGCCAGGGAATAATGGAAATATAGGTGAGACATAGTGCAGGGGACCAAATTGACATCCATGTTGCTGCAAGTTCAATGTCATAATTGATGGTGAAATATCCTGTATTTCAGTTGTTTGTGACATTGCCATAAGACAGTTCTAAAATCAAATGGCACAAATATTAATTTTAACCCCATGTACGGTCAGTAAATTATGAAACCAATGCCTTATGCCTTTACTCCATATATGTTTTATTGGCATGTGTGAAGAGTGTAGATCCAGATCTCCAGGCACATCCAGATCATGATCCACATTGTTTGCTTCTTGGTCAGAAATAAGCTAATGAATCTAAAAGCAAACAGTGTAGATCCAGATCAGATGCTACATATGTACAGACTGATCTGGATCTACACTTTTCACCCATGGACATTCATATCCCATGTAGTAATGGGTCTAAGTTAAGTCTGTCATATTGTTGTTGTGCTATATCTCTACAGCCTTCTCAAGGATTTTAGAACAGCATTGCAGATAGGGACAGAAGAGTGCTCACACTCATTTTGATTCAGATAAGGGGTCACAAGTAAGGCTTATGCACATTTTGCCAATCACATGCTTAACCCTTTCCTGTATAGATACACCTTAATTGCTAGGATCTGAGCTGTCTGATCAGGCTTTTTGATTCATTAGGTTATTTCTGACTAAAATGCAACCAGTGCAGATCCTGATCAGAAGGCACGGATGTGCCGGCTAATCTGGAACTACACTAGTCGCAAATGCATAAAAGTGTATATATCAAGGAAATGGTTAAGATTTAAGACTGGTCTCCTGGTCCTAAGGTTATAAAACTGAGCATGGAAACCAGTCTCAAATCTCAAGCATCTGATTGGCTGAAATGGCGACCAGTCGCCGTTTCAGCCAATCAGATGCTTGAGATTTGAAACTGGTTTCTAATCTCAATTTTATAACCTTGGCACCTGTTTTAGTTTTATGATCTTGGGCCAGAGACATGTTATGCTAGCAGTTGTATTTCCAACATGTGTATACTTTTCTTTCAGGAATCTACTTTGACCAGACAGAGATTCAACCAGTTGTCATGGGAACTTTCCGGTTCAATGAAAAAGATGAACCAGTTAGTGAAATCCATTTTTGAGTCTACCATTTAATTTTTCTGAACATAAGTTTTGCACTGTTGTCACAAATGATTACTTGACTCAGACACTAGTCGATTTTTATTTAAATCATTCTAATAAGAATACAAGAAAATAAAAGTAAAATAAATATTTAAATTTAATTTGCACATAAAAATAAGAGATAATTAAATATCAAAAGCAGTTTGGTTCCAACCAAATAATATTGCATAAATTAAAAATTTCTGAACAATGTGATGAGCAATATGGGAATTTTTGTGCAATTGGCAGCATATGTACTATGGGGCATGTCACTGGAAAAGGTCCCTTCACTGATTATATAGTCTGATACATTTCTTCTTTTCAATATTACTACATATATATTTAAGGTAAGACCTGTGTAATAGGCACTATTAAGAATCCAACATCTGATTATATTTTCATCAACTGCTTCATACCACTGACTTGTATGCAAAATTTTAATGATTTTCACCGTGTAGTTTTTGAGATTTTTAGCTTTTTTTATTTAAAAAAGTGAGAAAAAATCGTGAAAGTATCCAATTTCTTTAATCGGTGACAAAATTTTTTGTTATTGATAAATTCAACCCTACTTTTTATACAGTTTATCCAAAATATGTTATATTTTACTAAACCAATTTAAGATATAATATATAAATACAGAATTAATCTTAAAATGACATTTTTTGACCAAATAAATTTTAAAAAAATTCATTGTTTATATTTCACGAGACTAAATTAATGAAAATTGTGCAAAATCCTGATTTGTGCAATATACCAAACTTTACCATTTTTTAACTATACTAGCCCAAATTTCTAAACCGCCACCTATTATAAGTGTAGTTTTCTAAGTAGTCTTGTAAGCTATTCTGAAGAAATTTGGGATGAAGAATAATTAATATAAGACACACACATCAGTTAAATTATTTCATTAAAACATAATGTATTCATTTAGAAAATCAACTGCAAATCACCTATGTGCCGAAATTCATTTAGAAAATTCCACTTATATTAGGTGGCGGTTTAGAAATTTGGGCTAATATATATACCTTAAACAAAATTTAAACAAAATTTCAGAGAAGTTTACCATCCAGTTTTAGAAATTTTCAAATTGATGACTTGAATAAATACTATTCTGAGTTACAAAAACCCCTTTAATCTTGATTATTTTGCTTATTTTAGTTTAAATCATGAGAATTTTATATTCAATGACAGAATTACACAGGAAAAAAAGAAATATGCCAATTATTTAAGCTCTAGGCTTACAAAAAAAAATAGCTTCCAGTGGGATTTGAACCCTGGTCCTCTTGCATGACAGAAATCTACGCTAATTTACTACTATAGTTACCTTCCTTGGATACTCTTCTGGATATAGGTATTCATTACACAGGTCTTACCGTAATAAGAACATTAGTTATCTATTATTTTCTTATTACATGGTGGTAATGACTATAGTTTTAATGTTATTTTTTCCACAAAAAGCATATATATAGCAATTTTATTTTCATTTATCAATATTTCCTATCCTTTACAAAATAGTGAACTTTATTCTGTGGGATATGGTTATTATCCAATGTGCTTACAGTGTAGATCCTAATAGACATGTTGGCACATCCATGCTGTCTTATCAGGATCTACATTGTTTGCATTTTGATTCATTAGGTTTTTCTGACCAACAAGCGTACATTGTTGATCCTAATTAGATGGAATGGATGTGCAAGCTTATCTATCTTATCTACACTGATCACACATGCTATAAATCTACAACTGTATCACGGAGTAATGTGTTAAAAGATAGTTTCACATTATTGTTGTAGGTTGAATCATTCCCACCAGAGGTCGAGGTTCGAGCTGTACTTGAAGGTCAGTTCTTGGCCAGGCTTATGTATGCAAAGTCCTGTGGGCTTCAAATCGGTAAGAGATGAGCCTTTTATCTTGAATGAATGAACATATTTGGAAATGTGTGTGCAGCGAATATAATCAGATTTACAATGGTAACTGCTGTGGTTTAAAGCCTGGTCACAGAACATTAGAATAAAATCCATTTTCCTAAGCCCAAAAAGTAGGGAACAATACTTTGATTCTAAGAGCCGTTGACTTGATGTCCATATTGCACCTAAGATCAAAGGTAGATTTGATTGACTGGCACTTTGTCCACAGACTGCATCTGTGTACATCGGGAAAGTTTTCACTTTATGCAGTGTGAAAAGGGTTTAACCCTTTTAACCATAGACACACTCTTTATTGCATGGGCGAACAGTGTAGATCCAGATCAGCCAGCACATGCGTGGCATCTGATCAGGATCTGCACTGTTTACTTTTTTATTTGTTAGGTTATTTCTGAACAAAATGCGAACAGTGCACATCCATGCCATCTGATCAGGATCTACACTGGTCACACATGCGTAAAAATGCCTATACATGTATATGGACTTTGATACAATTTGTTGATTTATTATAAAAATAATAAAATAACAAAACACAAATAAAAGATATAACACACTTTTGTTTTTTAAGTATCTTTATTTATATGGGTATATGGTATAAATACAGAGTAGGTTGAAGCTGATATTACACGAACGGAACTATCTATATTAAAATCGGAAATCGCTCGAGTACTGGATCGCAAGATCATCCGAGTACTCGAGTACCAATTTTACTACTCTTTACCATTCATATTATGGAGGAAAGGGTTTAATTCTTTCCGAGGAGGTATAAGTCAGTACTACTATGAAACCCCTTTGAGGAAAAATGCAGCCTCCTGGGCCTGTAAGTTACGTGAATATCTGAAAAGCTTTTCATGATCTATGCGCTATAAACTACAAATAACAACAACAAAATGTTATATGATCACAATGGGGGCCTACCGATATCCAGAGTTGCCTCCAATTGAGAGTGGCTTCCCTTGCTGATTGGGTAGTTCCGGTTTAGAAGCGGTAATAAAGTGTAGCGTTAAAAGTGTAGATAAATAGTTTCAAAGTGCTTTTGAAGTTAAAATGCATTGTCAAATTAACAAAAAAAGTGAAACAGGCATATAAGGTATAACCATCCTCTTTGTAAAGTGATTTTAAGTTAATAACTAAATTATGCATCTTTACCTATTTACGTAGCTGCATGTATCCTTTATCAAATTTATTTATTGGCTGGTGTCGAAATTTTAGCTTTTTAAAACATTCATTTAAGTATTCAGCCAATCACTGTTAAGTCATGCAAACAATGCGTATTTTTACTCTTTATTACCGAAGGGGTCGAACACGATGTTAAACTCATACCTCGCAAATATATAAGAATGGGTAAAAGGGAAAATTTAAATATTATGTGCTGCACTATAAAACTATCTATTTTTTCCATTCAATGATAATAATCAAACGTTTTTATGCATTATGCTGATCTCTGACCAACCAGACCCTATTAAAACGTATTTGAAAGGACCACTGATGACTACTGCATGTCTGCTTAAAGGTTGTATTATGGTTAATAACTCAGTATTCATCCGTGGTCCATTGGAATGAAGTCCGTTTTAATATATGCTATTTTTTCTCTTCATCTGGGGGCCTCTTAACCGTTAGAAATCGACCTGTTTGTGACTTGTTTGTAGGAATAACATGTCAGGAAAATAAATGAAAGCAATTTCATGCCTATATCTCGTTTGGTAAAGGCGGACTAGTTCCGGAAGAGCGGATGTATATTTTTGGCACCGTATTTGCGATACCGCGTTTAAAATAGGGTCTGTTCGGTTAGAGATCAGTAATTTTCTTATAAGTAATTTAAAGTTAACCCCCCGTTTGCTGTGTGTTTTTGAATAGATGAAATGTAGATCTTCACAGTCATATATGGTTGTCTAGAAATTATGATGATAGAAATCGTGTTAAATGTGCATTGAATATTGGGAATTTAACATTGAGGTCTATGGGAATTGGATTTACCTTGGTTCAACCTTAATGTCAGTCTCAGACCGGAACTACCCAGTGACAGGTGCGCGTTACAAAGGGAGGTAACTTAGGACAGAATATTGAGATAACTCTGTATATCGGTAGGACTCCATTTACTTATTGCATAAAACAGAATTTGTATTGTCAAAAAAGGTTGATTAGTACTGTTTGTGTTTACGTCATTTGTACCATTTCTGCTTACAGATCCAAAGTCTCGAGTTATAGCGACAGGTGGAGCTTCTGCTAATCCTGCCATTCTTCAGGTACAAGTTTGAGATTAACCCTTAACTCCATGGAATGTGACTAAGGCTAACATTGTAGATACATACCCGGGCTGAAGGTTATAAAGCTGAGATTGGGAACGGTCTGCATATCTTGGTCAGAAAAAGTCTAATGGATCTATAATCAAACTGTGTAGATTCTGAACAGGCAGCACAAAGTGTACAGGCTGATCTGGATCTAAATTTGTCCTGTATGGATGTTAAACTCTTATTATCCCCCACACTTTATAGGGGATATAGGAAAGGTCTTTGTCCATCCTTTTGCACATCCGTTTGTGCATGCAGATTTTGTGTCAGGTCTATAACTCAGCTCATGGAAGGAATTTCTTGAAACTTTCGTCAATATTAACCCTCAGTGTCTAGGTAATTAGTGGTGTTTCAAGGTTTGAACAATGTTCTTCGAGACTGGTCCTTACATTCTAAACCCCTTCATAGCATATAAACTCTTGAAAGAAATCTTATGAAACTTGGATCAAATGTTATCCTTTTTAAATGGTGTGCAGAATCTATGTTTCAAATGTGCTAGTTTAAGGCCAATGTAACAAGTGGGTGTAAAAATTTTGACCCAAGTATTTCCTGTCTGCTCCATAACTTATAAACACCTTTAAGGAATTTCACGAACTTTCGTCAAATGTTCATCTCATAACCTTGAGCACTGATATTGTTTGATCTGTTTGTTGCAGGTGATAGCTGATATTTTTAACACAGCGGTTTATGTGACTGATGTGCCAAATTCTGCAGGCCTTGGAGGATGTTACAGGGCCAAACATGGTATAAGTTTTGTTATTCACATCTTGTTTTAACAGGAGTATTTTCTTCAATATTCTGTTTGTTTTATTTCAACATTTAAATTTTAAGGTATGAATAGCATTTAGATTTTGAGAAATCTATTTGAAGGAAGTGTTCTATTTGTCTTCAAAATATTTAGTAATGTTTCAATTATTTTTAAACCAGATACAAAAAAACTTCAATTGTTTTTACAAATATATAAAGTTAGCTGGTACATACACTCAACCATAGTTCTTATTGGTCATCAATTTTATATGTTTACAATGTATGCTAGTTTCGTTTCTTCCCTACGTCAAGAGAGGTTGTGGAAAGAACTGTTTTGTCTTAAAACCGATTATTTAATGTACATGTATTTTTAATCTTTATTGATTGTTTTCTTAAATGAATCCAATACCATTTACTTACACCGTAGGGTCAAAATAAAAACAGTCTTTAAATCAAAGGGAGGTAATTTAAAAATTGGATACTTTGAAAGGGGTTTATTAAAACAAATGTGCTGTTAATTAATCATGTTTTCTGTTTTTCCTACTAATGAGGGGTCCTATTAAAATAAAACAAGGAATTGAGAGCAATTTTCTGTTTGCTTGACATTTTTATGCAAGAAATGCATTTTTAGCAAAATTAAGGATAACTCTCGCAAAACTGTTCCAAGGTCAATTATTACAAGATTAAAGCTTAAGTTAGAGACTGCTGTTGGCATATGATCATAACTAAAGAGTGAGAGTCTTTCTAATAAAATATTACGTACAAAAAGTGACCAATTAGAACTTTTGTTGGGTGTATACACAGTATAATATTAACTACTGAATCATCCGCACCTAGAAGCCCAACCTTGTGCATATTTGTTTAAAAGTACAAAACTCTTGATTCCATGGAGTTTATTTTCTTGTATATTTATGTTGATGGTTATAATTATATTACATTTTTGCATTGTCCCTATGGATTTCACTATTCATAAAAAATTGTCTCAGCAGAATTAAGTGAATTTATTAACTTAAACCATTATTTTTCTTTAATAGCCATCATGCAACCGGGAACCAGCTTTGAGGAGATTGTTAAAGGACTTCCAGAGCCAGTCTGTGCCTGCAAGCCTACACCAGGTATAGAAAAGGTAAGTAACTCCTCCTGCCTCTAATTTCTGTACTTTATAATGATTGCCATCATGCAGCCTGTTACAGGAGATTGTTACAGGACTTTCAGAGCCAGTCTGTGCCTGCAGACCTACACCAGGTCAGGAATCTAAACTATCAGTCTAGATTCCTGACCTGGTATAGAAAAGGTGAGTAACTTCATCAGCCTCCAATTCTGAATTCTTAAACAGTTGTTATGCGAATTTTTATTTCAATTTATCTGTTTGTTTGGTTGATGTTTATTGCTTTGTAGGAATATTAAAATTTCCATAAGGGTAAATGGTAAACTATTAATTAATGTTATTTATATTGCCCACTCTTGTTAAATTCTAGTTTGTTTACTGTTTAAACACAGATCAGCATGCTGAATAATATATTGTTATGCAGTCATCGGGATTGTTCATCTGGCACACAGAGTACTAGGAATTTGTAAAAGCATTTAAAAAATTACAGAGCAATGACATACTTATCTGATTTATTCTTTAAATTGCAGGTGTATGCATCGCTGTTTGAGAGATACAGAAAACTGGAGGAGAAAATAGCCACTATGTGATGTTATGACAGACAGACAGGCTCATCAGTATTAATGTCTAAAACAGATATTTGACATTGGATATGTTTAAATACAATTTGTTTGTATTATTTATTTGAGAGATGCAATTGATCACTATAAGAAATTGACGAAAATATCTCGGTTATCTTGGAAAGCCGAAAAGCTTCGTGCAGATTTTAATCAAATAGAATAAAAATGTGTTTAATGTGACCTTTATCCGTTCATGCAGAGAACAGTGCAATATCATTCAATACATATATACACCAGTGGATTAAGTTTTGTTTTAATTAAAATCCTTTTCCTACATTGATACTGCTTTATATTGCTTGTGTGACAAGTGTAGATCCTGATAAGCCTGCTCATTCATGCAGTCAGATAGTCGTAGTCTAAAATAGCCTAATGAATTATAATTGCATTGAAGATCGTTATCAGACTGCATGGAAGCACAGGCTGATCGCTTATTATGCATTTCACTGTTAGTGTAAAAATAAAATTATTTTGTCAAAATGTGTAACAACATCTCCAGTTAATTGGGAGAAAATAAACGAAGATTGTATGTTATCTCGAAATATAGTAGCAACTAAAATGTCAGGTAATATGACCAAAGAAACCTTTTCCTAGATATGAGAAGTAGAAATGAGAAACGAAAGTGCCTCTAGCTGGGAGCGAATCCGCACCGCCATGGCGACAGCGCTTAGCCCTGCAATTCCTGCAACGCAACTAACTGAGCTAACCGGGACAATCCCATAAAAAGGTTGATCGGATAGCCCTGATATACGTTACCATCACTGCATGACATCGGTAACTGGTTATTTTACCGATAACAGTACTGACTATATGTACGGAGAGACTTTTTACGGCCGCTAAACTGCACAAATAGCGCTACTGTGAATTTCAAATGATAGTGCCTATAGCTTGGAGCGAACCCGCAAGCAATTTGAAAATATTATAAATTGACTGTTTTCAGTTTGTGCCCCGTTTGTTTCTTGAATTATATAAGGCTGTTTTCTTTTGTAACTTGTAGTTACCTAAAGGCACAGAAATGACAAGCTATTTGACTTTTATTCCTTATTGACCCTTTTTAATTAGTGCCCTCTTGTTACTTGTGGAATATTAGGCTGTTGCCTTATTGAGATCAAGAATGTTTTATCTTTGGTCCATCATTTCGTCATGTTACCTCTTGTTACTCGAACAATGTACGTTTATTACTGGTAACAAAAATACTACGGTGTGTAAAAGTACTCGGAAAAGAGCCCTTATCCCATGGCGTGCAATATGTAGGATTTACACCCAAGAAGATACATGTAGCAGATAAAATGGGATTCTTTTTGTAATGCACATGCCCATTAAGGTTTATCAGTTATTTATCTATATTTTAACCCAGTCATAACAAAATAAAAATTGTCATACAAAATATACTGTTAATTCAAATATTGAAAAAGATGGGAAGATTTGACTTACGTTACGGTGCGCTAAGATTATTTCGGGGGTACTTCTTGACCTCCACTAAAATTATAGTGTAAAGGTATACATTGACCGCCAACCATAAAATTCTGGATCTGGACAAGTTTATAAAATTTAGGTAATGCAGGTATTTGTTATGAGTATGTGGTACACTTTATATTGTAAAGATTTACTACAAGGCTGCAACTACCGCGTGAGTTCGATACGCATTCAAGGTAAAGTTTATTATGTGCAGGTTCATTTAACAGTACATGTTATGTCGTTCAAGATGTTCTGTCCCAGATCTGAGTAAGTGTAAATTTTATTCCATGCCTGAAAAATTTGTAACCGTTTCTAGCTAATCTCGCTATTTGTTGCTATACCTATATTAGATTGTTGCCGTCGCTTTCAGATTTTTAAAACGTAAAATGATAAAATATTTTATGCACGGACTATTGCACAAAATATTCATGCATGTAAAAAATCTATGACAACAATTGTGTTTTTAGTTTTAGCCCAAGATGGTTTATCTTTTGTTATCAGGATGTTTAATAACCATGTGTAGTGTTATCTTTACAAATGTATAACGAAATTCTGAGAAGTTCTGTGGGATTTCGAGGAAAATTCAATTATAACTCACTTCTAATGTTAAAAACCTTATTAAGTAGTTCAACAATATATCTGTGTTCACTTGTTTTATCTTTCAAAATTTACTTTTTTATTGGATTGTTACAAGAACGTTTCGCTAAGTGTTTAATGTGTCTAATCTTATATGAACATTAACTTTTTAAGCACACTTAAACAAAGATTTTCCACGAAAATTTAATGCGGATCGTGTTAGTTTCATAGATAATTTCCCTGTAATGGATGATGGCAACCATGTTGAAGTGTGCCATATTGTTTGTCACCAAATTCTGTTTAATAAATAGGAAACACTTGTGTCTGTAACGATTTGTTGTTGATAAGACAATTGAGCTAAAAAGATATTCTAAAATGGGGTGCGGCACGGGAAAATGTACCTTCGGACAGTTGAGGTTAATTCTTGAAATGAAGTCGAAACGGGTAGCAGACCACATTATTTATTTTGCATAATTTCGCGGTAAAAGTAACATTATGCTGTGAATGTATGAAACAGTATCTCTAAATCTCTATGAGAAAAAATACATAATTGTGAATTCTTTCCAAATAGAATCTATAGTCACAACCAAAATGTCGAAAATATGACCGAAAGTACCTTTTCCCGTGGCGTGCCCCAAATAATATTTAGTATTACATGTTCTGACTGGTGTACTTTGTATACACAGACAAGCCATCCGAACAGCTTTTGTACTTGTTGAATACATATCGATGAGGCGCATTTAATCAACGTCTTTTAACTATTCGTTTATTGAATTCCCCTACCTTGTTGTACTATTTTATACAATGTATTTAACAGAGACAAGACACTTCGGCTCGAACACGCAACCTATACTTCATGTAACCAACGTTATTGTAATTTTATAGACGTTATGCGGTATACGTGTTAGGTAGCTGTAAACCATCTATATGTAACAATAAATAAAATGATATTGTCTCTACTGGGGAGCGAACCTGCACCGTCACGGCCACTGCGCCTAGCCGTGCAATTCCGTCAACGCAACCGACTCAGCCTGCCGGGACCTCCCCCCCCCCCTCCCCAAAGGTTTGATCGGATAACCCCGATATTATAACATTAAGTGTTGGGCCAAAACTGTCCAAATGAAGGTAGAAATCAGTGGTTCTTGTAGTTTGCGAACCATCCATATGAATAGCCGACATAGCATATAACTGTCCGGCAGACGATCTCGAAAACATTATTAACCTCTGAATAAAGCTTCTTCTAATAGTACCACTCGAACCTGAAACTAGTTAATGACCTTAAAATATCCATATTTCTTACATGATAAACTAAACATGTTGTTAATGACTAAGAGAACACACCAAACTCGAAACAAACGAAAACCCGAAACAAAAGTAAACCCTTTATTTGCACCTTTTTTCGTTTTATGACCGGGAAGTTCTGCTAATCATCGACAGCCTTCCAAAAAATATATAAACAACATGAAGGGAGGGCGGACGGGTGCCGACATGTTCACCTATGAATAGAAACGCATGGAATGTTGTATACAAATAAAACCAGTACTTAAATATCCTAATCGCACGAGATACACCCTACACACTGCCCCCAATACCGTAAAATACGTATTGTTCGAAACGTATATAAATTCATTTAGTCTTAAGTTAAAGCTCAACAGTCAAACATAAAACTACTGACATTAATTTCCTTTATGCACTTGCATTTTATGACTAGCTCTGTTGAAACAAAATTTAAACGACTGCGTTATCTTTTACAGAACACATGTTCATCCCCTGAATGTTCTGTCAGCTATAAACACAATTATGTCCGGAAAGGAAAAAAAAAGACAATGATTTTTAAAATGTCACAAGTGTCCTCGTCTAACACTCGAGTATTCAATGATCTTTGAAGTTTCTGTGTAAAGGCCTTCGTGTTTTCAATTACTAATTAAAGGGGTTACCACTAAGGCTCTAACGTTTACACGTGTAAACAGTAACGTTTCGATTTCGGGCCGTAAACGTGTAAACAGAATCTCGGACCGTTTATACGAACGGTCATGTGATGGTAATGACGGCAAAATATTTACTGAAAGACGGCAACGATATATCTAGAAAATATAAATTTTATTTACACCACTTAGTACACATTTGTATTTAATGTGAACTTTGAATTGTTGATGTATAAAAACGCTCGCTTTGTTATGGGTTTCGGCGATGTCCAGGGATTTCCTGGGTCATCTGATCCCTGTTGAGAATGTGCATGGGGTCAGATCATCAGTATTCATTTCTTGTAGGACACAAAACAGTATTGTCAGTATCATATTACTTATAGAGGCATAAAAATGATGATTTTAATTGTTTAGTTTCTGAGAATTTATGTAAATATAAGTTTAGGAAATTTCTTGGATCTCGATATTTTTGTTTACTGTTCTTACATATCTTACCAAATGCAAAATTCAGATACATTAGTAACACTCATTTGTGCAAAGTTCAATTGAACGGCATGTTGCCGTTATTGAGATTTTGATAAGTTTCTTTTTATCCATGAACAAACTTGTTAGGAGTGTGGTAAGCCCTTAAAAAGTTTGTTAACAGCATCACCTACATACTTCATATAAGTAGAGTTATTTAAAGGCCTTAAATAGAACTAAGCTCGATATTTTTCTCTGAACAAGGCTAATACAGACAGTAACTCAGCCACCAATCAGACTAGCTAGCAGCCGGCATATGAGCCACTTTGCTGCATTGTTTCTTCGCCTCACCCTCAGCGACATCGTGTAGCATTTTACGGCCACTTGATTTTTGTTCTCTTGTTCCATACACTGTCCAAGGAGATTCCAGGCTGTCTCTCGGTGACCAAGGTTTCGTTCCGTATCGATTGTCCTGGCTAGGTCTTCAAGTGCTCTTTGTTGATCTGCAGGCCTCTGAAGCTGGCTGTACACCTTGTACTGGAGAAAGAATAGGTGTGGTAGGGAGTCTACCACTGCATAGTCCATCCAGTCATCTTCGTCATCTCTGTATGGCAGGTCCTGTTCTGTAGATCGAAACATTTCATATTTCATCTCTTTAGGGGTGCAGTTTATTTCGGAACGAGAATATGGAACGCAGAAAGCTATGTTATGTTGTACTACTTCTTCTTTGCTTACATGGCAGATAAGTCCATAGTCTTCTGAGATTGTTTTACTATTGCCGTAACAATGACAGATATTCTCAAAAGTTGAATGTATGATCTGTTCTTTCAGTGCAGCTAGGATACCTTCACATCTCTGTAGATCACCAGAACAGTAGAGTGCTGATGCCAGCCTGAGTCTTCCCCAGGAGATACCGGAGTTTTCGCCCAATGACAACCATGTCAATGCTTCTGGAGATATAATCTGAGAATGCTGTAGATCAGATGATGCTTTTCTTGACCCTATGACAGAACACAGAAATGGTGTACAAAGACTGGTAGCTACTTGATACAATGGACTGCCTCCTATAAATATCTGACACAGCCGATGGGCAAAGATTATTAGACTGTGACTATCCTGTGGAAATTTACGCTGAAGAAACAAAATATTTCTTGTTAACTTGAGCGCTAGGTAAGAGACATTATTTGCTGCAATACTACTAACGGCGACATATGGAGGCCGTAGATAAACGATTGGTATACGGCCTGATTTAACATAAAGTCGCTCACCAAGATCATCTATTTGCACACCAAGCAATGATTGCTCTATATTCAGAGTAAGAGAACTCATAATTTCTAAAACTTGACGTTTGACTGCTGTAGTCAATTTATCAGCCAGAAGATTGTTACCAGGAATTATGAAATGGGGACACTGCTCTGTTAATATACAGTTGAATAAAGCTTGTAAACACTGGTTCAAACATGTCAGTAAGCGACATTCATCCCATGCGCTGTTTGATAATGAATTTGCTATGCAGTGAAACAAAATATTCTTGCACATAAAACTGGAAACAGCCTCTCCACACCTAGGTTTAAGAAATGTCTTGAGAATCATCTTCATAAGAATATAACACCTCATTTGTGTCATGTTGATATTGAACATTAAACATCTCTCGGCATGAGAGGTAGATATTCTCCACTCTGTGTCCTGATGCATGCCTGTTCTGCTTCCAACTGGAACAACAAAAAACCCTTGTTCTGTCGAATATCTCTTCATGTCTTCTGTTGGCCAACCACTCACATTATGTCTCTGTAGCCAATGATTAGCTTCTTTAGGCCACGATGAACAATTCAGAGCAAAAACAAAGTCATCATCTAACTGTTCAGCCCCACGCTGTATAGCTCCTGCAGGACCATGTCTGATTCCATATTGCATCGATACTAAACAATAGGAATGTCTGAGCAGCACTCTGCCTTTGCTGTCTGTGATAAACGATTCATCATTATGAACGTGTCGCGCGGGAAAAGGTTCATCTGATCTTACTAACTGTAGGAGACAATAACCAGGAGATGTAGTATCATCCTGTACCATTAGTAACTGGTTCTTGCCTTGCTCCCATTCTGACCAGTCCTGTATTACCCTGATGAGACGCATACAAAATAAGTTGTCTATATCGGACATCAAGCCTTCTGTAGTTGATCCCTCCGTCTGGCTCCCAAAATTAAATATAAACAGTTCTTTTTCCGACAGTGTCTCACCAAAAATATTCTCCCCGGCCTCGATCAACATTCTCAGTCTTCTCCTATTCATGACAGTTTCTTCATTTACCCCTATATCGTCTAGCACTTCCGATAGTCTAAGTGACAGGTTACGTGAGTGTTCTGGTGGAGAGAACATTCTGAAGATACAAAATTCAAAATATTACTAGTAAGTTATATTTTGTGTTGACTAGGTACTAGTAGTATAGTCGTGTTATCAAAAATTCAAGTCAACCTAGGGTGAAAATGTAACCCAAACATTGCTTAAATAAAGAAGGAACAGTTTCCTATAAATATGGACAAGACCTGACAACGGACTATAAAACCAAAACTTGAAAAAAATAAGTTTCATGTAAAAAAACAACAACATTGAATTGAAAAAAAATTAAGGTTTAAACAAAAGAACAATGTTTAATGTCGATTTATCGCACCAACTTTATAGTGCTGGTTAACAAGAGAAATTAATCTCTTTCATTTTAAGTGTTTAACATGCTTTTAATAAAAAAAATCAGCTCAAATACATATTGCAAAATCTATGAAAAATACACGTTTTATTTAACGGGGATAGTCGGCGTGGGCATGGGGATAATCGTTATTTCCATTGCTGCTAAGGAACAGGCTAAATCAAACCGAGCCTGCAGTATTTTCATATTTAGTCGTGTTAAGTGGATTTCAAAGTTCCCTTTTCATCTATTTCAGTATCACAGTAGGGTTGTTTGTGCCGTGTGACGGGAGTTAGTCTCCCTAACATTCAATCAGTGCCGTAATCAATTACGTCTTTGAAAATATATAAGCACAATATCAAGGCCAGTTAATAGTACTACCGGTACTAAACAATGTTAATGTTAACAATTCTTAGAACAATTAATAGCATGAAAAAAGTTTTTTTAAATCATTTCTACATTATTCGATCAATGTACTCGTCTCTACTTTTTGGCTGTGTGGGGAGGCTATGTCTGCTGGATGTGGCCATTTCTGATATGCATATTTCACCTTTTATTACTATCCGAATTTTAGTCTTAATTATACAAAGCATCTTGATATGCCTTAGAAAGAACTGCAGAAATCATAGCAAGGTGGTAAACTAACTTGTGGTTTTTGAAGTAACTGCTAAGGAATGCTCATTTTTCTGTGTTTTTTTATCCGGTGGATGACGCCAGTAATCTTCAGTAATTACACCGTCGCCGACGCATACTTTATAGCAATTCATCAACTCGACAAACTGAAACCGAGAGCAGCATTTATTGAAAACATATGGAAATGAACTACTAAGGCAACACAAATTTCAAGCTGTTAACAAGTGCTGAAAATTTAAGGTCCATTGACACGCAGCCTAAGCATCACGTTTGCATAGTCGGCCGAGGCAAAAAAAACTGAAATCTTTCCAACATTTATTGTTTAGCTGAAAACCCTAAAAACTATGCGTTCTACTGTACATGAAATTGAGAAAAGACTATAACCAATAGCTTCCGTTTCTTCCGTTCCTATCGTTTTCAACAATATAAATTCGACCACATTAATATTTTTCTATAACATATTTCATTGCATATCAAATACAATCAAACACAAAGCAATAATATATACTTTCGAAAATAAAACAACATCAATTACAATCAAACACAAAGCAAAAATATACACTTTCGAAAAGTAAACAAGTTCAGGCAATGTTAATGATGGCACTTTCCGAACAATGGTTTGTTACAAAACAATTTAACTTATATAATATTTTGGAACAGAAAATAAATAATTGTATTACATACCAGGTAACAATATAATCACCTTAGATTCCATCCACTTTAAGATTTAAGAAAAATGGAATTAAAAGGAAGGGGTACATTTCTGACAGGTAGGTGCATTAAGTAACCTGCGAAAGTACATGTATTATTACACTTTGCCATCAAAGGCTAATTTCTAGATTTAATCAAATTGTAATATAATTAAATTGAATTTAAAAATTAACCTACATTAAAATGTACCGCAGAAACAACTTACTTTGTTCCGAATTGCAAGCTCCAGCACAATACTGAATATTCTCGGTTGCTTTTATGTTTAATAACTAGTAATAATACACTGATTATTTTGAAATAAATAAAAACGGTAATTATTATAACTTTAGACTGACATAACCCAAAATATATCCATTATACTCTTTATTTCATAACGATTGTCCGTTTGTTAATGTGGCTTAAAACTGGTATGCCGTTTACTTCCTGATTCTGTTCTGATGTATGATAAAGGGAGACTACAATAAAATACAGTCCTATTGCGATAACTCGAATACCCAAAGGACCGACGATTTACTTGGAGTTACCGCGTACTTTGAGTTATTCTTTATCAGAACTTAAGAGCTTTTGTTAGTAACGATGTGAAATTCTTACGGTACAGTCGTACGATAGGCCCTACAACAGCTGTTTGCAGTTTGCTTAATAAAAAAAGAACTTAAAAGTTTTTTAACATTGTATTATAAAATTTAATAAAACACTTTTTCTGGGTATTTTCTCGTTTCTACGTAAAGTGTTTTCCATTAATCTGGAGTTTGAAATAAAACAAAAAAACAGTGCAACAATGAATTGTAAATGATGTACAATGTATAATGCAACACTATGAATCGAACACGTACGGTGACCTCGCCAAGCCACACAACTTCGACGCGCCCGAGAATCATTGCGACACAACGTTTTTGTTATGTGTTAAAACTGTCGCAATGCTACTTCCGTCGTGGTGTCAATAAAAAAAAATAGAGGAAACCGTAAAATATGACCCTTTGTTTTCGCTTTATAGATAATCGTCAGAAGGAAATACAAAAATCGGACAATGTTAAGTTCGACCCAGATATGTCCAGGCTTCACTTATTATTCAAAAGTTTGCAAAATAATAGAAAATAGGACCGTTTAGAACTTTTGGAGTGCAATAATAACAAGAGAAAAGTTGGAAACTACATGGATATTGTGATCGTTTAGAGTTGCAAGTCTGTTTTTACTCAGTTTATAAACATGTGTTACTGACAAACAGATGCTCAACTCCAAAAACCGTGATGTGTAACGATGTATTGGGTGCTATGCCAAATTTTTAAAATGTTGTGGTCGCGAGCAATAGGTCTTGGTGCCTAAGCAGTGACGCTGTGCCGATGCATATAAAACATAGGTATAATATTAAAATGTATCAAAAAGTTGATTTATTTCTAAAAAATGCGGGTTTAATGATGAGGAAATCATTACTAAAGCTGCCATGACACCACCATATAAATTATCTTGCAGCGATTTGATTAAATAATGTCTGGCTTTTAAAACACTGTAACAAAATGTTTGAAATCAAACAATACAGCAATAGACTTACCGAGTAGTTTTTATCGGATTTCTCAGAGGCAGTTTATCGGCTGAGGGGTGGGGCCGCGTGGACCCTTTCCTCAAACGCGCTTCTTCACCCCACTGCCCCATCAATCAAAAATGAATGCAGGTTCAAGGTTCCGCAAAGATTGCAAATGGCGAAAAGTGGCTAAATTTTCAAAATTGAATTTTGGGGAAAATACTTATTGCCACCTAGATGTTAGTAAATAAATGTATTCAGCTATGGATGTAGTAAATGTTTGCAAGCTTAATTTAGTCTAATTCATGTTCTAATTACTAAGCACATACTAAAACAAAAGAAAAACCGTTTGCATGAGAACTCTGAAATTCATGAACAATATACCAAAGCAACTCGTACCTGAAAAAAGTATATGCTGGTCTACAATGTTTAGTGCCATTCGTCAAAATAATATTAGGGTTTTCAAGAAATTCAAGGACTCACTTTGAACCAGGAAGTAAGATATATATGATTAGTATGTTTCAACCTGTACTTTTGCTTTAGTTAAGACATATTTAATTGGTCCCTGGATCACAACAGTAGGCACAATCAAAACCAGAAACTTTACGAGCCATTCTCGTTGAGTAAAGAAATATTTACATTTACTTTTGTGTGAAAGGAACATCACTTTGGTTACCATAAATTGCACAAAAACTTAAATTAGTTTTCATCTCAGTCCCTAGTCTCACTCTGATTTACAAGCTGGTTCGCGCGTATACAGCACAAATGTTTCTGTATTGATACAATCTTGTTTCTGTACTCTGGCAGCAAATTGGGAAACCTTTCTAGTGTCTTCTAAAATCTTACGCGCATCAGCTGTATCCATTCCGCACATATTTAGGACTTCAAGCATCGACTGAAGTGCCACGGTCGTGCTAGTAATTGCTTTCAGATGATGTTCTGTCTCATGTTTTGGAGCAATTGAAGGTTCGTCCTGACAACCAATTTTATTTGCGAAAATCGCAAGATAATGCGCAAAAGCGAATGATGAACATGTTAAACTTCCCTGTGTTTCTATATATCTATAGACGTCTTCCATTCTGACGAACAGAGGCAATGCAGCTGCAAAATACGATGAAACTGCACTGATGTCTCCACTGGAACTGACCTTTCCAAGCCATTTTTCAAATTCGGGTCTATTTGTCCTTAAACAGAAGAGCATATAGTTCACAATTACTGAGGTGTCTGTTGTTTTCTCTTTAAGAGCTGTTTTGAACATTACACTTGCTTTGCTCATTTGTAAACCTTTGGATTTCGAATCACTTGCCAACTCCGCTTTTATGTGGAATAAATGTCCCAGCAGACCATACATTGTAACAACTAGCTGTGGATTCTGGGAAATTGGCGCTCCGGTAGAGCGCGCGATCCATGTTTCATTAGCTGCAATACTGCTGTCGATGTCATTGGCTCCATAAAGCTCTGTTGCTGCCGCAGACAATATTCCAAGTGTGAAATGCGGCTGTAGAAGCTCATCGAGCACGGACAAAGAGAAGACAACTCCTACGGATGCAATACATTTCCTTGTGTAGAAAACAGCAAACTGGAAAGCGCTATTTAGATCAGAATTTGTATCTTGACACAAGGTCTGTAAATCGTTTTCGAGTTCCTTAACTGCTTCCACGCGATGAGACAATTTAGATGATTTCAGAAGCTCGAGGAAATTATTGAGTGTTGCAATATCTTTAATTGGCGCTGTCAGCTTCTGAAATACAATTGCTGCAACAACCAGACGAAAAACGTCTGTTCCGGCCTCCAACACACTTTCGTCACAAAGCTGCCTTATAATTTGAAGAAATTTGGTTGCTTCGTCGAAATGATTTAATCTGAGTACGCGAGTTGTTGTCTCTGTTAGTTCTTGGGTCCCTGTTTGGTTTTTCGTCGCTTGGTCACCTGTTTCTGGGACAAGTATTTCAGACTTGTGGCCGTCTTTAAGATGTATAAATACGGCATATGTCAAATGTTTCAAAACGTTTTTGATATCGGCTTTTCCTACTAGGTCACATAAAACTATGAATGACTGAATGATTTCTTTTGAATTGTGCAAGCGCATCGTTGTAGCAATTCCTACCTCTATTCTCTCCGTAGAAAGTTTGAAAACATTAACAACTGCGACCAGGCATGCCAGAACATAATCACTCTCGTCCCCATACTTTTCTGTTCCCAAACTCACATAGATTTTCTTTAATGTTAGCATGAAAATATCATCTACTGCCCCAGCACTTGTAAGACAATCTCTCAAAGCTATGCAGCTTTTCTCTGTTGCAGACACCCCGAGTTGAAAGCTCAATGCTCCAATCACATTTGAGGCGCAGTGTGAAATTGTCAAGGAATCATTAGTACCTTGGTAGCTTGTTCGAGAAGTGATTTCAATAACTCTGCATGTGGTGACATTGTTAACTCACCCAAAGAACACGCTATCATGACGATTTCAACATATTCGTTTCCCAGAACTTCCAGCGCTATTTTCAAAATGTTGTCATCTTTGTTCATGATATTTTTGATATCTGTTAAATTACTTCCAACGTTCTCTACGTCCAGCATACTTTTAAGAGCTGGAATACAACTGATAAACATCCACATAATGCTTGAACTCGGTAGATGCATTAATATTAATTGGTGAACTGTGGCTGTTATGAAGTTACTTCTTAGTCGCTCTGTGCATTCGGAATACTTTGATTCTCGTACTCCGACAGCAATTTCACCAACTTTAAAAGGATAATGTTTCCCTGTCTGTATTTCAGGAATTACTTCAATCAAACTACCTGCAAGGCTTGTAATTTTCTTCTTGGCAGCTTCGATTTCATTTGCTTCGATGTGAGCTATCATGTTGTTACTTGGTATGAAATAGTTAGGAAATCTATGCTGATCTAGATGCTGTATAACAAAGGAAAGAAACCCTATAACATTTTCATCAAGGTGCTGGGTAGCAAACCGATCGAAAGGCACTTGTTCACAATACCACAGAAAGAGTGTTTTTAGATGGTATGTTGTAAGCACCCCCTCTTTCAGTGCTAGCTGCTTCAATAGAATCTTGCTCAGAGTGTAGATCATTTTAACGTCAAACGACAACGCTCGTAGTAACAATCCCTCATGTCGGGCAAAGGAATATCGCCATTCGTTGCGATCGTTTGGGTTCAGAGCATGTGATTTGCACACAATACTACATGGAGTTTTTATACATTCTTGGATTAATACGGGGTGCGGCCAGTTTGATGGTCTGTCGCGGGTTTCCCAGCCATACGCATCTTCGGGCCATTCGTCACACTCGACTGCTATAGCATTATCAAACTCAAATTCATGAGCTAACAAATATTCAGACTTCCCTGTTCGTATCACTGGTCCGTAATTCAATGATGCCGTGATTTTGTGCAAGTCTCTTGCTTCAGCTGTATCAAGTAGTTTCACATATCCTGGATACGATCCTTTAAATAACTTGACCACCTTTATTCTGGGGGAATTAGTCGATGGTTTCTCGATCTGATCTTGGTCAGATAGCTTTGCAGACCGATTGTCATTTGATATTTTCGATTGATGTTCGCAAATGTTTTCTTCCTTTACAAATGTAGCGCGCTTCCCAATATTGTCAACGAGTCTGCTGGTGTGATCGGGCTGTTTACTAGCTTGAAATAAATCGTTCTGTAATCGATCGGGTGTTGGTTTAGCTGCCTCTGACGAAGAGGTTACTGGTGAAACTAACTGATCGGAATTTATAGCAATGCCGGCGGAAGTAGAAGAATTCGGCGCAATGTCAGTATCATCTGGTGTAATTGAAACTTCCGGTGAATCTTCTGGGATTGTTACAATATTATCTGATTGTTTGGAACTAAGTGAAATGTCTTGTGCTATGTTAAGTGATGTGCACAAATTGGGATTAGGTGAGACGTCTGCTAAGAGTGTACCAACCTCTACTGGTTTCACGCAAGCTTCAGACACTAACTCCAAGAGTCCGGATTCCGATCGCGTTTCATTTCTACCCACCGAAGCTTTGTACTTCATAAGCACATTCATTGTATCGAAGTCAGAGTATTCTTTGGGACTAGCGCATCCAATTCCTTCAAAAGAACTGCCTGTAAAGTACTTTACACATGGCTCCCCGGCAATTGTTGATCGCTTTGTGTTCGCTTCCATTAATGATTTAGCCTCAAAAGCCTGATAAGTCATTGCACATCCATCAAATAGATTTAAAAGGATCATTTGCAATAGTTCCTTTTCGGTAGTTGGATTGGCGCTGGCAAAAAGAGGTAGTTTCATTTGCGGTTTAGGTTTGGGACCAATGTGGTGAATGGCAAAGGCCAGAAGCCGGGTTGTTAAATCGTTTACCGCTTCCAGCTGCTCTTGTGTTACATTTGCGGACGCTTTTGAGTGCACTTTGGAAAACATTGTTGATATTCTGTAAACATAAACAGATACCGATGACAAGAATATTTCAAACGAATAGCTGACGAACCTTTTTGTTTAAACACGAACAGTCGGGCGCCAGTAACAGAATAACCTTGAATTTTCTATAGTATTGATTATTCAAAAGTTAAGAATTAAACATTAAAACAAAAGTAAAAAAATAAAGTTCAATCATCAGTTATAATTCAGTTGTTTAATAGAAATCCTTTGAAATGTTTACAGAAACCGTAAGAAACTCGTACTTACCGAATTCTTACATGAAATAAAATAAAATGGCCGATCGATACGTTAATGCTGTGAATCACGCGAGAACGCGGACGTTTTATTCAACCTGAATAAACAGATAACAAAGCCTACGCATAAAATTGTGCGAAACCTGACACTGCAAATTTACCTATACTACTCAAAGTTGGCAAAGCACCAATAAAGTTTTGTATATATGCTTTCGGTTGTATGCCAGTTTTTAGTTTTATTTCTGTTATTCTTTTTTTATTCACCTCACAGGGAATTTAAAGACGAACACCTTTTTCTCCAGTTTGTATAAACTGGCCGCAACAACCCCCGCCCCCCCGCACCCCCACCCCCCCCCCCCCCCCCGCCCCCCCCCCAAAAAAAACCGAGATTCTACACAGGGTCTACACTTTGTTTTTAGATTGGGATCGTTGACTGTCTATCCACACCGATGTAACTATCAAATACCAAGTTGTTTTGTTTTTTTCTGAAATTCGTGTCCCGACTGTATACTGGCTTATGGTTTATGTAGTGTAGACCCTAATTTTTGGGAGGTGGGGAGTGGGGGCGGGGCGGCCAGTTTATAAAATTTTTGGTGAAAACGAGGTCCGTCTTCAATGCCCCTGTGATTCACGTAACTAATGTCTGGTTAAACAAAATAGACATTGTCAAATCTTTTAACAACTTTTTGCTTTTATGGGGTTTGAATGGGTTATAATATATTGGGACGTAAAAAATGTTTGCCAAAACAAAAACAAAAGCAACTGTCGGTGTTTCTGCATCCAATAAATGTCTTAAGACATTCACCATTCCTATTAATTCAGTCAGTTAATCATTCCCTCTTTCAAGCTAAAGTAAAGATTTCGTATGAACTAAATGTCAGGTAGCATAAATGTACAGAGTCGCCTCGTTTGCACGATTGTCGTTCATGGCTAATTATATATACGAATATAAGTGTACACGGAGGACCTCCTCGATACATCACTAAACGACTTCCAATATAAAATTTGCATATAGTGTAGACTTCACAATGATGTGCGGTTAACTTGGTGCTTAGCAAACTTTGAGTTGTATATTTTCCCGAATTCAGATTGACGAGGTTGAAATAAAAATTGCACGTGTTTTGAACTTCTCTGTACTTTGATATTTCCATAGTTGTGAAACAAGTGTTTCAGCTGTTATCATTTACATGTATATGTATATGTTGTATATATGTATTGGTAATAGTTTCACCACAACACGTAGATGAATTTCACGACAGCTTCCGCGATCTAAACCTATTGCTTGGTACTTGTAGGACAGCGTTCCGGAACCAGTACAGTGGGTTGCTAGTTTGAGTCTCTCCCTAATAAAATAAATATGAAAGTCTGTAGTCATTAGGAATGACTTTATTTTAAACAGTCAAAATAACGACTTGTAGATTGTTGACCGCATATGCCGTATATACGGTAACCTGTCGAGGAGACCAGAACCACTGGATTAGTAGACCGAAAATTTCTGTAACACGTATATCTGTACCTTACATATAGGAATTGATCTGACTGCTTAAGCGCAAGATGATCTGGGTCTACACTGGTCGTACAGGCCATAACCCCCATTTTGTCATGATCCATCTCATTGCCTTACCTATTCTAAATCCTGTCATGTTTGACCGACAAACTGTTCTGTTGCCATTGTATTTCCTTAACTACGACCAATTGAGACAGAATTGGTATTTTACTGCATTCTACGGACTATTCTGTATGCATCTTTCAGTTGTGTTACGCAGGATTCGTGTTCTCATATCTCTGTCAAATTTCCGTTCTGCTAAGTTCCGCCTACTGTTTTGATATGATAATATGGTAGCCTTATGTCGCTGGTCACGGAATGGTATTATTCATTCCAAAATCAATGCCATTAAGGTTTCATGATTACCGTCTTAATCATGTAATTTTGGAGGTGGACCAAAAGTTGTTATATTCACTAGTGCAAATATTTAATAGCACCCAAGCCAGGGATAGATGTCAGAAGTAAAAGAAGATAAAAGTTGTAAAAATAGATATATAAAAGTAAAAATTTATACTTCCTCCAGAGCCTACAAATAGGCACAACCAAAAAGAATGGTTGTTCATAATTTGTCGTAAATGCTTGCTTTTAAGTTCTAGTTTTCACTTACTTTATAGATAATTGTTGTTTTTTCACAGGTCTTGTAGAAACGTATGTTCTATAGCAGCAAATATTGACAAGCTTTGTAAAAGATCGGAAATGAGTAACGTAGAGTACAATATTCAGTTGACAAAGACGCACATAGAAGAGACCAAAAAATCCAAAGAAGCCCATAAACAGTTGTTGACGAAATCCCTAGACACAGCAGTGGATTCTGTCAAAATATTCAAACAGGAACTTCAAACACTGTTAGATGACATAGAAAGAGACACAATACTAGAGTTAAAGAAACAGTTTGACAGAATTGAAAGGTCCCTTGCGGAAGAAATTAGAATTGCTGAAAACCAGATAGATGTCCTGAATACGATAGCTACTCAACTACGAACCATGGAGGGAAACAAGGTCCAGGAGGTCGTCTGCCTTAAGACTTTTGAAAAGATGACAAAAAGGCGCGAGACAGAAATGAATAAACAACAAAGTCAGCCAGATGAAACAGTCGCTTTTGATGCTGATCACAGTATCAAGTCCTTTCTGCAAAATCTGAAGCTTTTTGGTAAAATCACATGTCAGTTATCTTCCGTTCCAAAAACGCGATTGGCAGTAAAACCCCAACCAAACCCTCATACAGCCACCTGTCCAAAGAACACACTATACAAAGTAACAAAACAGCGAGAAGTAGACATAAAGCTTACAGGCGACGAAAACTACTGGAATATATTGGGTTCTTGTATCACTGATAGTGGCTTCCTGCTACTGGCGGACGGGTGGAACAGAAAGCTTAAACGTTTCAACATGACTACAGAGACAGTTACAGATTACCTCAGCTTGATAGCTCCGCCTAAAGCTGTCTGTCAGGTCAGCAAGACGGAGGCTGCTGTCAGTCTGAACAATAACACTGTACAGTTTGTGACACTTGGAGACAAGCTGACTGCAACTCGTAATCTCACACCTAAACATTGCTGCTCGGGTCTGGCTTACAGCAATGGTAAACTATTTATATCTAATGATGGTAACTCAGTATACATCCATGATATTAATGGCAAGGAGCTGCGGAAAAATAACAACAGACGCCTCTGGTAAAGATATGTTGAAGTTAACCAGACAAATTGCAATCAGTGCTGATGGAAGCAGAGTGTTTGTGGCTGACAGGGACAAAGGTTTGATAACACTTGACATTCAAGGAAATTACCTGTCCACTCTCAGTGAGAATGAGATCCAAGTTTCAGGATGCCGTGGAGTGTGTACAGACGGTAGTAATGTGTTTGTGTGTGGCTATACTTCTGCCAGTGTCGCTCAGATAGGACAGGATCACAAGCTTGTAGGACAGATAGCAACTGTCGAGAGGCCTATGTCAGTGTGCTATGACTCTCGGAAAAGAAGATTGTACGTAACAAAAGATGAGAGCAATGATGTTTGTGTGCTGGAGCTGGTATAAGCAATCCGTTATTTACAGTACTTGAATTTACACTTGTATACAGATAACACACATTTGATTCAAAATATATGTCAGTGAAAACAAAAGAATTCAAAACTTCTTCTGATGCTAAAATAATATCTTACAATTTTAAAATTTATTATTTGTACAATGTCTGAAATTAATTCTTATTGTATTGTTACAAGTAAACTATTATACATAACAATTCAGTATCATTATAAAAGAACTGCATATACGTGTTTTAGAAATTGTTTAATTTCACACACTTGAATACATTTTCTGTTTTTGACATTGACTTATGATATTGGAATAAACATTTGAAAATTATGCCGTTTCCTTATCCTGTATGTCATGTGTTATACACTCTTTGGAGAATTCTTTTAACCAGCTCAGGGATGGGTACCATTACAATTTAATTAATTATAATTAAATACAAGATTTCAAGTAATTGAAAATAATTATTAATTAAGCTAAAACTGAATTATTTTACATGTAATTAATTAACCGCAAAGTAAAATTTTACATGTAATTAGCAATTAGATTCATTAATTGTCAATTATTTTTATATTTATCACTGTGAGTTTGATTCAAAACAGACAAAACAACAAGGCCTTGTGAACAGTTTTCTGTGAGACAGAATGTTTGTACAGGTCAGACACCAGACTGATGTGTTTCAATGCTGAAAATAAATGTTCTAGATCTAATGACACTCATGTTACTATGTGTTTTCATGTTTATCAAGAATATGTCTCTTCACTTTGTTATTAAAGCAATTTTTTAATATTAAATATTTTTGATAATTTTGCTCAAAATAATTGTAAGTAATTAATGACAATCTGAAATTCATGTCATTGTAATGTAATTTGAGAAGTTTTCAATTTAATTGCAATTAATTATTGTATAAATTAATGGTACCCATCCCTGAACCAGCTATGACAGATATTACTTGGAGTAAAAGGAGGACCCAACTTCACTTAAGAATCTTTTCTTTATAATCTCAATATTTTATGCATTCTTAATATGTGACATTAGGACATTTACCCCAAGTCATATTTCTGAGACAGGAGTCAAGTCTCAAAATCTCTAATGTGTGATTGGTCAGTTTGGAAACTGAATTCTTTTTCAACCAATCAGCTTCTAGAACTTGGAAACTGGTTTCATGCTGGGCTTAATCTTTGTTTCACGAGTTACAAGAATATCTGAAACATCAAAGTTTCAGCCAGAGTTGTTCCAAGGACGGGAGCCAGTCTATAGTTTTTGAAAACATACCACTACAATTTCACACAAAATTGCTGGTACATGCATTTTCTTCTTCTTCAAATGATTACATTTTAATGTAATTTTTAATATAGTCTATAATGGTTGGTATCCTGCAGAATTGTGAAAGAAACTGGGCCGAAGAATATAAAACTATGACAATCAGATGCTTGAGATTTAAGACTGATATCCAAACTTAGTTTTATGATCTTGGGCCCTTGTCTTCCATCCTTGTGAAATTTCTAACATAGTTCCTACAGCTTCTTTCTACATGAGAGTCTCACTGTGGTATCATTTAATTTCGTGGGAATCAAATTCTACACATAAAATATAAACCACATTTTCATGCCATACATTTGCTCGTTTTTTTGTCTCATACAATGAGAAAAACATTGGTTTGATTTTGCCCGGTTTTGATTTCCCACAATTTCCCCAACGTGAGTACAGCAAAATATTATGATACAACTTCAATCATTTCACATACAGCATAGGTTATAATATTCTTATATGTAATGCGTTATAAATATCTGAATGATATTTTAGCATGGTTGAACAAGGTTCCCGATGCCGGGGTTAATATAAAATGAAAATGTAAACTAGCTCGAAAATGTTACACAAATTTTTATACCACCAGGGGCGGTATTCATAAAGCTCCTTAGATTTTAAGTAAGGAAACTCCTTAACTTATATTTTTTCCCTAAGGGAAGATTTTCCTTAAAATCGCGTCTCAAAAAATTCCTTAACTCTCCCCTTAGGTAAGAAATTCCTTAAGTGAAAAAAGGCTTCTGAGGAAAGATTTAATTTGATATACGGTGACGTCACTAATATGTCTAATAATAACATATGTCTCTTAAAGATATACTCTATGGGATATGGTTGTTATCTCATGGGCGAAAAGCGCAGATCCAGATAAACCGGCCCATCCGCCTGATAAGAATCTGCACTGTTCACTTGTGACTAAAAAATATCTGACAAAAATGTGACCAGTGTAGAACCAGATAAGATGGCACGGATGAAATGATTATTTAATGTTCGTGTTTTGAATATTGTAACTACTAAATTGTCACAAATACATGTGTATTACCAAACACAGCTTTTCCAATGATGTGCCCATTTCTCTGTTAATTCGTATTTTGATGTCCTTCATCTTTATCAACCACTCCATTTTTTTTTTCGACTATTAACTATCAGTTTTGTTCTTTGTTACTTGTCTGTCATGATTAAATGATAAAAGGTGTTTGGTAAAGTTAGATTTGTAATTAAAGGTCGCATTGTACTGTGGACAGGTGTAGATGGTGAGTTGTTTCGCATGGTTGCTTATGTGAACCGTTAGATTTCCTTTCTGGCTGAATGTTTTACTGCTCACACAGGAATGGCTTCTTACCTGAAATATGATAAATGTACAACATATTTAACCCTTTTCTCCATAGATACACCTTTATTGCCTGGGCAATCCTAGATTTCCTTGAATTTCTTGAAAACCCTAACATTATTTTAACGAATTGGCATTAAACATTGTAGACCAGCATATACATATTTCAGGTATGAGTTGCTTTGGTACTATTCTACTGCGAACGATCAACTGTTCTAGATATGAGAAGCCTTTCTAATTCGACCCGATAACAGTTCTATGTGCGACCGTCCTATGAACGTAATAGTTTGTGTACGACCGTTGCACCTGTAACATTGACCGACTTTACCTATTCTAAATCCTATTATGCGTGACCGACAAACTGTTCTGCTGCCAGTGTATTTCCTTAACTGCGACCAATTGAGACCGGATTAACGTTTAACTGCATCATACGGACTGTTCTGTATGCATCTTTCAGTTGTGTTACGCAGGATTCGTGTTCTCATATCTCTGTCAAATTCCCGCGTACTGTTTTGATATGATAATATTGTAACCTTATGTCGCTGGTCACGGAAGGGTATTACTCATTCAAAAATCACTGCCATGAAGGTTTCGTGATTCATAAGCACATTATTTTAGGGTGGATCAAATGAAGTGATATTTACTAGTGTAAATATTAAGTAGCACTCAAGCCAGGGAAAGATGTCGTTGGCAATAATATACTTCCGCAAGAGCCTACAAATATCGGCACAACCAAAAAGAATTGTTGTTCATAATTTGTCGTATATGTTTGCTTTTCAGTTCTAGTTTTCATTTACATTATAGATATTTGTTGTTTTTTCACAGGTCTTGTAGAAACGTATGTTCTATACCAGAAAATATTGACAACTTGCGTAAAAGATCAGAAATGAGTAACGTAGAGCACTGTATCCAGTTGACAAGGACGCACATAGAAGAGACCAAAAAATCAAAAGAAGCGCATAAACAATTTTTGACAAAGTCTCTTGACACAGCAGTGGATTCTGTCAAAACATTCAAACAAGATCTTCAAACATTATTGGATGAAATAGAAAACGACACAATAATAGAATTAAAAGAAACAATTCCAGAGAATTGCAAATTCTCTTGCAGAAGAAATTAAGATTGCTGAAAACCAGATAGATGCCCTGAATAGGATGGCTACCCAACTACGAACCATGGAGGGGAACAAGGTCCAGGAGTTCGTCTACGTCAAGACTTTTGAAAAGATGACAAAAAGGCCCGAGACAGAAATGAATAAAAAAACAAAGTCAGCCAGATGAAACAGTCTCTTTTGATGCTGATCAAAGTATTAAGTCCTTTCTGCAAAATCTGAAGTTTTTTGGCAAAATCACATGTCAGTTATCTTCCGTTCCAAAACCGCGATTGGCAGTAAAATCCCAACCAAACCCTCATACAGCCACCCTTCCAAAGAACACACTATACAAAGTAACAAAACAGCGAGAAGTAGACGTGAAGTTTCAAGACGACACTATATACTGCTGCATATGGGGTTCTTGTATCACTGATGGCGGCTTCCTGCTTCTGGCCGATTCCTGGAACAGCTCGCTTAAACGTTTGAACATGAATTCAGAGACAGTTACAGATTACCTCAGCTTGATATCTTCGCCTATCTCTGTCTGTCAGGTCAGTCAGACCGAGGCTGCTGTCAGTCTGTTCGGGAACACTGTACAGTTTGTGACACTGGTAGACAAGCTGACTGCAACTCGTATTCTCAAATTTAAACATGACTGCTGGGGTCTGGCTTACAAAAATTGTAAACTATTTATATCTGATGGTGGTAACTCAGTATACATCCATGATATTAATGGTAAGGAGCTGCGGAAAATAACAACAGACGCCTCGGGTAAAGATATATTCAAGGAAGCCAGCACATTGCAATCAGTGCTTATGGATGAGTGTGTTTGTAGCTGACTGTGACAAAGGTTTGATAACACTTGACATTCAGGGAAATTACCTGTCCACTCTCAGTGCGAGTGAGATCCAAGCTCCATGGTGCTGTGGAGTGTGTACAGACGGTAGTGATGTGTTTGTGTGTGGCTTTTTTTGCACAATGTCGTCCAGATAGGACAGGATCACAAGCGTGTAGGACAGATAGCAACTATCACGAGGCCTCTGTCAGTGTGCTATGACTCTCAGAAAAAAAGATTATACGTAACAAAAGATGCGAGCAATGATGTTATTGTGCTAGAGCTGGTATGAACAACATGTTATTTACAGTACTTGAATATACACTTGTATACAGATAACTCACATTTGATTCAAAATATTTGTCAATTAAAACAGAAGAATCCAAAACTACTTTTAATGCTTAAATTATATTTATCATACAATTTTAAAATAATTTATTAGTTGTAAAATGTCTGAATTCCTTCTGAACTTTACCAAATAAATTCTTATTGTATTGTTACAAATAAACTATTATACATAACAATTTACCAAATAAATTCTTATTGTATTGTTACAAATAAACTATTATACATAACAATTCAGTATCATTATAAAAGAATTGCATATCCGTGTTTAAGAGATTGAGAAATTGTTTAATTTCACATACTTGAATACATTTACTGTCTTTGACATTGACTTATGATATTTAAATAACCATTTGAAAATTATGCCGTTTCCTTATCCTGTATGTCATAAAAAATGTGGTTTTATACACTCTTTGGAGACTTCTTATAACCAGCTCAGGGATGGGTACCATTACAATTTATTTAATTTTAATTAAATACAAGATTTCAATTAATTGAAAATAATTATTAATTAAGCTAAAACTGAATTATTTTAATTGAAATTAATTAACCACAAAGTAAAATTTTACATGTTATTGGCAATTAGATTGAAGTATTGTCAATTATTTGTTATACATGTCATTGAGAGTTAGATCCAAAATAGTAAAAAACAAGGTCTTGTGAACAGTTTTCTGTGAGACTGAATGTTTGTTAAGGTCAGACAGCAGACTGATGTGTTGCTGAAAATAAATGTTCTAGATCTAATGACTCTCATGTTACTATATGTTTATCATGTTAATCAAGAATCTGTCTCGTAACTTTATTATTAAAGCAATTTTATAATTAATCATTTTGCTCAAAATAATTGTAATTAATTAAAATCTGAAACTCATGTTATTGTAATGTAATTTGATAAGTTTTCAATATAATTGTAATTAATTAATTACTTTTATAAAAATTAATGGCACCCGTCCCTGAACCAGCCATGACAGATATTACTTGGAGTAAAACAAGGACCAAACTTCACTTATAAAATGTTTCTTAATGATCTCATTATTTGTCAATTTTTAATATGACATTAAGACATTTACCCAATGTCATAATTCTGAGACAGGAGTCCAGTCTCAAAATCTCTAATGTGTGACTGGTCACTTTGGAAACTGAATTCTTTTTCAACCAACCAGCTTCTAGAACTTGGAGACTGGTTTCGTTCGGGGCTGAATCTTTGTTTCAAGAGTTACAAGAATATGTGAAACATCAAAGTTTCAGCCAGAGTTGTTCCAAGGAGGGGAGCCAGTCTATAGAACATGAAAATATACCACTACACTTTCACACAAAATCGCTGGTGCATGCCTATTCTTCTTCTTCAAATGATTACATTCTATTCCAGTTAAGGTAATTATAAATAAAGTCTGTAATGGTTGGTATCATGTACCCTGCAGAATTGTGAAAGAAACTGGGCCCAAGATCATAAAACTAAATCAGGAGATCAGTCTGAAATCTCAAGAATCTGTTTGGCAGAAATGGCGACTGGTCGCCATTTCAACTTATCAGATGCTTGAAATTTGAGACTGAACCCCAAACTTAGTTTTTTTATCTTGGGTCCTTGTCTTTCATCCTTGTGAAATTTCTAACATAGTCCCCAGAGCTTTATTCTACAGTCTATTCTTTAGTCTCAGCGCACCTCGGTGTGGTAAATATTAATTTCGTGGGAATCAAACTTCACACATAAAATCAGATTTTCATAAGGGCATGCATTTGAACAGTTGTATTTGTCTCATACAACGAGATAAACATAGGTTTGATTTCGCCTGGTTTTGATTTTCTACAATTTTCCCAGTATTGCAAAATGTTGTGATACAACTTCAATCATTTTACATACAGCATGCGTTATAATATTGTTATATATAAAGCATAATGTATATGTAAACGATATTTTTAGCATAGTTGAACAAGGTTTGCGATATTGGGGTTGATATAAAATGAAAATAAAAACTAGCCTGAACATTTTTCACAAATTTTATACCACCAGAACTAATATGTCTAATAATAACATAAATGTCTCTAAACTATATACTCCATGGGATATGGTTGTTATCCCATGGGCGAAAAGCCTAGATCCAGATCAGCCCACAATTCCTCTTCCAAAAGTCTCTTTTAATTCCTTTTCCTTCAGCTTAATCAACCACTCCATTTTTTCCACCATTAACTACAAACTTCTTCTTTGTTACTGGTCTGTCATGATTAAATGATAAAAGGTGTTTGGTAAAATTAGATTTGTAATTAAAGGTTGCATTGCACTGTGGACAGGTGTGGATGGTGAGTTGTTTCGCATGGTTGCTTATGTGAACCATCAGATTTCCTTTCTGGCTGAATGTTTTACTGCAGTGTTCACACATAAATGGCTTCGAACCTGAAACAAGATAAATGTACAACATATTAAACCCTTTTCTCCATAGAATATACCTTTATTGAATTGGCGAACAGTTTAGATCCAGATCAGCCAGCTCATCCGTGCCGTCTGATCAGGATCAAAACGCTTTTTTATTTGTTTGGTTAAAATGCGATCAGTGCAGATCCTGATCAGACGGCATGGATGTGCTGGCTGATCTGGATCCATCCTGGTCACACATGCATAATAATGCATATAGAGGAAAGGGTTAATAAAGTCAAGTTATCAAAGGGAAGTAACTCCAATACTGGAATTGAAATCCTTTGATAAAAGAATACCAAGGATTGTCTCAAAACTATCAATTTGAAGACCAAAACTACAAAGAATAGCCAAGATTAATCAAGGCTGACAAAAAAGTTAGTAACTGAACCTTTAAGGACATTCTATGGCATATCAGCTGACTAAAGTTGCTTCAGTTTTTTACCAGTCAGCAACACAAAAACAGTCTCCCCAACCTCGTGTTTTCCTTGCCTATGGGCTATATGACTGGGACCGTGAGATTTTGTCACATTGCAATGACAGATTGCAGCACAGGGCTCAGTGTATGTAAGTATTATGCTCTAACCCCTGAAAAAACATGGCCTAATAATACAGAAAATCAGTCTCAAATGCTATCTCTTGATTGGTCTAGAGATGGGTTAAAATTGCAACCAGTCAGACACTTAACCCTTAACTTCATATACAGTCAAACCTGTATTAAGCAGCCCCCAAATGAAGTGAAAAAAAGTGGCTGCTTAATACAGGTGGCTGTTTAAGACAGGTAACAAGTAGAACAAAATGACAGTTTAAACTTTACGACATATTCAAACTGGCAGTTTAAGAGAGGTGGTTGCTGAATGCAGGTGGCTGCTAAGACAGGTTCAACTGTAAAAGGTTTTATTCTAAGGTGCCACAAGTGTGGATTTGTGCCATATGATGTGCATTTACACTGGTAGCTTCAGAAATAACCTTATAAATCTAAAAGCAAACAGTGTAGATCCTAATCAGATGTCATGGATGTGCTGGCTGGTCTGGGTCTACCATGGTCACAAATATGATAAAATCTGTAAATATGGAGGAAAGGGTTAATGGAAACAAATACTTAGAATTCATTCATTCATTTGCAGATATTCAAATACAATGTGTACTACAATCACGAGAAAAGAAATGTGAAAAATTTATGAATTATCCCTTTCCTCCATAGAAACACCTTTATAGCGAGGGCCAACAGTTTAGATCCAGATCAGCCGGCATATCCCTGTGACCAGTGCAGATCCTGATTGGACAGCACAAATATTCCAGCTGATCTGGATCTACACTGGTCGCACATGCGTATAAATGCGTATATATGGAGGAAAGGGTTATAACCTACAATAAACTAGTACCTGTATGTTTGTACATGTGTGAATCCAAGTAAGTTTTGCGACTAAAGCTTTCTTGGCAAATTTCACACTTGTGTGGCTTGATATTGGTGTGAACTTTCTCATGTTTAACCAGGTTGGACTTCAATCTGAAAAATAATATAAACTGATTCAATCTCAATAAAGTCTGATCTAACAAACTGTAAGATCTGATGATGGCCCGCTGTCACAGTACATAAGCTATATCAGTTTTCCCCGATTACTATTTTTAGAAATCGTCCACTCAGGAAATATTATTACATTAGAAATGAATGCAATACTACATAAACACATTTCTTTTCAGGAAAGCATGTCTAACGCAACCTGTCAACACTTTTCATAGATTAAAATACTATGTTTACTTTCACTTTTGTGATTTGTAGGCTGTCAACACTTTTCATGGATCAAAATATTTTGTTGGCGACACTCTGATTGGTTTAAAGGGTTAGTGATAAAAGCATGTTTTAGTTACTCGTCATCAGATCCCGACAGCATAGCAGTTTTCAGAAGATGATTTTAATCAGATTATGAACTGATTCTGTCTCATAAGTTGTGACCTTTCAGTCATGATAACCCATTTCTCGATGGGATATGGCTGTTCACCATGAGCAAACAGTGTACATGTAGATCCAGATCAGCCGGCTTATCTGTGCCTTCTGATCAGGATCTACACTGTTTGCATTCTAATGGTTAGGTTATTTCTGACAAAGAAGCAAACAATGTAGATCCTGATCAGATGGTCACATGCCAGCTGATCTGGATCTTAGGTAACAAGGTTCGCACATTTGATAAAAACCCATATATATGTAGTAAAGGGTTAACTGTATCATATACCTAAATAAGTTATCAGTTGTACTTAACCATTATTAGCTATGATAAAGTCCATTACCCATTATGTAAAGGACTATATACTGTGGTATCCTTATATTTCACGTAGGTTTAATTTTCACATATTTTGCGCTAGCGAAAGTGTGCAAAAATCAAATCCGAGCAAAATGTAATCATGTAATAGCTTTTCCTGTGAGAATAATACAACTGCGCAAATTTATGACTGTGGGAAAATGTAATTAGTGGTATTTTTGTCAAAAATTCATACCCGGGAAATTAAATGATTTCACAGTTGATAATTGTAAATTATTGATTTAACTTTGAATATTATAGATGCCTTTGTTGCTAATGAAAAAAAAACACTACAGTCAACAAATTTTTAAGTAACATGATTTTATATTTTCTACAAGGATGCTATCACATGACTTTCTAATTATAAATAATCAGTTATGCCATAAACCCCTATTCAAATGCTTCAACTAATCTCTTAAAATTCTTCTGAAAAGTATTCTTTTAAATGCACACCCACCCCAAAGTCATTCAAGTTTAAATTAATGCATAGAAGTGTTAGAATGTCATTAATAATTGGGGTATATTATTGGGTGGTTAACCCTTTCCTCCATAGAGCTTTATTGCATGGGCGAACAGTTTAGATCCAGATCAGCTGGCACAAGTGCCGTCTGATCAGAATCTAAACTGTTCGCTTTTTGATTTGTTAGGTTATTTCTGACTAAAATGTGGCCAGTGTAGATCCTCATCAGACAGGATGTGCTGGCTGATCTGGATCTACACTGGTTGCACCTGCTTAAAAATGCATATTTATGGAGGAAAGGGTTAATTATCCTTTGCCATGAGTAAAAGTAAGAATATCATTTTCAAAATTTGCTTAATGATTGGCTTGGAGGATGATATTTAACCCTTTCCTTGATATACGCATTATTACGCATGTGCGACCAGTGTAGATCCAGATCAGCCGCCCCGGCACATCCGTGCCATCTGATCAGGATCTGCACTGGTCGTATTTTGGTCAGAAATAACCTAATGAATCAAAAAGAGAAGAGTTTAGATCCTGATCAGACATCAAGGATGTGCCAGCTGATCTGGATCTAAACTGTTCGCCCTTGCAATAAATGTGTATATATACAGGAAAGGGTTAAAGACAAGTATTTTCACTATTTTAACCCTTTACTCAATATATACATTTTTTTATGCATGTGAGACCAGTGTAGATCCAGGTCAGTTGTAATATTTATTTCGTCTGATCAGGATCTGCAATAGTGGCATCTTGGGTCAAAATAAACTTTAAAACATACAATCTAGATCCTGATCAGATTGTGCAGATGTGCTGGCTGATCTGGATCTACACTGCTTGCCCATGCAATAATGGTGTATCTATGGAGTAAAGAGTTAACAATAGCAATTTAGTCACATACCTGAATGCTTTATTGCACCCATCATGTCTGCATACATAATTTTTGACATCGCTGTGAATAGATCTATGCGAATCCAATCCAGCCTTCCTAGAAAACCGTTTCTTGCAAACATCACAACAGAATACTGGCATCTCATGTCTAGTATGCTGACTGTTACAATGAGCCTTAAGTGCTTGCGGAGCCTTGAATTTAAACTGACAAATTTTGCACTCATATTTCCTCAAGTTTAAATGCACTGCATTAATATGCTGCTTCAAATTTGAATGAAAATTAAATATTTTATGACAGTTTTCATATTCACATAGGTAAACTGTACGTTCCTGGTCCTTTTTTTTACTATAATCATGGTGCTCAGCAATAGTATCATGAATCTCGTTGGTTTCATCCTTTTCATCCTTGTCTGCATCTGTTTCTTGGGCTTTATTGGCTAAACCTCCATCTCTGTGATCTTCAAAGACTTTCGAACCATCTTGTTGCTCATTCCCGTTTTCAGAAACCGATTCTTTGTCAACTTCACCATCTGTTCTATTACCTAATTCATCACTTCTGCATTTGACTATTTCATCAGGTTCATGTTTTACTATTACAGAAGCGCTGTTTATATTTGTGTCACCAGTACTATTTTTAGCTGTTTCATCAGTTCTATTTTTAACTGTTTCTTCAATTTCACATTTTACTCTTTGTTCAGCTCTATATTTATTTGTTTTATCATTTCTATTTTTAACTGATTTGTCTGTTTCATCAGTTCTATTTTTACCTGTTTCATCAGTTCTACTTTTACCTGTTTCATCAGTTTTACAATTACCTGAAGCAACTTGACAGTTATCTTTGCCTTCTGAAATATCGATTTCTCTAACACTGTCTACAATTTCAGCTTTATTTTTCCTCTTTCGTGGATGATGTAGTTTTCTTCCTCTTCTGCGTTTGGTAACTTTTCCCTACAAAAACAGCTAAGTGAATATAATGGGATCTGCAAGTCAAATAGATGAAAAAGTAACTCTAAAAGCCATTGAAAACAACAATTTGTTGTCAAATATGAAAATATTGCAGGCTCAGTTTGATTGAGCCTGTTCATGGGCAGAAATTGAAATGGATATTACAATGCACTGTTAATGCCACCTAGTCTCAGGTTAAGCGCTAATCAATATTTACACAAATATTACTATCATGGTCAACAGCATACAAAGATGGTAACTGATAACAGCACTGACTGAATGTATGGGGAAACTTTTACAGTTCCAACATGGCACAAATGATGCTTAATATGTTTAAATATAAATCTATGAAGCATTTTAGGTTTAACTCTATAACATATATTTAATACATCTTTTATAAGAAATCAATATGTACTTACATGTAATAGTAACTGTTAACCGATAACTCTTTACTCCATAGAAACACCTTTATTGTGTGGGTGGACTGTTTAGATCCAGATCAGATGGCACATCCATGCCATATTATCAGGATCCAAACTGTTTGCTTTTTGATTTGTTAGGTTATTTCTGACCAAAATGCGACCAGTGCAGATCCTGATCAGACGGCATGGATGTCCCACCTGATCTGGAACTACACTGGTTGCACATGTGTAAAAATGCGTGTATGTATGGATGAAAGGGTTAATAAACATTAAGCACAGCATTTGTCACATCTGTAGACTCAGATCTGCCTTTCCATTCAAGCGGTCTGATCTGATTCTGCACTGTCTACACTTGGATTTAAGGACAACACAATAAAACACCAAAGCGAATGCAGACTTTGTTTTATAAGTAAGATAAGTAAACATATTAAACTACATACCTGTAATGGTTCTTGTATTTTCCTCAACTCACTGCTAATCTCCTCTAAAGCATTAGCGCTCACTACACTGGCCTTGCTGGACTGTTTTCCTTCTGAACTCGAATATTTTTCCATTACTGTTCAAGTACTGTCAATTACTCTGCAAAACCACTGCACTTCTGGCAGCTAGTTCTTCCACAAAACTGCAAAGGTTGAAAATAAATCTTGTTAACCCTTTCCTCCATATACACACCTTTCTGGCATGGGCGAACAATGTAGATCCAGATCACCCCGCATATCCATGCCATCTGATCAGGATCTGCACTGTTCCCTATTTGATTTATCATTTGTTAGGTTATTTCTGACCAAAAAGCGACCAGTGCAGATCCAGATGTGCCAGCTGATCTGGATCTACACTAGTCCCACATGCCTAAAAATGCTATCAGGAAAAGTATTAACAAGTGAATGGGAGAAACTAATTTTAAATAACAGAAATAATTCCATAATGTTCCATAAATATTGAACTAAAAAGGGGAATAACTATGAAATATTTTTGGAAGAGTTAAAAAAAACTTGTTAGTAATTTATGATTGGCGAAATTTACTTTAAGTTCAATATCAGTTACTTCAGTAATGTTACAGAAAAAGAACTGAATGATTGAGAAACTGATGTCAAACATATATTTCAAATTTCAAAGTAATATCTCTAGTTGTTTAAAAGTTATCAGAGAATTGCATAATTGAAAAGGGGCATAACTTGAGAAATATTGGTAGCAGAGTAATGGGTCTTATTGATAATGACATAGATTTTGATGGTGAATATAAATTCTTAAGTTTCAAGGTAATATCTGAAGTAGTTTCAAAGTTAAAGGCCAATTGCATATTTTGCTTAACACAAAATTTAAGTGAAAAAGGGGCATAACTTGAAAAATATTGGAAGCAGGGTTATGGGTCTTGTTGGTTATTGTGTAGATTTTGATGGGTAATATATATTTCAAGTGTCAAGGCAATATCTCAATTAGTTCCAAAGTTATGAGCCAAGCAAAATGTAAGTAAAAAAGGGGGATAACCTTTAAAAATAATGGTAGTAGAGTTATAGAGTTATGGGTCTTGTTGGTAATGATGTAGAATTTGATGCTGAATATATATTCCAAGTTTCAAGTTGATATCTCAAGTAGTTTATAAGTTATGGACCAAAGTGCATATTTTCCTTAACGCAAAATTTAAGTGAAAAAGGGGCATAATTTGAAAATTATTGGAAGCAGGGTTATGGGTCTTGTTGGGTATGATGTAGATTTTGATGGTGAAAATATATTTCAAGTTTCAAGGCAATATCTCAAGTAGTTTTAAAGTTATGGGCAAAATGCATATTTTGCTTAACACAAAGTATAAGAAAAAAGGGGCATAACTTGAAATATATTGACAGCAGAGTTATGGGTGTTGTTGGTAATGATGTAGAAGTCGATGCTGAATATATATTCGAAGTTTCAAGTTGATATCTCAAGTAGTTTATAAGTAATGGACCAAAGAGCATATTTTCCTTAACTCAAAATTTAAGTGAAAAAGGGGCATATTTGCAGACGCCGACGCCAACACCAGGGCGAGTAGGATAGCTCCCCTATTCTTCGAATAGTCGAGCTAAAAAGGGATATAACTCCATGAAATGTGAAACCTAAAGAGTTTGGCATTATCTTGACCCTGTTGTTATAATGATAAGAAATATACATTAGTTTGAAAGTTTGATAAAGAAATGTTAAGAATGGCAAAGTTTTAGCCAATGTTAACTGATAGGCAGACAAACGGATCCCTATCTATTGCCATTTCTCTGAATGAGCCACACAATAACACTTACAGACTGGAATTTCTGTTTAAAATATTATCGGCTAGATAGATCAGTGGTCTTGAAGTCACTGCTGTCGAGTATGCCTTTTGTCTAAGCCACCAATTCAAATCCCATAAATTTACTATAACTTTTTAAACAGTACATCCATGATATATTGGATGACATTTCCATGTTAAATTTATTCAAATCAGGGTTTCCCCAAGGCCTTTTTCGCTAGTCGCATGCGACAAGCCATAATTTCAGGACCCAATTTGCGACATGCCATAATTTGTCCGACATTTGTCCGACATGCCTTATCTCCCGCTGCGACTTGTGTACCTGTTGATTGCATTATCGGTATGAAAACTCTATTCTTAATAAACAAGAGACAGCTGATCGCGCCGATAATTGACGTCATCAGTTTTGCGCGTTAACCAATCAGTAACAAGAACTGATGGATAATGCATGTCGGCTCCGGCCACATGTTGGCGACAGTTGATTATGACCGCATGTGATAAAAATCGTAGCTGAATCACTAATCATCTGCATTGTCAGTAATCAGAACAGAATTCTAAAAAATGACTTACTTCTGCCATCCGACCATTTCGAGCAAAGAAGGAAGGAACTAAACCAACCCCTTTTTGATAATATCTTGATTATTCCGTAAGATAGCCAGTTAATGAAATTCAACATCAGCAACAAAGCCATTTTCATTTCGATTAAATCGAAAACAAAATAACATAGACGCTGACATCGTTTTCAGAACATCACCGGTTTGATCTTAAAACATCCCCAGAACAAAAGAGAAGCACTTAAAACACTTTTTTAATCCAAAATACGCTGTAACATCCAGCAAATATTCAATATTGTCATATGCCGCAGTGAAATTTTACACAAATGACGTCATTCAGTAGATCGACTTCAGAAGCCGTTTATGGTTATAATTTTTCTTTCAAGAGAAAGCGCAGTTAAAATGATCGATTTTATTACATGTTTTGCAAACGGGACAATCGTACAATTTTTTTTTTTATTTGTAAGGCTTGTGCATCAGCGAAAGATTGGCGCATCAAGTTTGTGTAAATTATACAAGTGTTTTTAAATTAAAAAAGCACGTTATTATTAGCGTTCCTATTGTTCTTTAATTGAGAAGGCATGGCGCATCATTTCTTTTTTTCAAACGGGTAGGTATAATTAGTAAATTAAACGAGTTTTAATTGCAGTCAAAAAAGCGAAAGGTGTTATTCGTGGTCCGTTTGTTCTGTATTTGAGAAAAAACGGCGCTTATGGAAAAAGAGCCCGGTTCCTGCAAGTTTTGCAAACCCTGCAAATAAATATAGTTTTCTTCGGCTAATTTTAAATAATCAAAATAAACAGTAAATCTGCAGATTTATACACCAAACAAAATGTTACAATTTAGGTTGGATGTCTTTAAGTTTAACATTTTTCACCCGTCCATCGCATTAAAAAATCAGTCCATTTGGAAAATGTGTCATTCTTGCTTTTCTCGCGTTCATAGTCGGCAGTTTAGCTTCAGGTTTAATTGAGGGGGATCAGGGTGAAAAATATTTTGAGAGAGGACTGTTATTTATCAATAAAAATGTAATTTTTTAATGTAAATGTTCTTTCTTTATCAAATTTTTATCCTGACAGCATAGCTGTTTTTAGATGATTTTTAATCACACTGGTTAATACCCAGATGAATAATACAGCCTTTACAGGGGTATAGTTATGTTGTCAAATACAGACAATCAGTTTCGGCATTCAATAAGTTCCGGAACATGTTCACAATATTGAATTAAAAACCGAAAATTGGTCAAGAAATCATTGGGTGTTCTAGCAACATCACTCTTAATAAGATAAATGCTGCAAGAACACAATGATATCTTAACACATTTTCGATTTATTACTCAAATGTGCCGGAATTGATTGAATGTCGGAACTGAATAATTGACTGTAGGAGAAAAATTAGTTAAGTAGAAGGGAGGTTGGTCTGGGGGTTATCCCACAGTCAGTGGGGGATAAGGGAGTAATTATTTTTACTAATCTAATGAAAATTGTTTTATAATAAAAACATAAAAACAGAGGCAGGCAGGGATGTAGGTTTACCCTGCAATATGAACCATAAAACCCATTTTGACATTTGTTTGTTCCATCTTATTTTACTTTACCGTAAATTTTAGTCTTTAGTTTGATCCCCCCAGACCATGTCCCCACACAGCTCAATGTATCGTTGCTTTACTGTTGATCGAATTTCTGGCACAAGTGTGGTCAATTAACTTGCAAAAAATTCAATTTGTAACTGAAATCATGGCGTAAATAGTCAAAGGGGCGTAACTTGTATCTTACAAGTTGATAAAAGAAACTCGACCGGTCCAGGATCCGTATCACAGAGGTTACATCCCCTTAACCCTTTACTCCATATATTCGCCTTTTATCACATGGGTGGCCAGTTTAGATACAGATCAGCCAGCACATCAGTGTCATCTGATCTAGTAAAAATCTGTATCTATAACATAAAGGGTTAAAGTAAAAAAGATATCACTGCGCCGAGGTTGGATCCATATACAAAGGTAATTTCTCACCGCACCTAAAGGGCAATTCATAAGCTTAGTGGTTAGCGCATACATTTATGCATCTTGAGTCCAGGTTTAGCTGGTTCAATCATCCGGGCCCCGTTACTCCAACTAAAATTACTAACAGTCTTTCAGATGATACTTTAAACCGAGGTCCAGTGTAGTATAGCCCAACTATTTGTGCGCAACAAGAGCTTTTCTATATATACGATTGTCGCTGACGGACAACGAAAAAGTCCGTATGATAATGGGTCTGTGCTTGCAGTCGATTTATTGAGACTACAGTGTAGTAGTGCTTTATAGTACACCTTGCACAGTAAAAGAATCAGGGACGATTCTGGAATTGGAGAGTCCTCTGTATCTTGCACAGTCCTAAAAATGACTAACACTCTTCTGGAGGCATAGTCTCAATGATTCGACTGCAAGAACAGGCCCATTATCATACTGACTTTATATAGATTCTTGGTCGAGCTACTGTTGAGGCTGAACGGAGCTACTGTTGGATGTGGTTCGAGCTACTGTTGGGGTTGAGCGGAGCGCTACAGTTGGGACAGGGTCGAGCTACTGTTGGGGTTGAGCGCAGCTATGTTGGGGCGGGGTCGAGCTACTGTTGGGGGTGAGCGCAGCTACTGTTGGGGCGGAGTCGAGCTACTGTTGGAGTTGAGCGCAGCTACTGTTGGGGCGGGGTCGAGCTATTGTTGGGGGTGAGCGCAGCTACTGTTGGGGCGGAGTCGAGCTACTGTTGGAGTTCAATGAGCGCAGCTACTGTTGGGGCGGGGTCGAGCTACTGTTGGGGGTGAGCGCAGCTACTGTTGGGGCTGGGTCGAGCTACTGTTGGTGCTGGACGGAGCTACTCTTTGGGTTGGATTTCCCCAACGCTAAATTGACATCAAAAAGCCCCGAATACAGTATTTAAGACTATTCTTAAATATCTAGCTTTTAATGGCCAGTTTTGATACAGGACTGTGTTTCAAACGATCAGCTAGCTGAGATAAGAGGAAACTAGTCTCAGATTTAAAGCTTTCTCTCGGTCCGTTCTGAGACTAGTCTTACTTTCAACCAATCGGATAGCTGATATCCGAGACCGATCCCATTCTGAATTTTACAATACTTCAACGCTGTTTTTCTGACCACCGGGTTCAGGGTCGAATGCAAGATTTCAAGAATGGGGGTTCGTTTCGGGTAGTGTTAGTGTAGTTACATGATAGTTCCCAACTTTCTGGTCTAATCCAAACGAAAATAAAATATTTCTGCCCCAAAAGCGGGTTCGAATAACCCTACTGTATCTGCCTTGGAGTATATTCTATAATAAAACGAACAACATTCGGCTAGTTTAATTCAGTTATTAACTGAGCATGGAACCAGTCTCAGATCTTAAGTTTCCCATTGGCTAGTTGTGAGACTGTCCTCTGGTTCAACCAATCAGATTGTAGAGATTTGCGACTTGTCTCCAGTTTCAGTTTTATAACTTTGACATCTGAACGCGGAATCTGCTGACCACGGATAATCTCACGGTTAAAAGCATAGCACGATTCAGACTTTACAAAGGCTTGTGATTTTTGACTTTCACTGTCACGGCTGTTCATTGTAAACAAATACCATTCTATTGATTTTCATGTCAAAATCAATTTTCGGAACATTAAAATATTAAAATCGACGTCAAAATTGCCACAGCTGGTTAAAATCAATGTAATGTAGTGTTGTGAACAGGAGGCATGGCCATTTTATTTTCACAAAAATACGATTCTTTTCAAACTCATATAAAAGTTTCCTTTAATCCATTACTGTTATAAAAATGGGTTTTATCGCATGTGCGAACAGTGTAGATCTAGATCAGCCGACACATCCGTGCCATCTGAACAGGATCTACATTGTTCGCTTCTTGGTCAGAAATAACTAAATTATTACGGCTGATCTGGACCTACACTGTTCGCCCATGGATAACGGCAATATCCCTGTATCCCATGGACTATGGTTGTTTTGTGAAATACGATCCGGGATATCGGCGAGATAACAGCCATATCCCATGGAGTATTTTTTGTGAAATATATGCCGGGATATCAGCGATATTTACTGATTTACTGTATGATTCATAAATCTCCATGTCTGTTCGCTTTTAGCTTTTCTTATCTGCCACCTTATAACTGACTTAAATGGATGTGATTTTGAATATAAACAAGGGACAAATCATCAAATCATGTTAGGTTACTATCGACCATCAATGTGCAGTGTAATATTTTATCTTGATTCAAACGCCTTCAAACGTTCAATTTATGAATGATCACAATTTGTCTGGTTGACAACCTTAACTCTTCTAAAGCACGTTGCTGATTCTATGTGAGTTTTGAATTTTGTTTTGGCGACATACATGTAGAGCTAGTAGAAATCTCCAACAAACTGTACCCGAATTTTCTGTGATGGGATTTTTATAGATCACATTTCATTTATATTAACGTTTGCACACGGTGGGATTTATACATCTTACGTATAGATTGCAAAATTTCAGCCACAACTACATGGTGGTAACTTCATAAGTTGAATTTCTGTTGTTTGGTAGTATACTCACATGCCCAATCAAAACCCAAATAACTACTTGATAATAATTGGGGCACGTCACGGGAAAAGGTACCTTCGGTCATTTTTATTGATTTTTTAGTTTTCACTAAATTTCAAAAGAACTTACAACTATAAATAAATTTCTTGTAATTAAAATGTGATTTTGTTACACATATCCGCAATAAAATGGTATTTTAACCATGCAATGCGTAATAAATTATGTCGTCATCTCAAATTTATGACGATTGACGTCAACTGTCCGAAGGTACCTTTTGCCGTGACGTGCCCCAAATATGGTCAGCGGACGGAAATTGGACGATTTATTGTCCATCAACACGGTAACATTTTGAAAATTTATTAAGGATCATATTTATATAAAATAAATCTTGCACAAAATCTTGTACACATAAATCTACAATAGATTGTACATACATCTGATAATAAAACCTTCCAACTTGCACATGTTGTATAACCAACGGTGATAAATTGAAATGATTCGTACTCCCCATATCGAAAGTTGCTTTTCTTTCAGCAAAGACCCTGATTTGACTATACGAATGCGCAAGAGACTGCGCAAATGCGCAAGAGACTATGCCAATGTACCAGAGACTGCGCTGAAGCACTTGATGTTGTGCGGATGCAAAAGAGACTGCGCGGACGCACACCCAAGTATTGGTCTATACTGTTCGCAAATGTGCATAGCAGGGTTAAGTTAAAGAGTTAAAATACATATCAATTTTTATACAAATCATACTGTTCATTTCTTCGCACTTTTTAGCACGAAGTACATAACTTCAACAATATTGTTCCTCATTTGGTGACACGTGTTTCTTATTATAATCCTAGCACAAATTATGTAAATTGATACATTCCAGTTTTTTCACTCATCTCAGTAAACGTTTCCCCAAACACACTCCTTTTAATGATAACTATTTCTACAAAAAATAATTCAACAAAATAATAATAAAACAAAAACAAAGTGTACATGATGAGACAGACATAAAGCAATGGACCAGACAAAATAGTTAAACACTTACAAATAATAACTGGTCTTAAAACCTGAAACCGTGTTAGGGCAACATTGGTTATCATTAACAATCTAGAATTTTTCCTTTATCGTTGTTAAAAATACAGCAATTTAATTGGTTACATATATTGTGTTCGTTTACGTTCAAGCTTTTCTCTATTTCTGGTTCTTTAATTCGATTCAGTTCGATTGAATGAGGAATGTATCCCGCCAGAAGCTAATCAGATTCTCTTGGCTAATACGGTATCAGATGCAAATCGGGTTTCCTTTGCTAATACCATACCGCTGTTTACTGTTTACAACGGTAAAAGTATTGGCCAAGGGAACCCGATTTTAAACATTTTGACATGAAAAACATTGCTGGATTTTTAAGATATAAATAGAACATGGCACCCGTTTAACCATAGACCGGTAGTTTCAGGGCTGAAAAACGTAATCCACTGCAGACCAGAGGTTGTTAAAAAACAACGTCACTTGTATTGAGAGTGTGTTTAACCTTGACTTTTTTAGCGTACAAAACGACAAAACATTTCTCTTTTTCAGAAAATCTTAACTTTGCTAGTTTGATCAGTCTATAAAGGAAGTAGTATTCGCCTCGTTCTGAATTACGGAGATTATATGGTAGTGATAAAAACACGCAGTACTACGGTATTGAGAAACCGGTCTATTGCTTACAAAGCGAAAAATAACCCATCTGGGTTTTCCATCATTTTGGCATATTTTTCATGATTCATCTATGGGTACCGGACCATTTTATATGCTCTGTCTTTTAAAGTCGTATGACATCATATTTTGTAAGAAATTGTGAAATTTAATGCTTTCGTGAATGAGTTAAAAGATAGAATGATTAACAAAAACAAAAAAAAAAACGGTTTTAACACGAAATAATTTAAACCCGAGTCGTACCTACAGGTATGCATTAAACATCACAAACAATGTTTACGATGGTTGTCAGCTGACTTTACAAGATCAGTAGAGTTTGTGTTATTGTTTTGTTCAAATGACTTGACTTTCAACGGAGCTTGTATGATTGGTTTGACTTTACGCTACTTTACTTCACACTTGAATGATCCTTCATTTGGTAGGCCACTTGACGGGTGGCCGGGCCCAAGGATTATAAAACTGAGAATAGAAACCAGTGTCAAATCTCAGATGCTTGAGATTTGACATTGGTTTCAAATATCGGTTTTATAATCTTCAGCACAGATCTATGACACAATAAGCACTTTTAGGAAACATCAGGTAAGGAAAAACTATCTAGTTATACAACCATGTACAGTCCATCTCCGCTGACATTTTGAATAAAGAAATAACAATAACATGCTTACTTTAAACAGTCAATGAAACATGTTGGTTTTAAAACATAACTGGAAATAAAGTTTTCTGGAAAACAAAAACAAAAATGTCTACCGATGATTCACTTCTCTGCCAGGGCACCGATGTTTGACATCACGTGCATTCTCAAATAATTTCTACATTCTTTTCCTTTCAGCAGATCAATGTTATTTAAATGTATGTCCTTGTGATAAAATGATATGTGTACGATTGTACGCGAAATTATTTGTATATTCTGACAATATTTTGCACAAATTTGACTCAAGTCATCCATTGTTTACTCTCCAATTAATCAGCCATTTCTAACACTGTTTAAACTAATATAATACACAAAACATTTGTAACATTGCCACAAAACTCCAAAAGGCATACTTCTTTAAGGAATACAGAAATTAGAATTATCACAGAACTGTTTGGTGTCCTTCGAAATGGCGAGACGTGATTGGTTGTCGGGTTGACATTTCTCGGCACGTGCTCGGCGGAGTCTTTCTATGCTCATGCGCGAAATTGTTCGTTGTTTTTAATGACTGACTATTATCACTGCCTTCACAATTTTCTTTCTGTGCAGTGTCATTAGAACCGGTGAAAAACTCAGGTTTGTCCAAAATTGCAGCTCGTTGTTTGTTTTTCTGCTTAAATCTCCCTGATCTCGATATAGACATCGTGTGGCGTAATCGGGCGTTCTTTTCTTTCTCTGATTCTGCTAGAGTCGTGTCATCTTTAAACGACTCAGAGCGCACCAGCTCAGACCTCGCATGCTTGTCATTTTTCTTCGAAGAAGATTTCCAAAACTTCAACCACGACATTGTCCGTATTTAGGTTATTATCCGAACACTAGGCTAGTTTACCGCAATATCGACGTCACGTTCTACATAATGTTTGACCCTAACCGGACACCATAACTTCTATTGTAAAAACAGCCTGAAAATAGAGAGGTGAATAATTAATTCAGTTTTAAAGAAAATCACTCGTCTGTTGCATTTATTCATACATTAGCAAATTTTAGTGATTAATTCATGTTTTATATCATAATTTCTATGCTATTTAAGTGAATACTTTCCTATTGAACTGTATGCGAAAAAAACTCTCACAAAAAACCTTTGAAACTTGTTTATCAAAATTTCAAAATAAATTAAATTATACAGATGTTTAACATTTAGTGAACACTTCTCAACTAAAGCGTGATCATTAACGTTCAGAATATTAAACAGTAAATACACACTGTAGACTACCTGTTATAGAAGAACATTAAAATCCCTATCATGTAGGCATGAACCTGTTATATCCCTAATCGACCCAAACCTTCCGGTTTGTACGTTATCAGGTAAGAAATATAAGTTGATCACCCCAACCCGTCCAAAAGAAAGTGCTTGTTTGCTTAACTAATGTTTACTTTGCACAAACAAACAGTAGTCGCTTATAATGCCGAAGAGATAAGCGCAAGGGTACTTAAGAACCAAGGTATGCCGAAGACAGCTTATGGTAAAATACAGTTTGAACAAAAAAAAACTAAATCTTAATCGAAAATCAACATGCACAATCAAAATTAGGAAATGATATCATTTGTAAATGCGCAGTACCGCGACGCTTCATGTAGCGACCTACCAATGTTTAAAGGAAACTATCTTTTTTAAATTTGTTTATGACTGAACAAATAGTTTTATTAATAGATCTATACCGTCAACTTTCCCTTTGAAACCAAGCGTGCATAATTAAGTCTATTTTTCTACATCATTACGTTGGATGTAATAATATCCCATCAAGAAAGTACTTTTTGTAAAACTCTCGCTTTCTTGCTCTTAAGTGAATTCATAACACGTTCTTTGTAAATGTCAAAAAGACTAACTCTATTCAATCGAGCAGTGAAAGCAACAAGTTTTTATATGACGTTCAGGAAGCAGATTCGTTTCGCTTACACCCCAAAAGTTTATTTTAAACATTGAAAGACTATGTTAGCTTCAATGAAATGTTTAGAAATCGTTGTTCTTAGAATGCCCAAGTCGCAGTAGAGTGTTGGCATTCACTTAAGAATTTCCAGACAGAGAGGGTTCGTTTGGGGCGGTCTGTGGGTGATAAGGTAATTTCCAGCTTTCCAGCCAAAATCCGATTAACATTAAATAATACTGCCCAAAAATGCGATTTGAGCAAGCCCACTGAAACCCCGCACACCGTGCATCTGTTCAAAGAGCGAAAAGTCACAGTCGGTAGAGTTTTGGCATTGTCAACTGGGCTATTATCATCAAATGTTCTCGATCAGCCTGCACACCATCCGCGCTAATCACCGTCCGCGCTAATCATTTCCCCCAGGGTGGCTGTCTAGCATACAACAAATTCATAGTACCGATGCAAAAGGCTTTCATGTATGTATTAGTATGTGTTACCACCACAACACTACATTGTTGATTCTTATCATATTTTTAAAGGTCAAATATTAAGCCATTTTGAAATGCACACTTTTCTTTCAACTTAGTCAGGAATAAGGTTTATTCAATAAATGAACAGAACAATTTAGACGTTGATTGTACTGTGGGGATGCACAAGCCGAAATAGGAATTCATTGGTCGAAGTGGTAGATTTAGTTGCAATCAGTAAAAAACGGGTTTAGTTCATCACTTAAATTATTCTGTAACATTTTTTCTATTGTTTTATTTTGAATACAGATTTTCAACGTGTGATTGGGCATAATTAGGTACTGCTCGATGTCATAAATGCTATTAATAAAGTTTCAATATTAATGGTTTAACATCAAAGATTTCAAAGTCTATTTTCACTATTTTACCGTCAGCAATAATTGAACCCATGTATGTATAAACTGGCCATAACCACTTACATTTATCCGAAAATGAAAATAGAAAACTCTTATCATATGCATTAAGCTGATTTCGAATAAGTCTATTGTTTTGATATATTATGGGCATTTATAAGGTAAATCCTGATAAGATAAGAAAATAAAGACATTTATTGAAAGAAACTTGTCTCCGTATGAAAACAAGTGATTTATTCTGTTCGTACTGACATGGCAAGGTAAAGCAAACAGAAATAAAAGAACTAAAACTGGCAAATTCATGAGGAAGAAAAACAATAATAAGCGATTAAGCGGGAATTTGTGACTCATCGACTGAGGTTGGAAAAAAGTCTAGAAACTCTAGGCAGGGATTGGTCAGTTTGGAGCATAGGCTCAATTGTAACCAATCAGCATATCGAGTCTAGAGATATATTTTAACCAATCAGCTTCTCGAGTCTAGAGATATGTTTTAACCAATCAGCTTCTCGAGTTTCGAGGGTGGTCTCCAATCTCAATATTATTATTTCTTTACATGAAATTCGAGACCCAACTGTCCCCAGACAAAAAAGTATATCACAGAGACTCTCTTTCAACATTTAGTACATGAAAGAGCATAGTATATCTTGTTGCCAGTAGTCAGTGCTAGTTCTTCGTGTTTAAAAACTAAACAAAGACTGTGGGGCATTTATCTGGGAAATGTGAGTTAAGCTTCTTTGAGCAGTGTACAAGATTGTGGCGACATAAATCATTTGACCGATTGGCAGGTTTAAAAACTCTTGTTCTTTATAGGAAATGCTAACAAGATTAGTTTTATACCCTAAACGTTTGTACAGATTAAGAAATTGCAGGTGGTGACATTTAATGAACCAGTGCCCAAGGTTATAAAACTGAGCTTGGAAACCAGTCTCAAATCTCAAGCATCTGATTGGCTGAAATGGCGACCAGTCGCCATTTCAGCCAATCAGATGCTTGAGATTTGAGACTGGTTTCCAATCTCAGCTTCATAACCTTCAGCCCAGATTATTAATCTTTGCTAAGTTTACAGGTTTTGTGGTTTGCAAGACGTCTATAATTTGAAATATTGGTATCGTCACAAATGTTATACGATATCAAGACATAAATCGTCGCCTTATTATTACAATGTTCTAACTTACTTTTTTACAGTTTGGAAAAAATCGTCTTCAAAGTTTCAGATTTCTCTAAAACCTTCATATTCCACCGAATTTGCTCAGAAAAACAGCAGCGTGTGTGTTTTGATGAAGTCTATAAATTACATGAGTTTGTGTTTAGTCTTTATCTTTAACTTTTTAAAAATTCTCTACTTTCGGTTTAACCTAACCAGTGTTCTTGGACTAACCAGTACTAACCATTATTTTCTCCGCAAGTAACTCGTCGCCTTATTATTACAATGTTCTAACTTACTTTTTTACAGTTACTTAGAACAGTGTAATCCTTACACGAGTGTGAATAAACCGCAAGATAGAACATTGTGTGATTGGGAATTTTAAAAACTAAAGTGAATCAACCAATTCTGAAACCATATTCAGATAGGTCTTTTTTCCACGATTACAACGGTATAAAAATCTCATTTTTCGAAAAATATCACTTAGAACATTGTAATAATAAGGCGACGAAATATGCCGATGTGATTTCTCGCGAACTACACTACGCACAAGTTCCATCGCGAATGCTTGGTGTTATAGAACTTAATACTTTAATGGTTAGCTTGAAAGCTAAAACTTGTTATAATGCAACTTGCCTAAGTATCACAAAATGCTTAGTTGCGAATGCTTGGTGTTTTCAAACATTATAATTTATTGCGAATTTTAGGTTGAAAGCAAATACGAGCTATAATGCAACTGGCCTAAATATCACAAAATGCTTAGTCGCGAATGCTTGGTGTTTTCCAACAATATACTTTAATGGCGAATGTTAGAGAAAAGGTGTAATAATGCTACTGGTCTCAATATCACAAAAATTCTCCTTCGAGAATGCTTGGTGTTATTCAACATTATACTTTAATATTATACTTTAAACGTAAAAATCGTGAAAAGTGGGGAACTGTAGAGCTGAATCGTAAATGTGCAAAGCGGGGAACTGTAGAGTTGTATTCGTAAACGTAAAGTCGTGAAAAGCGGGGAACTGAAGAGATGTATCGTTTACGTGCAAAGCGGGGAACTGTAGATTTGTATTCGTAAACGTAAAAAATCGTGAAAAGCGGGCAACAGTAGAGCTGTATCGTTAACGTGCAAAGCGGGGAACTGTAGATTTGTATTCGTAAACGTAAAAATCGTGAAAAGCGGAGAACTGAAGAGATGTATCGTTAACGTGCAAAGCGGGGAACTGTAGATTTGTATTCGTAAACGTAAAAAATCGTGAAAAGCGGGCAACTGTAGAGCTGTATCGTTAACGTGCAAAGCGGGGAACTGTAGAGTTGTATTCGTAAACGTAAAAATCGTGAAAAGAGGAGAACTGAAGAGATGTATCGTTAACGTGCAAAGCGGGGAGCTGTAGAATTGTATTTGTTAACGTAAAAATCGTGAAAAGCGGGCAACTGTAGAGCTGTATCGTTAACGTGCAAAGCGGGGAACTGTAAGGTTGTATTCGTAAACGTGAAAACGTGAAAAGCGGAGAACTGTAGAGCTGTATCGTAAACGTGCAAAGAGGGGAACTGTAGAGTTGTATTTGTAAACGTGAAAATCGTGAAAAGCGGAGAACTGTAGAGCTGTATCGTAAACGTGCAAAGAGGGGAACTGTAGAGTTGTATTTGTAAACGTGAAAATCGTGAAAAGCGGAGAACTGTAGAGCTGTATCGTAAACGTGCAAAGAGGGGAACTGTAGAGTTGTATTTGTAAACGTGAAAAACGTGAACAGCAGAGAACTGTAGAGCTGTTTTCATAAAAGTTAAAAAATACGCCTCACCGGGGAACTGTGTTCCGGCTTTACAATTTAATACTGAACGCAGCTATCTTCGCCAAGCGCACTACTCTGTGCATGGGAAGGACCTTGGCAAATCATTTTAAAACGGAAGTATATCGTAGTAGATCGTGAGAATCGGTTGACAGATCGCGTATTCAATTTGCTGACAGTTAGATTACATAGTCATTATCATACATTGTAGCTTAATATGGCGGAGAAGTTTCAGGTTTTATGGTCCGACAAAAAACAATGTACCGACTGACGTGAAATCAATAAATAAGTCCCAAATTGTCTACATGATATTTATCAAAGACTGTAAATTAATGTGTACAAACAGCAAAATATAGTTAAGGTATTCGTGATAAATACATTTTAATTAGTATTCTGTTAGTATTCTAATTATTATTCAAGATGTTTTGATCAAAGACCTCTAGGTATTTGTTTGGACAAACGTTTGCATGTGGTAATCTACCTGTCCATCGAAAATGAGACAATATATGTAGTCTAATACTAAATGTGTTTTTTTAAATTTCTTCCGGAAAAAATGAAAACAAATTTCCTGAAATCATACACACAGTTAAAATTTGGAAACATATTGCACACATACATGTGTTTGTTTATAACGCGTTTAATGGTAGTTTTTTTCTAGTCAGTATAGTACGTGTTTTTCGTGTGTGCTTTTTTTCATGTGCACGTCTGTTACAATACGCGACAACCAGTCCCGGTGTTCATTGTTCTGTTGGACATTAATGTTCATAAAAAGGCCTGGTAAGCAGTAAGCAGTTTCTTCATATGAAATGTAAACTTAAATATCATTTGAAATTCACAGTAGCGCTATTTTTTGCAGTGTGGCGGCCGTAAAATGTCTCCCCGTACATCAAGTCGGTACTGTTATCAGCGATGATAACGAATTTCAGGGCTATATCCGATCAATATTTTAGGGGGGGGGGGTTGTCCCGGTTAGCTCAATTGATTACGTTGTCGGAATTGCAGGCGCTATAACCGCGACGGTGCGGGTTCGCTCCCAAGTAGAGACAATATCATTTTAAGTAACATAGAAACATGGGGCGATGCATGGTGGTATGGAAGAAAGAAGCGGATCCAGATGGGGTTCAGTAGGGTTGCTCGTATTCTCTTTTTGGACAGCTATATGCAATTTTCATTAGGACTTTTGCCAGAAAGTTAGAAATTATAATGTTACTACCCGTAGATTGCCCTTAAAATATCCCCTTCCTGGAAATATTGCCTGCGATCCTGTAATTCTAATATGTCTTCATTGTCGGATACCCACAACTGATTCTACGTCAGCCGCCATTTATCACCCGCGGGTTAAATGGTCGACGTTTTCATCCGTTGGTCTGAACAGAACCAAAGGGCTCCGTACTGTTACCCTAGGTCATCTTTATAGTTTTTATTATAAGTATTAAGGTGAGCTATAGGATATGATTATGGAGCCCTGAGAACAGAACAGTATAAGATTATCAGATTATATGTTACAAAATTAATACTACAGATCAAACTTCACGTATTAGCAGACTGATCTGAATCTACACTGGTCGAACATGGTATATATCCAGGGAGTTAAACTATTCGTTCGCAGAGACTATACAGTAAAACAGTTCATAAAGTCCACCCCGAAATTATGACCACCCATATACGAGATCACTATTTGATTTTCCTTTTTAACAGTTTTGCGTTAATTTCTACCCGTAAACAAAGACCTACCACTACATCGTATTAAGACCACTTTTGCCCAATCCCAGAGGTGGTCTTAAAAGAGATGTTTTACTTTACATATTGAAATTTTCGCGCAAGAACTCTATATACGGAAGTTTCATAATTATAATATATGATTTGTATGACCTGAAGACCTAGTTTTATGTTCATCAGAGTAGATAACCGGACAGGATTGAAACTGGATCTTCATAGAAGGCCGCATAATGTATAATCCACTTCATTAAGATTTAATTTTCGTGGTTTTTGCTTTAATGCGCAAATTCAATCCCTTAGCGAAATATAGTAATGATGATGATGATGATGATGATGATGATGATGATGATGATGATGATGATGATAATAATAATAATAATAATAAACAATACGTAAATATAGAACAACAACAATGAAAATAAAACTACATATAATGAGGAAATTTATTTTAACAAAATGAATAAATGAGAGGCCATAACTCATAGAAAGTAAAATTAAAAATGTATGTTTTGTTGCTAAAAAGATTAAATCTAACCACTTCATCCGATATAATCCAGTCTTTTGGATGTAAATCAAAGTTGAGTACCCTACATATGTCTGGTACATACATGTAGCTTATATTAAACACTTTAAAAAATACCGGGTTTTGCACGACTGTTATAAAAGCTAGTGTGTACTCTTGGGACCTTCTCGACACCTCACTAAACGATAATATACACTTCACAATGAAGTGTAGTTAACTAGATGCTTAGCAAACTTTGAGTAGTTTAGTGTATGTTATGTTATGCCCCTTATCGTGTCAGTAGTTTAAATGAAAAACACAGCAAAGTTTGACATTATAAAATCCTTAAATACATTTAAAATTTCGTTTTCACAACGTTTTCACAACGTTCTTAATTTTGCTCCTGGAAAAATTGCGGCACAGTTTTACAAAATAAGTAATTCCTCTGCAAATAGGAACAACTAAACCGTACTTAATCCCTTAAATGTAGCAACATGGAAATTAACTAAATTGATAATCTGGTTTTTGTTTAACAGCATTACATAAGATTTAAATCATTTGTTTTAATGGATTGTTTTCATCGCGGAATCTTTTTTTTCCGAGTACGCTGAAAATAGTTCCGTTTCGAAAACCGCAATAATCTTTTTTGTGCATACATACGTTATGTTTTATTTAATTTAGTATTCTTACTATTAATTTAACGATTTAAAGACATTTGAACATTTGAAACCATTTCATCCTCTAAAAAAATACGTATCTTGAGTTTTTCTTTGAACCAATTACACCTGCAATGGAAGCCATTTGTTTTTGTCTCCGAGGTTGAACCATAGTAAATCCAATTCCCATAGACCTCAATGTTAAATTCCCAATATTCAATGCACATTTAACATGATTTCTATCATCTTAATTTCAAGACAACCAAATATGACTGTGAAGATCTACATTTCATCTATTCGAAAACACATAGCAAATGGGGGGTTAACTTACTTGTAAGAAAATTACTGATCTCGAACCGAACAGACCCTATTTTAAACGCGGTATCGCAAATACGGTGCCAAAAATATACATCCGCTCTTCCGGAACTAGTACGCCTCTACCAAACGAGATATAGGCATGAAATTGCTTTCATTTATTTTCCTGACATGTTATTCCTGCAAACAAGTCACAAACAGGTCGATTTCTAACGGTTAAGAGGTCCTCAGATGAAGAGAAAAAAAGCATATATTAAAACGGACTTCATTCGAGTGGACCACGGAGGAATACAAAGTTATTTACCTATAATATAATTTGAAAGTTTCATGAAGAAATATTGATAAATGCAAAGTTATAGCCTACGTTAAGTTTTCGTGTCAAAATCCAAGTACAAAAAGGGGCAAAACTCTTATCAAATGTGACCTTGACCTAAAGAATTTGACATCATTATGTCTTTATAAGCAATATAATGTGAAAGTTTCTTATAGGAATACCTGTATTAAGAAATGACAAAGTTATAGCCAACGTCAAGTTTTCGTGACAGACCGACGGACGGACATACGGACGAAGCGATTCCTATGTATAGCCATTTCTTCGAAAGGGCGAAACAAATAATTGCAAGCATGCATCATTTTGTTTCATTTTCTTAAAAGTTCCCCATGCCCCCTTACACTTTTACTCCCACCCCCTTTAAATGCTGTATCCGCCACTGGAAAATAAAACCAGTCTACAGATTTTCAAAATAACAATCGGACCTGCTTATAAATTTCAGTATAAGTAAAATAAACAACAAAATACTCACAACCATGGCGGTCCTGTCTATTAAACAGTCAATATAATATACACGATCATTTTTGTAATATATAAGGAAGTGAGATATATCAAATATACGACCAATTAAAAGAAACACTAAACCACAATATTTAAATAAAACCCGTGAAAATTATTGAGTTAGATAACGATTCAATACTCACGCTTATTTTCAATCATCCATATTCGAACAACCATTAAAACCACGACTTTAATATATTCAAGACTAGGTTTGTAAATTTAATGCTTTCTAAATACCCTTGGTACTTAAGTTATAAATCCTCATATCCGAATACGGGTGTAAACCTCCTGTAATCTATTTTACGGATTTTCATTGACTAAAGTTGCATATATATGAACTTTATTTTGCCATTTTCTTAAAGAGTATCAATATATTAAACGTGTAACTAATACGGGTGTGAATTTAGACCTAAGTAGAGCATATCTTACAAGTTCGAACTATGCTGATAACATCTGTAAAGTTTTGAAAAGAATACAGTATAATAAGCTATGTTTAGTTTATGTATATATACACCACAGTGCTATGAATTGTTAATGATATTCCTCAAGGAAAACAAAGTCCCCCACAACATTAAAGCAACCAATTCACAGCTCAGGAATACCTAAATGTCTCAGTTGTGGTTAATATTAATTCTACAGCTAATGTAGAACTGGTTTTATTCGCGTTAGTTTTATTTTCGCTAATACCTCGCGAATTCATAAATGCCGCGAATATAATAAGGATGAGTTTCCATATATCCGAAAATAAGCAACTTAAAATAGAACTATTAATCACTTCAAACATCACATAAAATTCCTTTTTGGCCATCATTCATTTATTTGATTTAATCATTTAAATAAATTTGGCAAAACATATATAAACGATTGACGATGTCGCGAATTAAAAAATTCGCGAATAAGGAAAATAACTGATTTTTTGAAAATAATCGCGAAAATTTGACCTCGCGAAATTAAAGCGTTTTACAGTATTATAATGCCTGTTAATGACTCAAAAGTAGTGAATATCGCCTAAATTTTGGACTAATCAGTTACTTTGATTATAGTTCTTCTATGTAAGCATCTTACATAAATTTACTTTGTTTACAGGTCTTCTACATTTTTAATGGTACATTTTGATAATTGAAAACATTTTATATCTTCGTCCTGATCCGTGATCAGGCCCCTTTAAAGTCACAGTCCTCAGCCATCTTCTGCTCATGAATTAATTGATTTAAATAAACTTGAATTGGAAACCATGCGATAAAGGTGCCTCATCATGAACCAGGTCAAAAATATTAAAGGTTTTCCAATATCGAAAATTGTAATTAAAAGACTTGTAAACAAAGTAAATATGATGAAATATTCTTACACCGTCAGCCTAAGAGGAAATATATTTAAAGCCCAGATGCCCGCCCGAGTATAAAGAATTTTCGGAGGATCACCTTGGGTCTTCCACCACTAGACAAGGATTGGTGTTCTCACCCAAAAGTGCGCCCCTAGGTGGTGGGGTTGGACTTAAACGCAATCAAATCAGGCAGTACACGTGTACGTGGATTACTCACCTATAATAATTTTGTAATAATTGCAAATAATGCAAATAATGTGTTACGCTTTACAAGATCCTGTTTTAACTGCACACGTTAATGTTTAAACATTATTCGAAACACTGAACTCGAATCGCAATTATATTAATTAAAAGCATGACGACTCATATATTGATTTTCTTAAGGTGCTTCCATAAAATTAAAACACCGAAAACGAGAATATGTCTGTAGTTAAGGTTAACCTTCTATCTGGAGCTTCTTTTAAATATATAAAATGATAGTGTCTCTAGCTGGGAGCGAACCCGCACCGTCACGACGGAACCAACTGAGCTAACCGGGACAACGCCAAAAAACGTTGATCGGATAGCCCTGATATACGTAACAATCACTGCATGACATCGGTAACTGGTTAATTTACTGATAACAGTACTGACTAAATGTACGGGGAGACTTACAACAACAACAACAAACATAACAATTACTATGCATTGCAAGTTGGGGCCGAATTCGGTGATCATAAAATTGTAAACAAAACACTACATTCTAATAAAATATAATGTCTTAAGTGAATCCAGTAAAGGAAAACGATTATGTAATAACAAAAACGTAACAATTCTCTCAAGTAAACGGTCTTAGAACCGTATAATTGTTTTCTTCGTGTGTACATTTGTAAACACTTGTAAATTTATAATAGAGACACTATAAAGCATTTAAGGTGATAAAACTGGTGTTATGTAGCTAAGTCAATTAGTGGCGTAATGCTAGAACATCAATTAGTGACGAAATACTAAGTCATTTAGTGACCTGATGCTAAGTCATAAAGGGACTTAAGGCTAAGTAACTTAGTGACTTAATGTGATATTTCCCAAGACTACGATTTTCAATATAAAGTTTATCGCGATTGTTCAATTCAATTACTGTGCGCAAGGTCATTATACAAGAAATTAGTGATGACAGCTGATGCAAATGTTATTTACCCCTTAATTTAGGATGTAATAGCAATTTTACCAAAGTGAAAAGAAATAGGGTTAATTAACAGCTATACCTTAATGATAAATATTTAGAACATGAAATTACAACTATTACTATAGAATCCAAATCTATTGCTTTACCTTTTTAAGTGTGTGGTTTAAATTGTCACAATTTTTGTATATAAACGGGTTCCAGTACCCCACATATGAAATTCTAAGTTTATTTGCCAAAAATATAGGATTTTACCTCTTTTCTCGAGTTCTGAATGATTGTAAGTTTTGTTATTTTAATGATTTCAAATTAATATGAACACCGGTTGCTTTGTGATGGCATGTGAGTAACATCTTGAATCATTTATTCATGATATCGGCAGTGAAGTGAACATTTCAAGGTTTCTAACGAAGCGAATGATAAATAAATCAATTACACGATTAAATGTATTTTTCATGAAAACAGTAAATCTGTTCTGTTTAAATATTGAATTTTGCACATGGCAAAATCTAATTGACATGTAAATATAGTGAACGCAAGTGCGGTAGGATTCTGTATTTATTTTACGTAGTAAGCTACAAACGGGTTTCAAACACGCAGTTGTAGGTGTTATTGACTTAGATGCCTGTCCTTGAAGGTCCTGCAAGTAGGGGTGGGCGATAAGCCGCGGTACACCGGTTATAGCGGTATATTGATACAATATCGCGATGTGTTTCAAATACCGGTGTTTGTTGTATTACATGAAACTTACTTGAAAAAAAAATGCAATATGAACATAAACAAGCCTTAATTTGTCAATTTTTGAGAATCTTTGCAATCAAACACGCAGTTGTAGGTGTTATTGACTTAGATGCCTGTCCTTGAAAGTCCTGCAAGAAGTTGTCAGTTACTCGCAAATTACTGGTATGCACTGGTGATACGCCCACGATGCGCTATGGACCAGCTGTCAAAAAGCGAAACTAAAAAGCAATAACAGCAAAAATAACCAAAACTGATTCCGACTGGACAGTAATTATAGGAAGTTGTCATATTTAACCTTATTGATCTATCAATAAGTGTCATTTTGCCATAAATGTTCACAAATGATCATAATAAATTACATAAATACATAACACCAATGACCAGGTCATGGACACAAAAACAAAAATACAAAAAATTTACTGGAGACTCATGCCCAAGATCATAAAACTAAATCGGGAGACCAGTCTCAAATCTCGAGCGTTTGATTGGCTGAAATGGCGACATGATTTGAGACTTGTCTCCTGATTTAGTTTTATAATCTTGTGCCCAGGTCATGGAAACATAACAAAAATAAGAGAATACATGTATTACTGGAGATCTAAAAATCGTGAACTTTGCCAAGGCTTGATGATGTGCATGAACATTTTTACGTCAACGCATGTTTTAAAACAAGGTGTTAGTTTCTGCCATAGGTTTAACAGCTTACGGAAGCACGGCCAGATAAGGTGAGTGTTGTACAAATAATTGAACATATGGAAGATGCCCCTCTCTGGCGATATGCATGTTAAGATGCATATATTTTCCAGGAAGGATTTTCGTTTAGAGCATTTATAGTAGTTTAAAACTTTTTGGCCAAAATCTGTATGCAAATTAAATATTGCTGTCCAAACTGGGGATTCGAGCAACCCTACCGAACCCTTTCTGGATCCAGCTCCGAAATCTGCTTATCGCAACAGGGCTAGACAAAGTCTTATTTAAAAAATACTCTTCATTCACGGATGGTGACACTGGCCAGAAAAAAAAGAAGAAAAAAGCTGAAGTGGCTTTTGACACACGCCTTGTTTCTGAATTACTAGTAAGTATTCTTGTGACGGCTTTCTAGTCAGATGGTGGATGGGATGGTATCCGATTTGACCTCAGTATTATAATCAAAACATTTAAAGTACTTAGGGGTCGGCATACCTACTGTGTGGAATTTTGAAAAATAGAACTATTTTTTGGCTGTTCTACGGTCTGCAGTTTGTTGCTATATTTAGACCAGTTAAGACTGCCAAGAAAACCAATAACTCTGGGTCTGGCGACCCAAAAAGTGGAATGGAAACCAGTCTCAATTCTCAAGAATACTATTGGTCAGTTCTAAGACTATGTAAATTTCATCCAATCCCTTTAAGGATATGTAAAACAAAGTGTTAAAACCTTTAGGTTCAGATCAAAATCGTAGATTAATTTACCAGATGGCAATGATGAGTGACCCGTTAGCGATCACATTAGTGCAGACACATCGACCTTCAATAAACTAGTAACAGCGCATGTAAGTAAAGCAATACAGTGACATGCAATCAGTAAACATATTTATTTGGCTTAAAGCAAACTGTATGTTTGGTGTTTACATTTATTTAATCTGTATATTACATTTTACAGGTAAATGGTTAAATGTCAATAATTCTTCTTGTAATATCTTACTAAAACCGAGTGATCAGTATGCAATTGGCATGCATCTCACATAAAAAAGCGTGAGACCGTAATTATTCTATTTTATTTACTGAAATCAAAGATCAAAGCATTTTTATTAAAATCGCAAATAAGGTTTTTATAAAAGCAAAACAGCCACATTAAAATTACACATATTTTTTAACTTCCGGACCAGAAAACACGTTTTTTCAGTGTTAAGACAGGTGCACACGAAATAATAGACTGACAGTTTTAAGGGTTTTTTTTAAATTTGCAGTGATCCGTTGTGAGCATTCGTCACCAAGCACTGTAAAACTGAAAAACACAAATTGACATGCGCTCAAAATTAACCTAACTTCGTACGTCTTACTTAAAGTATATAATACATTACCTATCTGTAGAATTGTTTAATATATCCAAAATGGTGTTTGAGCGCTATTGCTCAATATTATACAGAACACATATTGTTTTTTTATATACTTAAAAACAACAAAATTTAAATAATTTATATATGTTTCTTCCCGTGCAGACACTGTTGCATTATTTTTGACCGGTGTAAGCAAAAACTGTAAATAAACTCATATTTCTTGCACTGTTTAAATACATTAGTCACCGCACTGAAAACCTCAAATAAATTAAACACACAACTACGTGCATTTTAATTAAAATATATATTACATTACCTCTGAGTAGGCGTTTTATTAATATATCCAAAACAGAGTGTGTGCGCGCGCTATTGCGCAATGTTTAAACAAAGATATTTCTTATTGATACAGAACAAAGTAAATATGTATCGATTGCAGACACTTTAAGCGTATACCAACGACAAAGTGATTACAAAGTGAACCATAATTTCACCACTAATCATACATGCGTTGATCGATTGACCAACAATTTGACAGGCGCGATCACATTTATTATCGATCGTTAATTATCGATTCGTCTGGGTGATTGGTGGATAAACTTCCTAATAGGATAGTACTGTAAAAACAAGAAATTTCAAGATATTTTTGGTTAAATAATTTGTAAAAAATGTTATAAGCAGAAGATATTTATGTATATATAAACAATTTGGACCAAGATCGTAAACCTAAATCTGGAAACCAGTCTCAAATCAAAAGCATCTGATTGGATGAGATGTGGACTAGTCACCATTTCAGCCAATCAGATGCTTGAGATTTGATACTGGTCTCCATTCTTAGTTTTATATTAGGCCGTTGTAATACTGACTAACAATTACCCCCAGAAGTGAAGATATTAACATGCATCTAGCAAGTTGTTTAAATATTTAAACACACTTTTCACGGATGTCTTAAACAGATTAATGTCATTTCAAGTTCATTTAATCAGTCTGGTTTTGCATGTAGACAATGTCGCCAGTCTCACGGTAACTTAAAACTTCCTATTCATTACATCTTATCATATGTTGTGTGTACCTTAACGGTTTTAAAACTTATTCATTAAAATTGACCCGATTTTAAGATGTCGATGCAAAACTTATATCGGCGGTCCATTGAATATTTAAATGCTTCAACAAAATGTATCTAATTTTTTACCAATAAAATCAATAAAAATGACTGAATGAATCGAGAGCATCTAGTATCTTTTACCAATAATTCGATAAAATTTGAATTTTAAATTTTGTGTTGTTCGTACCAAAACCATTGTATCGTTTTTATAGTCCTTTTAAGGTAGTCTAACTGTAATGATTTCCCGCGCTTTTTTCTCGAATGTCGGGAATACTCGGTTAACTGTCACTAACAGTCGACAATAATCGATGTCGCTTCGGTTACTATCGGCTCTGACGAGTAGCGTCGGAAGTCACCTAAAGCGAGCCGATGTTTGACGACGTCGCAAATTTATGCGCGGGAAAGCATTACAGTTAGACTACCTTAATAGATATAATTATACTATTTGCAATTATCTGTACATCAAAATAGCACCAATATACATCACGTAATACGCAAAGAAACGTTGCAAAGACAAAAGTTCAGTGCCAACTTAATTTCGTGACTTAAAGTCAATGGTTAAAAACTTAAGTTTAAACAAGCACAAAGTTTAGTAATTTCGGAAAAAATAGCTTCTTCTGGAAGCTTGAACGAAAGTATAATGGGTGTAGCTTCTTTTGTGACACTTAATGCACATGCCTACACAAAGTTGGACTCAGTAGGCAAATATGCCAAATGCACAATATACAATCTAAGTCTTTCTTGTGTTGAGAAGTAGAATAAAGCCGAACCCCCATACCAATATATGTGCCAATACATGCCTTTGTATTAAGCGAAGCCCCTAATACTTAATGATTAAACACGCCAATTTTCGTTGGTTCTTACTAGCAGCGTTTCCTGCCGACTTTTGGTTTCACGGCATCCTTGTTAAACATCACAACTGTCATTGTACGGGACAGGTTCGATTCCCACTATAGGCAATCTCTTTTTTAAGAGAAATACCCAAGCTTAATTCAGAAGTTTCCCTTTTTGTGACCCACAAATAAGCTAATTAATCAAACGAGCAGAAACAAACTACTTATATTAGCGGCAAAAAATGTAATGTAAATGTTTATCTTGACATTGGCCTTATTTTGGTTGATGAGCGTTTGATCTAATTACAGTCCAAACTACCGTTTACCTACTAGTAAGTAACTAGTCATTTATAAGCAACTGACTAACACTTCTTTGGATTTGGGTTAGTAGTTCATACCAAATTCAAGGATAAGTAAGTCGTTACTATCCGCTCAAACTTCGGCAATCTCCGCAAAGCTACGACAAGATTCGCAGAATCGGTGTGTTTGATCCAATTGCAGTCCAAACGGTATGTAACTAGTCAATAGTAAGCAACTGACTAACATTTCTTTGGGTTTGGGTTAGTAGTTCATACCAAATTCAAGGATATGACATTGTAAGCCGTTACTATCCGCTTAAACTTCGGCAATCTCCGCTAAGCCACGACAAGATTCGTAGAATTGAATTATGACTTAAGTGCAAGTTAATTAATTACTTGTACTTTTGACACATCACCATCAAGGGTTTCAATTCGAACAGTGATTCTCTGAAAGGGTAATAAAAGAGATTCATCAGAGACATGGTCTTAAATGCAAGAAATTCCAAAAGTGACAAGAATTCATTTTAAGGAGATAGCAGCACCAGTTATATTCTTTTCAATTTACTCCATAAATATTGCATTACTTAGGCGAACAATGTAGATCCAGTTCATCCAGAAGACCTCTGCTTTCTGATAAGGATCTACACTGTTTGCTCAATTTTAGATAAATGTTGTTTATTTTCTGACCAAGATGCGACCAGTGTGAATCCAATTCAGACAGCATGGATGTGCCGACTGATCTGGATCTACACTGATAGCCTACAGTCATCTTGCTGGGAACCATGAATATAGAAAGAAAACCGGGTACCTTACGAACTGTCCACAAAACAAACTCCATTAATATCTTACTTTCTGTTTCACAAAGACTTATAATCTTGAAAGATAAACCAACTCTCTATAACTTTATCAGGTACCATCAACAGGTAAAATTACCAAAATATGGCAAGTTTCAGTTATGTGCCCATGAAATGACGTATATGCGGCATTTAGTGGTTATAATCATGTAGATTTTCTATTTTTTTTAAATCATGTGATAAGGATGTCCTTTAATAATGATATTATTGTTAACCACATTAAATAACATGCAAACTAAACATTTTATTCGTTTACATGTTATATACATTTACTACATAGTTGTACGGGACTTAAACCATATTTCTGCCACTGGCTAAATATTCACACATTTGTGAGAAGTAAAAAGGATAAATTTAATGGTAGCAAATTATGTGCTTTAAAGCAACAAAATCAATTAAGTCTGCTTAAATCTACATGTTTTAACTTCAGAGAAATTTAAATCGAAATATTATCTTTTATTTTTATAAAATACCATTGCGCCTCTTCTTATGTCTTATACTCAGTATTACTTTTTTATGCGAGTAAACGTATTTATACCAAGTACCATTCCCTTTAACATAAAACTGATAAAATGTATTTTAAACGGCATACATTCCCAATCATCTAAATTTTAGCAAAAATTTGACAAGGGTAAATCAGGAATCTTGAATACATGTTCAACTAAATTAATAACTAGTAAAGTTATGCATTCTTCATATGTACATATGTTCATGTAGTGTGTGAATAAAATCTTGAATTTGTTAAAATTAAAGTTTAAGTTACATTGAAGTAAAATAATTGCTAAAAAATCATTGCAAATAATTATGTCTTGTCTAAAGCTTTTGATTTCATTTGACCCTCAAATGTTTTTTGTTGAGTGTTAATGGTGGGATACTAGATTTCCTGATAGGGGGGTTCGTTTGTGGCAGTCTTAGGGCAGTTACATAATATTTCCAACTTTTTGGTAGAAATCGTCAAGAAAATTAAATATTGCTTCCCAAAAGGGATTTAAGCAACCATATTGAACTCCCTTTTGATCCACATTTAGTGTAATGATTTTCTTGATTCCTGGCTTCACATATCTTGCTTGTGCATTGGCTGAAAGAGTTGTACACAGTACCATTCACAAATCCAGTCTAGAGTAGTATTCAGTGAAAAAGATTTAAAACAACAAAAACACATTTCTAACTTCTATTAACATTTCTTCAGTTAACAAATGAAAATTACAAGTAGTAAATTATATGTACATATGTATATGAAATTTAAGTATATTTTTTAATAATAACATATCATGTGTCTATGAACTGCTATGTAGCATTTTTATTCCTGGGTTCCGCAGCTTTCTACAATCATGGTATGTACTATTCTATATTTTGCTGGATTTTTCAATTGGATGAATCCATGAAAATAACAACCCATGAATATCAATGTCTTTGTGGTATTTTAAATTATAAGATATTGGATTTTTTTTTAATCTGTTAAGATTATCATTAATATTTGTGTAATACTTTTTTCGCGGATTTCGTGGAAATATTGATCCACAATTTAAAAACCACCACGAAATAAGTAATTGAGAATTTAAACTTTAAGGAAGTTTATAAAAAAATAAGATCCACAAATATAAGTACCCATAAGAATTAATAGTTTTAAACAGAAAACTACTTAAATTTTTCTCATGAAAATAAGTGCAGCCACAGTATTACAACAAAATTTGGGTCAAGTACAATCATTTTTGAAAATTTCAAAATAACAAAATTATTATTTTAACATGGTTAACATTCAGCATCATAACTCAATATACATTAAAAACAAAGTTTTAAGTATAAGAATGCAGAAAACATCTGTCAACATATCAATGTCTATCAACACCCCACTACAGCTGACTGTTCAGTTTGTTTGTTAGTATAGAATATATTTTTCTTTTGTTTCTTGGATAAATTGTACAACACTGGTGACACATTGCAGGTAAAAAGGAAGCTAAGATCTGTACACTATCCTCATCTAAAGTCTTCAGCAGAAAACATACCCTGAAATAAAAAAATAATATTTAAAATTACACTGAAATCATTTATAGTTTTGGATTATGTGGGCTTGGGCAGATGCAAGAACACAGTTCCCCATTTATCCATTTAATTTTTACTACATTTCAACATATTTTTTTAACAAGTGTAGATCCAGTGTAGATCCAGATCAAATGACACATGTGTCATACGACACATGTATCTTCACTGGTCACTTCTTGGTCAGAAAAAACCTAATAAATCAAAAAGCACAGTGGAGATCCTGTTCAGATGGCTTAAATGTGCCAGCTGATCTGGATCTACACTGTTTGCACATAGGATATCAGTTTCATATGCAATGTACCACGAAGTAAAGCGTTAAGAATTAAAAACAACATTTACTAAATGTGCTGCAAATGTAGACCTAGATAGCCTGCCCACTTTGCAGTCTTCCTCTACACTTTTTTGGCAGTCAATAAAATCAGTTAGTAAATGTCAGCAATCAATGCTAAGCACAATGTAAAACTGGCTTAAATTGATGGAAGAATAGTCCATTATTCAACTGTTAAGAAAATAACTACACCATGACAAAACATGTCTTCGAAAAGTTGATGTCATTCCTTGGCATGAGGTCAAAAAGTGTGGCAGATGACATTGACTATTATTGACAATTCATCTATGCATTTAAACCAAGACTTGTTTAAACTTAGCCTGACAATATGGATAAATGAGACTATATGAGACTGAAGACCAGTCTCTGATCCAAAGCTTGCCATTGGTCAGTTCCAAGACTCACACTTAATAAGGTACCCAGTTTTCTATCTATATTCATCTATAAATTCAACCAATCAGATCGCTTAGATGTTAGACTGGTCTCCATTATCAATCCCAGAATCCTAATTTACCTTGGCTCTTCTGAGAATGGAATCTTTGCTAGCGTCATAGGGACATTCCTTGCTGGGGATTTCTAGAACAGCTGGTATGGGATCTGTGTAGGCATCTATCACATGACGAATCATCTCAGCTATCTGAAGACACAACAAAACATCTGGGGCATGTCATGGGAAAGGTTTATTTGTTGACATTTCTTTACTTTTACACTTTCAGAAACATGCAGTGATGCACACAACAACAACTACAACAAAATTTATTTTCACTAAAGCAAAAGCATTACTTCTGGCATATAAACAATATAATTCAATCATGTAGTATTATGATCATATGACACTTTACATAAGGTCTTTGTATTCATTAAGCCAATTTAAATAATAATTTAATTTTGAATCCATGTTTATGCAAAGGAAATTTAAGGTAGAGCAAATGAAAATGTTGTTCCCTTATCTCTTTAAGACATTTTACTATACTTACATTCTGATTTATAAGAATAATGGCAATATCAGTCCTTTTGACAAAGTTTTTAAATACTTCTTCAATCTCCATAACACTTGTATCTGAAATGTAAAGTTTGCAATAATAAAAGCAAGTTTAAACTGTAAGTAAACACACTGCAAACCCTGTATTAACAATAAAGGCTTACAATTTCTATCTGACACACTGAAGACAATTGAGTTGTTTGGTTAAGAACAGACTGAGTCCCATTCCAGTGACAATAAAGTAAAACCCCTCTATAATGACCACCTCATGGACTGGAAAAAGTGGTCTTAAGAGCAAGGTGGTCTTTATTTAAGGGTAGAATATAGCTAAAAGCTGTTCAAAAGGGACTTTGAACTGGTGGTCTTATTAACCCTTTCCTGTACAGATACACCTTTATTGCTAGGGCGAACAGTTTAGATCCAGATCAGCCGGCACATCCTTGCCGTCTGATCAGGATCTAAACTGTTCGCTTTTTGATTCATTAGGTTATTTCTGACCAAAATGCGACCAGTGCAGATCCTGATCAGACGGCACGGATGTGCCGGCTGATCTGGATCTACACTGGTCGCACATGCGTAAAAATGCGTATATATCCAGGAAAGGGTTAATGGGGGGGGGGGGGGGGGGTCTTTATGAGGGTTTTACTGTAATCTGTTTTGTTTTCTTTTAAAAAGGTCAACAATGTCAAATATTTTTGCTTTTTTTTTCATTTATCATCTTTAAACTCTTCGTCAACAAAAACTTCACAGCCAAATGCTTTAAAATATACATGTACTTTGGTTCATGCTCTTATTATCCCCCTTATCTTACTTATTAACAGGGAGATAACTGTGTTTGGCAAACTTTAGGCAGCAGTAGTTTCCCGTGATAGTTATGCTTCATTATTATAACTACTTCTGTATCAAAATATCCATAGATTTTTCAACAAATCATTTATTTTGTTAACGTTTGTCTAACAATTATATCCTAGCCTTGGGACTATTTTGTTAGGATAGCAGATTAATGCCTACAATAGTTGCTTTACTGAATGACGTAATTAAAAGTTTCTGTATAAATGCTTTATGAAAGATGCAATGTTAAAAGATTATGATGTCATTAACACCCTAAATATATATGCAAAGCTTATTTTTAACAAAAGGTGTAGGTAATACATGTATGACATATTTCTACTGTAATGCAAACAACTTACTTTTGCAAAGAATATGGCATAATGAGAGGTTAAAAATAATAATACATGTATATACAGTAATCTATAAAATAAAATATATTTGTAATATACAGGTTTAAAATGAAAATGACAATTATTTTACTTTTTTAAAACATAAATAATCATTATTTTCAACTTTGATCATATTATTAACTAATTCTAAAAATTCTGATCTGAAGAGGATTTGAAAAAGCTCTTTTTATCAATTATATAAATAATACTTTGCAGTAAACATGCATTTTACTATAGTTTATCGCTGGTTGGTTCAAAGCAGGGTTTCAGTACTTGTACTCGTACTTACTCGAGTACCAATTTTCAAATACTCAGCAGGACTCAGTACTCATCTTAAATTACGAGTACAAGTACTCGTACTTACTTAAGTACTGAAGAAAAATGGTCAGTACTTATGAGTACTTTACAATTATTATTACTTCATTATAAATAAAACTATACGGGCATACCATATTTGAATAAGTAAATGCTATATATTTTTAAAAAATAATACTAAAATGGCTTCTGTACTCACAAAATACTCATGAGTACATGAAGTAGTACTCAGTACTTACTTAAGTACACTCACAAAAGTGAGTACTCAGTACTTACTCAAGTACATCTTAAGCATCCAGGACTCAGTACTTAACCTCATTACTCAGCGAAACCCTGGTTTGAAGTTTTATCTGAGCAAGAAATTTAAATCTACACAAATAATAATATGGTAGTATGCAAAATTAGATGCACACTCCTACCCAGTTTAACAATAGAAACCAATAAAATAATAATTATTAATATATTAAGGTAAATATAGCAAACTTATCAATGGTATACAACTGTATAATACTTACTCTTATTTACAACCAAAAAGTTTGGTTCCCGTTTTTTGTTTATTTCACCAATACCACCAAGAAGAAACCCAGTACAGGTATCCTGAAATATAAACAATAAAATCGATATATAAGAACAATAGGGCAGGTATTCCATTTGACCCTGGCGATGTCCCTTTGACTCTTGAAATTTCCTAAAAGCCTCATTATGACCCCTATGATTTTAGCTGAAGGGTCATTTTTCCCATAAATTTGGGATATATTTTGGCTAAAAATTGGCAGAATCACGTTAAAATGGGTCAACATGACCTTTGAGATTCAGCAGCGAGTCCCAAACCATAAAACTAAAATTGTAGATTTATATCTCAAGCATAAAATAATAATATTATGATTGGTCTTCATTTCAGCAAATCAGATGCTACGGACTTGAAACAAGTCTGTATTTTAGCCATGTTCATTAACTTCATTAAGGAAGCTCATCAGTTGTTCTAATTAACAAGATTATGACACAAACATGAATGCAAACATGAAAGCATTCCACTTAATGGTAATCAGAAGCCAACAAATGATAACCACAATAATAAGTGTCATAAGAAAGCAAATTGACTAATATACCTGAATAAAAGTTTTGCATAAATAATCAGATAAGAGGTATGGCCGATTTAAACCAGGTGATTTGCTTGGACCGAACAAGGTTCAACTTATAGAGTTGGATTGTGTTACCTGGTTCTATAATAATATCTGTATCATACGTAATTCTGTCAAATGTGACCATGATATTAGTGCAGAATAAATTAATAAAAATACAAATGTGAAGTGTAGGAAATACTGAAAAAGAAACACAGCTGAGTTTTTCCATCTTGACAAGTACATATTGACCTCGTCGGCTTGGGTGGTGCTGCTAGGAACACTGCAAAGTTAACTGAGATGTCCTAAAGAGAAACCACAGCTGCAGAAGATCTTCAGTTAAGGCGTTGTAGACAGAGCTCTCTCTCAAGGAGTGACCCTCAGTCAGTGACTGTTTCAAATTTGGTCTTACCGATTTTGGGAAGCTGAACTGCAAAGATGTTTGGTAAAGGCTGAACTGTGAGAGTGCTTCATTCTGATTCTGATTACTGACCGCTTGGTGGGTACATGAAGGAGAATCAATTATAATTTCGGGCACAGATCACGAATTCTTAGTTAGTCCGTCTTATTACAGATTTTTAAAGAAAGATAAAACAATTATTTGTCATATACATTCAATATATTGTAAGCTATTGCTTTAAAGTTCTTAAATACAGTTATTATTTACCTCATCGCCAATTACAGCGATCAATTTTCCTTTTTGTGCGGTGTGTGCCATCTTGTCTATCATGTGACAGATAACCGGAAGTTTTCACCGGAAGTACAAAAGCTGTCATTATTCAAAACTCTTTACTATTCTGTTCTATCAGTATTAGACTCTTTCTCAGTCGTTATCAGAAAATAAATAATGCTTGTCTGATGAAGTACAGACATGCGCAGTGAAACAGTCAATATCAGTATGTGTTTGCGCGTTCTGTTGACTGTTACACTAGGCATGTCCCTACTTCAGTAGACGATCTACATGGAACCCGGCTATGCCTGGGTTACATACAGTCGTTTATTTATTGTTAACGACTAAGTATATAAGAGTCAATGCGTGAGGCTGGCATAACTGCATGTTATGTAAGTACGTAGTGAATAAGATGTAATGTACTAGTTTAAAAGAATATGCAGTGGGTGAAACAGGGCCAGAATCAGTGAGTTTTAATATGAACATTTATATATGACGTCAATTTCTTGATAGCGTGACGTCACTGATGTAAGCACGCGTCAACAGTTTCAATTACCTATGGTTTCTTTTCACTATTATTTTCCTCTGTCGGTAAAACAGCGGAAACACTTAAGGTATGAAGAAAAACATTTTTAAATCAACATTAATTTAAAAAAATAGGCTATTCTTAATTTTAAAAAATTGTCAATATTTAGTGAAAGAAAACTTTTCCTACTTTGGTCTTTATTTCGCCATCATATTTTAATTACACTTTACGCAGTATAACTTTACTCCGAATTCATAATACTTTGCGCCTCTTTAAGGCGAAAAAGTAGGTAATATAACGAAAATTATACTGCTGTTCGGTACAGTAAAGACTTTACCTGTCAAATTTGTTGGTAATGCACACGTTGAGGTTTTGTTGACATGGACAAACACCAAACAAAAGTTGAAATAGAAGGAAATATAGACACACACTATATACCAGCTAACCAGACAATTAAACAAAGGTAATGTTCAAAGGTTAATCAACAAATATTGTAGACTGTAGTGTAAGAAAGCGTGTTATGATATATTTAGACATGAATATTTTTAGAAAGGCAGTGGCTCCGGAAATCGAAATATATATTTTTTACCCAATCACGTATGATCCTGTAATTGGTGACATTAACGAATTGAATTTGTTTTTGATTAATAAGCAACTTTTATAGGAAGAATAAGCAGGATTGTGGTAAAATATACAGAAGAAATTAGGCCAAATTGCAAATTTTGTGTGTTATGCACATGTTACTTGAAATATTGTTCATCAATATGGTTTAAACATAACTAAAAACACCTTAAATTAAATGAGTAACAAGTGCTATAAATTTGATTAACACAGTTATAATTTACATGACTGAATACAATGGTCTACATGTACAAACATGTAGAACAGGCTAGCTTTAAGGTCAGAGACCACTAAATAGTTTCCCATAGACTTACATTATAAGATTTGGTCCTCCTGTGATTTTATTTACACGACTTGTTCCAAAACTACCCCAGATTTGCATAGTGGCACTCTTGGGAAATGCAAAAATGACCAAGAATTGGTGCCTTCACCAACTCATTCTCTCAGCATTTTAAACCGAAAGTAACCACCCCCAGAATGTAAACAAATCTCTAACCCAAAATAAGGAAAGTACCAACTTCTTTAAAGTGACACAAATCACCTTTCAAACAGTGTTTTAAATAATCATTTTTATTTTTAAGTATATAATTAAAGTCATTTTACAGTTTTGAAAACAAAAAATTATTTCTATTCTCTATAGTTTTGGCCAATGAATCTTTGAAAATAAATTAAGCCCGAATCGTCCCTAGACAAAATTGTCCAATCCGCGACAGGCTTTTCTATTTACTGTCCTCTGACCTTTAAGGGCTGTCTACAGACATCATTGCAGGGTGACCCTAAACTGCTGACCAAACACTGCTGACCATGCTGACCAAAGACCAAAGTCTGCAGACCAAAAGTCCCTAATCTGCTGACCAGATATTGCTGACCATTATTAATTTGCCCTTTGGGATTAAGTGTCAACAAGGGATTTATTGATAATGATATTTGGAGTTAGTGTATCATAAAACGAATATAAAAGACAATATGTTTGTCCAATAATTTTATTCATTATATTTGAATTTATACCATGCAAATGTATATAACAAATACATGAGTTCAGTTATTCAATTTATTAATTGTTTTTATAAAATGATGAACATCATATAATAAAGTAGATATTTATGTAGAGAAAAGTATTTCATGAATATGAATTTAATAATTATTTTGATTTATTTAGTACATGTATTGATATTATCTGTACCTATACATTTACAACACCTAATTATAAAAGTATGACATACCTTATTTCATGCACACAAATACAGTTCATGAAAATATTGAATAAATTATGCAATATTTACTTTATAGCAATATATAATAGTTCAAAAATATATTTAACTTAAATTGTGTACATGTCAAAACTAATGAGTGTAACTACTTCATTTATTGTAGAATACAAGCTACATTCATCAACAGACAAATTACAAAATAAAAAATAATTAGGTAAACAAAATGGGGCTGATTTATTTTATTTAAACCTATACATAATTCTGGCAAGTCAAATATCTTTTACTCGGTTAGATCATTAAATTTTAATTGAAAAATAAGGTTGTAATAGTACACCTGTATGATGAGAGAAAATCTGATAAATGTGTTAAACTGTGAAATAGTATTTTTAAGCGTGACTTTATAAAGGAAAATTGTCACAGTTATAAACATGATGATAATATTATTTGTGATTTGACACTAACAGATATTAATTCTAATTAAGATTATAATGTCTTGATGATGACAAAATTGTATTCAGAAAATGTGTTTACATCTAGATTTTACTTTATTTACATGAATTACAGAAAAAATCAAATTGAGATTGTGAAATGTTCAAATGGCCTTTACACAATATTTGTGGAACCAATTTCGACACTTCACACACAAAACCATGAAACATTCTGGTAAATTGCAAATGCAAACGTTTTTATTATAATTGATTTCATTGGCTGCTTTCTTCTTAAACATTTCGTTTGCCTTGTCAATGGCTTTCACCGATAGTATCTTTTTCAAAACAATGAATAAGGTGCGATCTGAATATTGACGTATCAAAAATTAAACCAAAAGAATGCTTTCTCCTTAAACAAAAAGATGTTGTGAAAGCTATTGCAAATAAACTAAAAGCAAAGCGGTTATTTATTTTCATTACATCTGGGATAAAAACTTTAATTGCGGGTGTAACATTCCCTATATTTATGAACATTGCAGTTTAAGACCATATAATAAAAGTATATCATCAGATATTACAGAACATAGACTGTCACAAAGATAGATATTATTCTCATAAAATTTACTTGTTACCCAATGGTGTCTATAATTGCAATGAATCTTACATGCAGAACATGACACGGGATCCATGACAGTTCCCATGATCCAACGGATTTCTGATGAAATAAAAACTTGGATTTTTTTTCTGAAAATTGTAATCCATCAATTAAAATACCACACTGTTTCTTAAATAAAATATAAACCACTTCCATCTGATCAGAGTTTAGTTTTTTGCCTTCTATAAGGTCATTATAACTTCTGTAATTTTGTTCTAAATAAATTTGTCAATAACTAGCTCAATAAGTCACTTAGACTTTTCTTTCAATATGAAATTGATAATTTGTTAGTAGAAATATATTTGATTTCATAAAATATAAATCTGTATTGAAATGATTAATTTAAAGACAGTTACTTGAACACCAGTGAGAAAATAACTTTATTACAAAATAATTATTTAATAAAGACAAAGAGATTAACCCATTTAAAAAATTAAGAAACTGCAAGTGTATTTACATGACACTAATTAAATCATTACAACTTTTATCTTGTTTATTGCATGTTATTCCATGTATACCAGATTAGTAATAAACAAGTACAGTAGGGGTCCCGCACAGTATACCTGATTTGCCACTGCAGATAAGATAATTTAATCTGCATAGTTATGTTAATTGCCCCTTACAATAAACAGCTACTGCTCAAAAGATGATGTCTAAGCAATCTGCAAAAATCACCAAACTAACAATATGGATATCAAAACAGAAAATAATCCAATTAGGAATTCATTTTACAAGCATTTATAATATATACTACCCTAAATAAATATGACTAAAAGTTCTCCTATCACTTCCCTATTTTATAAACTTTACACAGAAATAGTTTTTGTTTTCAAAAATTTTATTTTTTAAACTACGAAAAAAAGATGAAATATGTTTAATGTAAATTTTTAACGAATTTTATTTTGTCCCAAAAAACAACAACAGAAATTTATTATATACATACTTGTCGAACTTGTCATTTACATAAAAAATACACTTCATTTGTAAGCTGCACCAATTTTAGTATAAATGTGAGATTTTCAGTTACTGTAAGTTTTTTATTTCTAATTTGAGCAAAAGGCTAAATAAAATACTTAAAAGCATTATAACATCTATATTGATATTATGTGAACCATGGCTATGTATCTAAAAATATTGATGCAAAGTTTCAATAAAATCTGAAAAGATACACAGATTTTAATTAATTGATCTGTAGCAAGTATTTTAATATATAAGTCTTCTAACATACATTTATAATACCAAAGGACAATGTAGAATCTTAACACTATGTTCTATTGATTTTTTTTTAATTATTCTTCTGATTTTGAAGTACATACATTTAAGATTTATTACAGTTAGTGAGTATTACTCACATGCTAGGTAATATAGCATATTTCAAATCTTAGAATCTCCTATTATTGAGAAAATGAATTATTACAATATAAACAGTTAATATTTTTTCTGTTTTTGCCAAGTGTGCGATTTAAATATACTGACAACAACACACTTTGATAATATATTCAATTTGTGAATTTTTTAAATAAATTATCAGTTAAGTATTATTGACCATTAATATATTTAAATAATATAATTATTTGATTAAGTTTTATGTGATTTTACTCATTAAATATACTTTTATCGGCTTGAATATTTTGTAACTTTTGCATTTAAGTTTGAATATAAGGTTGTTAATTTTAGTTAATTAGGGATTTTTGTTATAAAAATTATGAACGATTGTTCGCTGTAAGACATGTTCTCAAGATAATGTATATACAGATTACTTAACATAACAACAAATATATTGAATTATGTGAATAAATCCCCTGTTGACACTTAATCCCCAAGGGCAAATCAATATTGGTCAGCAATATCAGGTCAGCAGATTAGGGACTTTTGGTCTGCAGACTTTGGTCTTTGGTCAGCATGGTCAGCAGTGTTTGGTCAGCAGTTTAGGGAGACCCATCTTTGCATATTCATTGATAAAAAATAGCAATGAAACTCTGCACAAATAAATGTTATAAATGTTTCTTTATTTTTGCATCTGTAAAGACACATTAGAACAGTAAAGGATAATAACTACACAGAAGCTTTTAATAGCCCTCACAGCTGGCAAGGGTTCTGGTTATTATATAGGCAAATTTTACCCCTCACTAACGCTTTCAACCACTTTATTTTCTACTTCAGAATTATGGCTCTCAGTCTATCAAATGCCTCGGCAAGAGAATGGTTTGCCAAAACACGTGAAGGTATACGTCCATGGGGAGAGTTCATCAACACTGCCAAATTTCAGACTCCAAAGTCTGTGGCCCCATTGCCTAAAAGAATAATGAAGAATATTGAGCATTTCCAGAGCAACTATTTGTTTGTGTTCATCGGTTTAGTAATATTTTGTGTGTAAGTACATGTATAAACATTGTTTTGATTTTTTATTCAATTGTACTCTGAGTTTTTGGATTGCTTGAAATAAATGATTCAGAAGTTCTGTGATTTTAATACAATCAGTAATATTTACATCATTTCAATATATGTATCTTTATGGGTTAAAACTGAAGCCAGCCAAAGGTTTTGTTTGTAATAGCTTCTGGATAAAAATGCAGCCTAAACCCTTTACCGGTACTCCCTGGATGTTATCCTTGTGCAAACAGTGAGGATCTTGTTCAGACATCAAGGATTACTCATTACACGTGTGATTTAACCCTTTCCTCAATAGATACACCTTTATTGTGTTGGTGATCATTTCAGATCCACATCAACTGGCACATCTGTGCCTTCTGATCAGGATCTAAACTGTTCGCCTTTTAATTCATTAGGTTATTTCTGACCAAAATGCGACCAGTGTAGCTCCTGATCAGATGGTATGTATGTGCGGGCTGATCTGGATCTACACTGGTTGCACATGCTTAAAAATGCGTATATATAGAGGAAAGGGTTAAGAAGTATCCAAGGAGTAGAACAATATACCTATTAGTGACCATGTGTGAATCATTCAATGGATAATTAACTATAAAGAATTAAACTGTATGCTTGCGTTTTTCAGTTTGACTTCTCCTATGTTACTTGTTGCCATTGCTGCCTGTCTTGGAGCATGTTATATCATCAATTTGAAGAACAGAGATAATAAATTAAAAATCATGGGTAAGTGCATTGTTGCTGAAATTATGAACAAAAAGAAAACCTCCAAAGCCTCTTGTTATTGATTTTACTCTTTAGTCTTTACAGAGCTGAAAGCTAGTAGTTAGCTCTTTCAATATGAGTTTGGTGCAGGGGTTAGTTTTGTTTGTGAACACACTTCAGAGGCCACCACATTTTCATCTAATTGTCATCAGACTTGCTTATAAGGTTTGAGTTGATGATGTCCCTTTCGAAACTGGGTCATATTGGGTCAGAAAAACTAGGTCACTAGGTCAGATTAAAGAAAATTATTGTTAAAGAATGCCATAATATTGTATGAATATACATTTGATTAGTTACTGTGGTATCATTATATGTCTGGTGGCTATTCATTTCACATAGAGTTAATGTGTGAATTTATACCCCAGCAAAGTAACACCTTGAAATAATGTCTTCATAGAAAAATACTTTTGTTCGGGTGTATATATCTAATTGTAGCTTTTGCACGAAAATTTGTCCCAGTGACATTAAGTGATACCACTGTACCCAGAAATGCTTTTGATGACTTGTACCGGCAGATAGAGAACTGAGAATTAGCACCATGTAATAATGTATCTTCATAGTGAAATACTTTTGCACGAATTTGTGCCCACATGAATATATCAATTGTGGCTTTTGTGCAAACTTCATCTGCATGAAATCAAATGATAATGTTTGATTACTTATTTTTGTAGGTCGAGAACTAAGTATAGGTCAGCAGTATGCCGCTGTTGGCTTGTGTTCGTTTCCTCTCTTCTGGTTGGCTGGAGCAGGATCAGCTGTGTTCTGGGTAATTGGTAAGGAGGAAAACACACTTTTTAATAATTTCTACGGTCCAGTCCCCAACCTACCCCTTACTAATACACTCCTGTTTTCTTGTAAAACTGGTGTAAAGTCACTGGTATTATTCTATTCTATCAAAACATGCGAAAATTGAAACATAGTGAGCTGGGATATTTACTTTTGGAAGGTGGTACTTACAAAGGCACAGCAGGCAATTAAACTTACTCCAGATGGATACCACATTTAGTGGTGCACAAGTCATACAGTGATTAACTTTTCATAATTTCTGATGGTTATACATTATACCAATAAGCTGGGTTTAATCACAGTGCTGTCTGTTTTGTGTCAACACTGGTTGCTTCTTGGTTAGAAATAACCTAATGAATCAAAACTGAACAGAGTGGATATGGATCTGACAGACAGCACAGATGTGCCTGCTGATCTGGATCTACACTCTTTGCCCATGGGATAACAGCCATATCAGATGGAATAAAGTGTTAAAATAAAATGTAATGTTAAAACTATGTGTATTAATTTATTTTCAGGTGCTTCTTTCTTTGTGATTATGATGCATGCTTCATTTTACACTGCTGGAGATGAGGGAGAACCATTCGACTTGGAAATGGAACCAGTCTAACTCAGACTGGTTGTCAGGAAGTGGACACAGACTGTACAAACTTTTTATCTTGAACCAGTCAGATCTCTAAAACATGGAAATAGAAGATGGAAAAGAAAAATATGCCTTTGGAATTGGTGCATATATGCATATTTGGACTGAGTTTCTTGGATTTTAATGAGTAAAATCATATATAGTGAAAGTATGTTAACAGAAATGGCCTACATGGGGACTTTAAAAAAAATCTTACACAACTATAGCACTTCTGTCTTTATTCAAAGCTGATGGAGTTGTTATAAGATAATGTTTTAAAAAGCTGAAAACCAAGATATCTATTTTCAATAATTGATATGTTTCCATGTTTTGACAGCCTAGGCCTATCAATCTGTGAATATGATGTTATGGTATCGAATTGGTGTTAACATGTAAAACAAGTCACATAACTCTTGCTGGGCAAACAAATATACATGTAAATAGGTTAATAGGTATCAAGTGTCATTACATCTCTGTAAAAATACTCATCTGGGGCATCCGATAGGGAACCTTAGGGAAATTGACTGTAAATATGGAAGTGCAGTTACTTTATGTATATTTTCAATTATTTATTTATAAATACATTATGAGAGCCTCATGCTTAAAGTTTGGATCTCTGTTATATAGTTAACATAGATACATTTGTCTGGTTTATATTGAATAGTTTGAAAAATCTATAATTTTAATGAAAGTTTTGTTAGACATTGTTTTAAGTTTCATTTTTTTCACAGTTAGTGATAGCTGTATTAAAGTAGTCTTCCTGAATTTCTCCCTGACAAGAGAATCGTCGGTGTGAATTGTAACACCAATTTTGTTGAAACTTAAATAAATGACTAGCAATTCATTTAATATTTTACACCATGGAAATGCGTTTTATCCCATGTGCAACGAGTGTAGATCTGTATCAGTCTGTGCAGTCTGATCAGGATCTGTGCCCAAGATCATAAAACTAAATCTGGAGATCAGTCTCAAATCTCAAGCATCTGATTGGCTGAAATGGCGACCAGTCGCCATTTCAGCCAATCAGATGCTTGAGATTTGAGACTGATCTCCAGATTTAGTATTATGATCTTGGGCACTACTCTCTTTGATTTTACATTCATTGGGTTATCTCTATCAGAAGGCAACTAGTGTAGATCCTAATTAGACTACATGGACTAAAATTAATCAGAATAAATTCACAATGGCATAGAAAGGTATGGCCTAATCTCTCTTTCATAGCACATAATAAGCTGTCTCAAATTATATATTATTTGAAGGTTTTAACTTGTTTGTATTTTGATTTTAGAATCCTTCGAGATATTCAATACATGATTAAGGAAATATTAAAATAAGAAGAATTGTTGTGTTTTTTAAAAGTTATTTTGACATTTTCTTGTGGTTGTTGTTAACCCTATACTTCACATTTATATGGGGCGCGTCACGGGAAAAGGTACCTTCGGTCATTTTTAGTGATATTTTAGTTTCTGCTAAATTTAGAAAGAACTTACACATATAAATCAATTTCTTATAATTAAAATGTGATTTTGTTACACATTTTGACAATAAAATGGTATTTTTACCGCGAAATGCACGATAAGTAATGTCGTCTGCTCAACTTTGTGACGTCATATCAAAGATTGACGTCAACTGTCCGAAGGTACCTTTTCCCGTGACGCGCCCCATATGAGTTTTATCATGTGTGCACCCAGTGAAGATCCAGATAATCGGGGATGTTCATGCTATTTGATCTGAATCTACACTGATCACATCTTGGTCAGAAATAACCTAATGAATTAAAAGCAAACAGTGCATATTCTGATCAGCTGGCACAGAGGTGTCAGCTAATCTGGATCGACACCGGCTGCACATGTTTGCCCTTGGGATAACAGCCATATTCCATGGTGTAAAAAGTTGAAGCATTATTATTATACAGCCAACTGTATAGAGATGTCTATTTTTTTAAGATGAAGAATCTCATAGTTGATGTATGACTGAATAGAACATACATAGGTAAATTTACATTTAGATGTAAAATATAATAAATATTATAATCTGTATTTAAGTAGATGTTTGACCATGTGCTATCTAGACTGCTTTTTGTTTACCTAAACATCTGTATTGTTATCAACATAAAGCTGATATTTATATTATGTTTTTTCTCCAGTCAGACTGTAATTTGGCACTTTCTTACTAGCAAAAATATGTGTAATTTAAACTCTCATAAAATAATATATTAAAATAGTAATAGATCTCTTTATTTAAAAGAATGCTCATCCAGAAATGTGTATTAAGATTAACTAGGGTCTATTAATTGATTGATACCATTTGAGAACTAATAAATGTCCACTAGTGTGCAAAACTCAACCAATCAGTTTATTACAAAGTTTGATGAACAGGGTGCAGACAACTCTTTGTTTAGTTATAAAAAAGACTGACCATCATTAGATCAACTTGTGTTCAGAGAGGTAGAGATAAAGTGCACACTGTTAATGAAAAAGGGTGTTATCATGTCCATGTGTTTTTTTTTTAAATCCTACTATACTATATTTTCCTATATTAACTGTTTACTGATGTTCTGTGATGAAATTGTTATAGTCTTTATTAGCGGGAAAAAGAAATATAAAATAAAAACATGAAAGTTGTGTTATACTTCTTTATATTAGAATAGTTTTAATGCTCCCAGAAAAATTTTAGATGCTGCTTCATCTGTCTGTGTGTCGGTCTGTCCAATTTCTCATGTCTGGGGTATTTCTTCGCAACCACTGGATTGAACTCAGAAAATGCATATTATCACAACTTTTGACAAATAATTTTTGGAGTTATTACCCTTTGAATTGATATATAGTATGATTATAAAGAACCGTTTTGTGGAGTTATTCTCCACAAGCAATTTGCCGAGTTATTCTCCACAAGCAAAGTTGGAATTCCATCACATTTTATGGGAAGCTTCACCAACAAGAGAAAATGCAAATATTATCAGAATGTTCAGACTCGATCATTTTGCACTATTTTTTTCTGCAGATGCATATATTACTGTTTTTCTATTTAGTCTATAACAATATGATACTGGTCCATTTTTATGACTTGGCAATTTCTCAGCAGCTACCAATTGGAATTCAATCACACTTCATGCAAAGCTTAGAGTAGATGCTAAATGAAAACTTGATAAAATAACATGGTAAACACCAATTAGTTAAATGATGCCAGTGAATGCAAATATCTAGTGGAAAGTTATTACTTATATATTTATCTTGGAAGTCGTCGGCTCAGTATCAGTTAAAAAAAAAAAGAAAAGTTAAAGAATTAATTTGGTTGTAGCAAATTAAGAGTTGGATTTTGTTCTTTATTTAATTAAAAGGGAGGTAATTTACAAAAACTGATATTTAAGTGTCATTATCTTTTTTTCTTTGCATCAGTGGAATTTGACTATTGTATTTTTCCTTCTGTACATGCCAAAAACTTCTAAATCTGACAGTCAAATAATCAGTTTGAAACTTAAATGTAAACAAATATTGATCTCCTCATTATTTAGAAAAGAGAAGAAAGCCTTGACATCTATGAAAAAATAACAACATATTTCCGCGTTATCAAATGTCCAGATATGTGCAAATACCACAAATTAAATGTAGGATAAAATATAGCATCACTGACCACTTTTCTGAATTTTAAAAAAGGTAAATTTTCGTTTTGCTTAGTATATACTCAGCAACAATAAAACGTATCCAATTTCTGACATGCAGTTTTGTTAAATTAAATTTTTTTAAATGATTGTGCCTCTAGCTAGGGGCGAACCCGCACCGTCACGGCGACAGCGCCTACTGAGGTAGCCCGGACAACCCCCAAAAAGGTTGATTGGATAACCCTGATATACGTAACCATCACTGCATGAGATCGGTAACGAGTTATTTTACTGATCAGTACTGATTATATGTACGGGGAGACTTTTTACGGCCGCCACACTGCACAAATAGTACTACTGTCAAAATTCATTTTGATCAAATTTGTATTTCTGTTATCATAGCAAGAATTAAAATGTGTTTCAAAGGTTTTTTTAGTCACAAATCAGTTATCTTTCTCCTTGGTAAGGGTTTCAGGAAGAAGTCAGTGATTCTAAATAATGATTACAAATGGCCTATTAATTTAACAACTAGTCCTCGATAACATTGCTAGAAGTTTTAACCATTTGCAATTACCTCCCTTTCAATTGAAATTGTAAACATGGAAGAGCCTTAAAATCTATGGAAAACTAGTTTTAAGTTGTTTGTGACATGTAGTAGATTTGAGGTGGTTTGGAGTCTTTTGATTGACATCGTACCATATTTTGTTTCCATTGCGATAAAATTTTCCATTGCGTGATGATGATGACATTTCGCGAAAGAAGTCGTCGAAAGTCAAGATTAGTGAAGCGCATCTTTCGTAAACAAAGGGCTTGGTGATGCTGATCAAAATTTCACTGGATAATGTCAAAATGCATAATTTACTGGTTTTAGCATCAGTCTTTCTATCAGGTATTCGTTTTAGTTATTCTGTATACATTTTTAACCAAGGTTTTACATCGCTGCCAGTCAAAAAATGTTTTCCCGTCAATATCTTCTTTTAAAGTGAACTGTAGACCTGTGGTTCAGACAAAAATGAAAACGGGCACTTCCACTTCTTACTACTAATACTAGCGAGTTTGCAGGTATCTAGAAGTTGAAAAGAATCACATGGTTTTTAAATGAACATGTCAATGATAAAAAAATTAAGGATAAGGACAGGCTATAGTAATAAATAATTGACTTTTAATTTTCAAACTCTATTAATATCTAGCAAAATAGAAACTATTTAAGCGGACCCCAGATGTTTATATAACTCACATCTACTGGGCGTGTTTACAATTTCACCATTTTGTTCATGATTTTTTTTTTCATTTAGACTGTCATCAATTTCTGATTTATTTTATATTCAGGGCTTTTTCAGAGGTTTTGGGGAAAAAGGCCCCTGTCCAAATTGGGAATTTTTGACGCGGTAAATTGTCAAATTTGGGAAAAAAGTATCAACAAATCTAACCAAATTGGGAAATGTCAACATTTATTTATCTGCATTATAGCTTGATTTGCCTTGCTTTATTGTCCCAGGAAGTGTTACAAATCTCTTCCAGAGTTTGTTCTGACAGCTTTACAGATGTATCACTTGTACAGTTTATGTAGAATGGCCATCATCTGATCCTCAAACTTGGCAAGTTTCAACTAATTGGAAAAGAACTTTCAGGGACATTAAAATTTTGAAACATTGGATGTTTTGTTCCACAGAGAGTTTAGTTTTGTAGTACCATTGGCATTTTTTTTTCGTGGCGTTTTTGCATACTTTTTACTATTATACGACATTTTAAAATTTTCGTCACTAGTTTTCACGGGTCATTATAAAGGCCGGTACTGCACATACCATTTTTGATTCATCCTTTCTGTTTTGTACGCAGTCAAACGATTATCGCGAAAAAACATTTGTTCACGAAATAAAAAAATAATTTCTGTTAATATTAAAACCATAAATTGACCATAATATAAGTTATCCGGAATCATGGGTGCCGTGATCCATCTTCAACTTGCGGTACGGTAAATACCGGTTTTTACACCAGTACATACATGGCTAGTTCTAAACTGCGGTCCAATAAGCGGACGATATAGAAAGCGTTGAAAAGTGCGGACGACATAGATAAAGAAGGGGTGTGAAAACTGCGGACAATATAGAACAAGAAGAGAAAATATCCCGTATATTTGAAAAAGTCTTGATTTTATAGTTTCTCGTTTATTAATTTTTAAAGGCAAAAGGCGTTTTGGTTCAAAAGGGGAATAAATTTACGAGATTGGGAATTTTTTTCTTGAAATTGGGAAAAATGGTCGCTATTTTGCATTGGGAACGGGGCCGAATATCGGCCCCGCGAGACAGGCTGAAAAAGCCCTGATATTAATGTCAAAGACCATTAGAAGCATGATTTTAGCACTATTCTTCTTTTAAGCCTATTTTTCAGAGATTGTAGCTTCCGCTGAATGGCGCCAAAGATAGATTGCTTAGTGACACAGGCTCAAGTGGGGGTCCGCTAATCTAGAAGTGACCCTTTTCTAGCTGTCAGTCTTGCAGTCATTAATTTTCAAATGCTTTACAGGAACATAGCCATATGCTGTGTCAGTCACAACCAATTTAGAAAGAATAATTTAAAGCCTTGATTTAATGAGATTTGTTAAAAAAATTTTTTTTTTTTGGGGGGGGGGTAATGTCATTTAGTAGCTAAAAGACACACAAATTATCAACAAATATACAGGCATTATCATCAAAGAAACATAAATTTTCATCAGAGACACAGAAATTGTCATCAAAAGGATAGAACTTATGAAAAGTACAAGAAAATTATCATTTAATATACATTTATTATCATCAGATATAAAGAAATTATAAACAGAGACACAGAAATTATCATCGAAAGCACCGAATTTTCATCAAATACACAACACTTCTTTCAAGAACACATAATTAATATCATCAAAGACACATTAATTATCGTCAAAGATACACAAATTATCATTATTTTCAAAGATACACAAATTATCATTATTTTCAAAGATACACAAATTATCATTATTTTCAAAGATACACAAATTATCATTATTTTCAAAGATACACAAATTATCATTATTTTCAAAGATACACAAATTATCATTATTTTCAAAGATACACAAATTATCATTATTTTCAAAGATACACAAATTATCATTATTTTCAAAGATACACAAATTGTCATTATTTTCAAAGATACACAAATTGTCATATTTTCAAAGATACACAAATTATCATTATTTTCAAAGATACACAAATAATCATTATTTTCAAAGATACACAAATTGTCATTATTTTCAAAGATACACAAATTATCATTATTTTCAAAGATACACAAATTATCATTATTTTCAAAGATACACAAATTATCATTATTTTCAAAGATACAAAAATTATCATCAATGCAGACTTCCCGAAAGTTGTAAAAAAGTGTCAGACATGTGGTCAGACAAGATGTGAAAATCTGTCTGACCAAAACAAATTCTGTCTGACTGAAACATTTAGCACATTAAATAAGCAAAACACAGTATTAAGTGTGTTTTTTTTTTTTTCAGTGGTCAGAATTGTCATTATGACGAATACGTAAAATATTTCATTCGGATATCCTCACTCATTTCCCTTGGAACAGCCTCGAATCAATACAGCGAGTAAAATTGTAATTTAGCTAGTAAAATTGGAAGATGCAGATCAAATTTTTGCCGGGCACTCGGTCCTATAACATTGGAAATCACATCAGACCAGTCCAAATTTTACCGGACAGGTCCGACGGTCTGGCGACTTTCAGGAAGTCTGTCAATGGCCCATTTTGGCTTGACACTGCTCCTTTGTTTTTCTCATGGTGCATCACAGATGATAAATTGTTCTGTTTATTTTCAGCTGCCAGTTTACAAGATGACCTCCAAGTTCATTTACAGAATAATGTATACCTAATAGGTAACAATGCGACATTCCGTTGTAACATCTTGCGAAACACCTCAGATGGCCTGAGACTCATTGACGGTCCTGAAAAGATAGAGTGGTCATTTAAGCCTGTTGGAAGCAACACTTCAGTTGTCATTTTAACCCCTGAGCAAAATGATTCAAAATTGTTGTCAGTGGGTGGAAGCGCAAATGAAAATTCGGGAACTGGCAATAATGGAGATGACACAGATTTAATAAAATATCATCGTGAGGTTTGGCTTGATATGACAATCTGCAATGTTGATGCTACAGATGCTGGCACATACTCTTGTAGACTAGTGGATAAGGGGCTTTCCGCATCAGCTGAGCTGTATGTGATAGGTGAGTTAAAAAATTTACCATTTTCAATAATGTGGCAAGCTGTAACAGGGGTTCCATTTGACCCTGGAGATGACCCATTTGAATCTTTAAACTTCCAAAAAGCGTAATGTCAACCCATATAATTTTTTTTGATGGGAAATATTTCCTTAAATTAGGGGCATTTTGGTTACACGTATTAATTGGCAGAATCCCTTAAAAATGGTCAAAATGACCATTGAAGGCTTGAGATTCAACACTGGTGAAACCCTGTAATGTTTCTACCACAGGTATTGGCACATACTCTAATAGAAGACATGAGACAGTCTGTATCAGCCGAGCTTTATGTGATACTACAGGGCTTGCACTAGACTTGGAAATTGGGGAGAAGTTTTGTCACAATTTTACTTAATTATGGGGAAGTTTTCAGTCGACAACATTCTTTCCCGATATTCAATATTCAGTTTATACAAAATGACTTCTCCAAAAGCACAAAGAAGGGAAAAGTCAGGGCTGAAGGTTATAAAACTGAGATTGGAAACCAGTCTCAAATCACAAGCATCTGATTGGCTGAAATGGCGACCAATCAGATGCTTGAGATTTGAGACTGGTTTCCATGCTCAGTTTTATAACCTTGGGCACTGGTCAGTTTTGGGAGAGCACTCCTCCCAAGACTCCCTCTAGTGAGAGCCCTGTTATGTAGGTGAGCTATATTTACCATTTGCATTGATATGTAGTCTCAATAATTTGACTGCAAGCACAGACCTATTATCATACTTACTTTTTACAGATGTCTTTCCTTTACGTCTCAAGCAGTTACGATCAAAACTGTGGCGGAAATCGACCGGATTTAAATTCTGTTATTTATAGATAAATGTGAGTCAGGTAAACTTTAAGCGCCGAAATCGAAATTTGTTGACATGGGTGGAGGTTTAAAAGAGTTTTGCATAAAAAACGAAACCCTTATTTATAAAGGTTAACATATATTGATTATACTTGAATGTGGCTTTTCAGGTATGTAAATTTTTTAAAGATACATATGGTTTTAGATGCTTTATAGAGCCGCCAAAGTTGCGATTCAAATTCCGATCGGCCGCATATAGAAATAGAAGAAAAATATTCCGCATTGATTTGAATAGTAACTGGGTTGTGCGCGAAGGACGATCATCACATATATAGAAAAGTCATTGTCGCGCAGAAATAGTTGTGCTACATTGATATGGTGTGCTGAAAGATGCTGGCAAATTCTAATAGATATGGATCCTGTGCCAGTGGCATCAGCTCAGCTGTTTGTATTCTTTTTTATGCTTTTTTTTCCTTCTGATAGCAAGCTATAAGTAATATTGATGGGGCGGATGCCTGCACATGCATTTGTAGGGTAGTAGATACAGTACATTATGCATTAGCTCAGTGTTTTGTGACATCTAAGTTTTTAATGCATTGGATAAATGCATAGAGATTAATCCTCAGTGAAATTGAACCAGACATTAGTTGATGGCAGTGTAACATGTGTAACGAGGCATTATTTAGTTGAATTTGTGGCAGGGCAAATTCTACAATTTACATAAGGTGACCTCCACAAAAGAGTTTGTCCTCCAATATAAAATGATACCCTGGTATTTCATTCATGTCTGAAAGTTTGCTCATTACATTAGTATGTAGATGTTTTGACTTTAACAGAAAGGGTTTTGTATTTAATGCAATTTTCTGTGATAGCAGGTAAACAGTAATGAGTCATCTATTAAAGAACTAGTAAATCCTTTATTACATATGCAAACAGTGTATATATCGAGATTAGCTGGCACATGTGCTGTCTTATCAGGATCTACACTGTTCACTTTTATTAAGTTAAGAAAAAACCCAATGAGTAAAATGTGAACAGTTTAGTCTGATCCAACAGATGTGACAGCTGATCTGGATCTACCATGTCAGTTTGCCCAATCCATAAAAATCATATTATGTAGTAAAGAGTTCATGTGATTTTTATCTCTCTCCAGATCGTTAATTTTGCTTATAAAAAATATGACTCTAATTGCCTAAATGCGACATATGCTGTGTTTAGTTCTTTAACTTTATGGATTTGGCTTACATGTATATTACAAGCCCGCCCGGCTAGCTCAGTGGATAGAGCATCGGACTGTCAATCCAGGGGTCGTGAGTTCGATCCCCAGCCGAGGCGGGAAAAATTTCTCCGTGACAATTGAACTCGGACATTGCGTCTGAGAGTCATTTGTCCCTCACCTCTGATTCAAGTGAGGAAGCAGTCAGTCGCTTGCGGAGAAATTGGTTAGTACTGGTTAGAGACCCAGGAACACCGGTTAGGTGGACTGACCGCCGGGATATAACCAGAAAGGTGTTGAAACCAGGCGTTAAACCCCAAACAAACAAACAAACATACATGTATATTACATGACTGTGCATACAGAGTAGATCCAGATCAGCCTGCACATCTTTGCAGTCTGATCAGGATCTGTTTGGTACACTATTTGGTCAAAAATGATTTGAAAATGACTAGAGTAGATTCAGATCGTACTGTTTGGATGTGCAGGCTCATCTGGATTAACACTGATAACACATTGGATTTATGCCATAGTTAAGCAGTAATAGCTAAAAATGGTTGGGAAGCTTTTATCACCTTAACCTATAATTTAGTGAAAATAGTATGAGCCTCAGAGTTTGCTTCTGAAGGAAATAAAAAATCCTAAGTTTAAATAACATTTAGGGGAAAACTGCCCAGGGTTGACTTGGATGCAATCAATCTGACATGTTGGCTGATCAGGATCTACATTGATCGCTTCATGAGCAGAAATAACCTAATCATTCAAAAAGCAAACAGTGTAGATCCAGATCAGATGGCATGGATGTTCCAGCTGGATCTAGAATGTTTGCCTGTAAGTAACAGCCATAATCCATGGAGTAAAGGTTCAAACTTATTGTAAAAATTACTAGCTTCTTTAAATGGACAATGAAATAAAGAGATCAAGATTACAGGTCACGGTCTGATGACCCAGCCACTGTGACACAAAGAAATACTTGCCTTAACAGCTGTTCAAAGATCAGTTAGCATCAATCAGTAATGAGATTGTGAACATGTACTTTTATTGATCTGGGAAACCAGATGCATCGTTAGCATTTACTGCAGGAGTAGGAAGGCAGTTAGTATATTTAATTAATGAAATGTGGTCTGCTGTTATTTCATGTTAATCAATAAAGAATTAAACACTACACTTGTCATTAATGATTAAGATGAAATATAATCTACTGATATGTTGGTTTGAAAGACGCTTAATCATTAAAGGGAAAACTGATATTTATTATTCTCTGGTTTGATGCTTAATTGTTTACTCCATGAAGCATAACTGTTTCATGTATCACATGGGGAAACAGTGTAGATCCAGATCAGCCAACACATTTGTACTATCAGATCAGGATTTACACTCTTTTCACTTTAAGAATCATTATGATATTATTGACAAAGCAGTGACCAGACTAGATTCAGATCAGACCAATGCAAGGATGTACAACCAGTGTAGATCCTGATCAGACAACAACTGTGCTGATTTATCTGGATCTATATCGGTCACACACCTGATAAAACCTGTAATTATTGAGTAAAGGGTCTAAATTATTGCGATGATCTTAACTGCAATTCCATGTTTTACCGAAATTTACAGAAATTTTTATGTGAAGAGCAACCAGTGCAGACCCTGATTATAATGCACATATTTAACATATAGAGCAAAATCGGGTAATATCGACCCTTTAAGCTTCATGTCGTTATAGTCATAACAGCTAACATATTTGGAATGAATTTCGGATGTGTAAAGTAACAAATATTTTCATTAGATATTATCGGCCAATCAAATTCAGTAACACTTATTGCGCATGTAGGCAATAGGCTACGTTACATTATAAGGTTGGTCGTTTAATACCGACCCACTTCGGGTAATATCGACCCTCAAATCAATTTTTAAAAAAAATGTCTCAACGGAAATACATTGGCCTATTCCCATGATAAATAATACATAATATACAAAAAAGGACTTTAAATATTATGCATCACGTTGTTTGTTAATTTTGAAAGTAGGTTTAATTAAATTCAATTCATCAGCGTGTATTAAATATTTGATTGTTAAACTTGTTATAAATACTGTTATTTGATAACAAATAAAATGTTACTGTTCACAACATGAAAATGCTACGTAAGGTCCTCATAACTTCGACAAACTAGCACAATCATATCAGTCACAGTGATTACAAACAAACACAAAATCAGTATCGATCTCGGACTGTGTGTAGCCGGCGCAAATAACATGCCACCACTTGCAACAGGATTGGCACTGCAACCATAAACTTTGATCGTCGTCTGGAGCTCTCAGCATATTGCAAACAGGGCTAACATCAATGAAGCTCTCCTCGAAATCGTCACTGTCGTTGTCCATATAAGGAACATCATCAGATGTCACTGAAGACGAGGATGGTGACGATACCTTGCGCTTTCTACGCTGCTTTTTTGGCTTTGCCTTCTTCTTTTCCTCTTTTTCTCGTTTCTTACGTTCTTTTTCTTCCTCTCTTTCCTTTTTCTTTCTTTCTCTTTCGATCTTGCGCTGTTTCTTCGCCTCTTCTTCAGCAGCTTTACGATCCTCTCGCTCTTGCATCATTTTGATGGCTTCTTCGCCGGAAAGAGCCTTTGGCAGTTTATGGCGTAACTGCTTAACAGTCCGTTTAGGTTTTGGTTCCGGCACGCGCAACAATGCAAATGAGGGGAGACACTGAAGCTTCGTCTCTTGTATTGAGGGGGTTTACCGAAGCTGAAGGTTTCGGCAGTATTGTTGCAAGCAATGTCGACGCTGCAGTTAACGGCTTTTCGACTGTAACAGGAATTGTTAATGTCGACGGACCAGCATTGTTGCTGCTGTCTTCTATCTGTTGATGACCATTGTCTGTTGTTGCATCATCATCCTGATCATCAGTGGTAGCAGGGACAGGTAGCGTGAGTTTTGCGGGCCCAAGCTTTGTTACATCAACTCCATCAGGGCTAAAGGGAAATAATCCAGATCGCCTAAATGCGTTAGCGGCATTGGTGAAGGTCGTCACGTTACCCCAAGCTTTCTTGAAGTTGACAGGAAAGTCCTTCTTGGTAATTGGAACCCCAATATTGTCAATTTGCCAAGTTCGAACCGCGGATAACCAAGAAGCCTTAAGTGGCGAGAACAAACCGACGTCCGCAGCTTGCAAAAGGTGTGTGGCGTTCTCTAGCAAACAATATAAGATTATTTGCCGCTGACGGCAATATTTCGACGTAGCCAGGGACATATGCGTAGAGTGTCCATCTACAAATACTACAACCGGTCTTTTAATCCCTTTCTCCTCAACAAAGGCGTCAATAACCTTAATAAACTCGAGAAACGCTGCTGCGTCCATCCATCCATTGGCGGTGGTTGAGTAAATGGCCTCTGGGAAATCTGCTAACCCAATATCGCGGATTCTCTCACCTGGAAAAAGAATCATGGGGTTCGGGTACTCTCCAAATGCATTAAACGCGGCCATTACTGTGATTTGGGTTTTTGTGTTAGTGACAACATGGTAGACATGCCTTGCTCCCGTGGGCGCTAAAACACGTCCGTGTTTTACAGCTAAGGGAAACCCAGTTTTGTCAGCGTTAAACACGCGACGGGGATCTTTCAAAATAGATTCATGTTCAGCAGGATACTCTTTCTCTAAGTAAGAATGAACACCGTCATACCATTGTTTTATTTTTTCAATCGTAACAATTGCTCGTTCATGTCCAAGGCTCATAGGTTTTCTAAATGATAGGTTAGGGTGCCTTTTCATAAAAGCGCCAAACCAATCTTTTCCCGGAAGATAATTTTTGAACGGGGTAGGACGGCCATCAGCCTTCAAAACGTTCTGGACCTCTTTGAGTAGGTCGGCCTTTCTTAGAGGAAACCCGACCTCGCACATCAAGTGAGCATACGACACAAGTGTTTCCTCCTCCGCAGCAGTAAATACCGGTTTTCTACCTAGAGGAACAGACGATTCCAGGGTCCGACCTGCCAGCTTATCTAAAAGTGTTGTTTTGGGCAGTCCATAGGTTTTCGCAGCAAACTTTTTGGACATCTGTCCTTCCCTTACCATCTTAATAGCCATCGCCATTGCCTCAGGCCTGTATTTACCCCTTTTCTTGACATTAATTTGCTCTGCCATCGCCTTGTACCTGTAACCACAATAAAATAGAGATGACAACGATAAAAATAGTCGTTAATATGTGCTTTCTATCCAGTCCGCGCGTCAAAAAAAAAATCGCGAGTGACGGGGTCGGTATTACCCGATGTTTTTCAAATAATAGGGGGTTATATCGACCCACTCGATTCGTTTAACAACATCAGTATTTTCTTTAAATAACTTTGAATCTAAACTGCAATATTCATTTTTATAATGGAATTCGCAATCCAAATACGCGATACGCAAATTAATACAATTTTATTAATAGAAAAGTGGCATACTCACCTTAAAGAGATGAATAAAAATCACCAGCAAAACTTCTTCGGGTAGTCAAATATGAAACGATGAAAATGGTTGCATATTTATGACGTCATCGATGACGTAAGTATTGTTAGGTTTATTTAGTACTATTTAAATTATCACATTGTGAATATATAACTTTGAGTGTGAAGGGGTCGGTATTACCAAGGGGGTCGACATTAAACTAAGTCGCTCTACTGTGCTTATAATTTGAAGGACTACATGTATTACATTTGTGGCTTTTTTTTCGGTCTATTTTATAGACGATACTAATCCGGTCATGTTCCCAATGGCAAAAAATATACTTTTTTCCCAATTCAACTGAATTAGAGAGGAAAAATCGAATCAGTACATTAATGTCTTGATGAAAAACATGTGTTACCGTTGTCATTTCATTAATAAAATATTATAGCTTGTTAGTTAATTAAACATCATACGTTTCTTTAAACCAGAAACTATTGATAATATTACATGTAAATATATGTAAAACTTTGTATTCTCCAATTATGGAAAAAATTCCCCATTTTCTTGCAAAATGATGTGAAATTTCTTAATTCCAGGAGTAAAAGTCATATTCCCAAAATGTTGAAAAAAAAAAGCCTTTGACATCAATATTTTAATATGACTGTAGCATGAGTGAAATTTCATGATACATTTAGCAGGTTTTTAAGCAAGTGTTGACTGATCTGGATATTTTTATATGCTATTCATCCATGAGATAACAACCATATCCTATGGGTTAAAGGGTTAAATATTTTGCATGTTCTGTCCAGGTTCAGTGAACATAATAGAACAACACACCAGTCAGAATTTCAAAATGGCAGAAAATGTAAATGGCTGTGGGCATCTTCCAATCTTGTGTCTAAGACCTCCTGTTTCTTTAGAACAGCACAAATGCAGATGAATATGGTTCATTAACCCATACCCCCATAGAAACACTTTTATTGGATGGGCATACAGTGTAGATCCAGATCAGCTGGCACATCCATGCTATCTGATCAGGATCTACATGCTTCACTTTTAGATTCAAGTTACTTTTGACCAAGATGTGACCAGTGCAGATCCAGGTCAGATGGCACATATATGCCTTCTAATCTGGATCCATTGGTTGCACACATGTTAAAATGCAATTATATGAAGTAAAAAGTTAATTATTATTACTTATGCTTAAGTGTAAGGGAATCAAAAGAATTTTTAAATCTTTTTATCTGTTTTTCGACCAACACATTTTGTTGTTAATAAAAGATGTTTTGTTCCGTTTCAGACACTTCTCCAATCTGCACAATGAGTGATTCAGGCCCAATTTATTATGCTGGCAACAATGTGACCTTGACTTGTACAATGGGTTTCCATGGCAACCAGATTCCAAGGCTGGACTGGGAGCTACCAAAACTGCATGTTGATTATGAACATCTTACTTATCAACAGGAAAACACAGCCACTATGGTAAAGAAATCTTGTTTGTTTGACCTTCTGTGCTGTAATGTCTTTTGACTTTGCAGGACCAAATTTGGTGCATACGACACAAATGAAAATTTCGAACAGAAATAAATTCACACAGTTGTTGTATTCCTATATGATAAGATATGTGGTTAATATGCGCTGGTGTTTGATTAAGTACTCACTGCTTGTGGGCCAACGGTATAGATCCAGATAAGCCGGCACAGCACATCTGTGCCATCTGATGAGGATTCATACTCTTGGCTTTTAACCCTTTCCTTCATATATATGCATTTTCACGCATGTGCCACCAGTGTAAATCCGGGTCAGATGGCACATCCGTGCCATCTGATCAGTATCTACACTGGTCGCATTTTGGTCAGAAATCACCTAATGAATCAAAAAGCAAACAGTTTAGATCCTGATCAGACGGCACGGATGTGCTGGCTGATCTGTATCTACACTGTTTGCCCTAGCTATAAAGGTGTGCCTATGGAGGAAAGGGTTAAATTCATTAGGATATTTCTGACCAAAAAGCGAACAATGTTGGCCCCCTTCAGACAGCATAGATGTGCCGGCTGATCTAGATCTACAAAGGTGTCCAGTGCAATAAAACCAGTATATATTGGGTAAAGGATAGCGCAGAATTTATGTTTTCACTGGACTATCAGACATTGATTTTCATTTTTGGCAAATAATTGTATCAATTTCATCGATTATTTAAGATTTTCTTTATAAGGGCATAATATATTTCTGGATAATATTATGTTGCAAGAATAATAGCAAAAATATTTTGTGATAACGCAGTTATAAAATTCCATAGTAACATAATCAGTGGCACAAATTTAATGTTCTGTTGTATTTTCAACCATGGGTTTCCTGCAGTCCAGGGCCAAAGATAATAAAACTAAGATTGGAGACCAATCTCAAATCTCAAGCATCTGATTGGCTGAAATGGCGACCTGTCGCCATTTCAGCCAATCAGATGCTTGAGATTTGAGACTGGTCTCCAGATTGAGTTTTATGATCTTGGGCCCTGCTCCATGCTTTCTTTTTCTGTTTTACAGTTGTCCTCAAGTGTGAACCTCAAACTGCAGCACATGATTGACGGGAAGTTATTTCAGTGTGCCGCCTCGTTCATGAACAGCAACAGCAAGTTTACGTGTGAGACGATGTTTCCGCCAGAAAGTGTTCAGTGTAAGCATTAATAAAATAATATTTCACATCAGTGATTTCAATTGATGCAGATTCTTGCATTTTGATGCAAGCAAATTTTACTTTTTCTGGTTTTGACCCCACCTAATTCTGAGAGTGGGGTCATTATGATGCTGGAGAATGTAGGAAAAGTGGTGTAAAAAGTGTTCATGAATAAAGATAGATATCATGTCTTTTGCATTTTAAATATGAAGTAAATATTTATTTGATATATGAAAATAAGTTAAAATGAAGTTAAAGCAATTTTATAAGTAGTAAAGTTCACACAATATGACTTGTGGCCACGTGATTATGACCCATGAAAATTCCAAACAGGGGTCAGATCACCCCTGGTTTTCAAAAGCTATTGAAAACCCTGGGACATGTAGTGTTAAACCTCAAGGGATAAACTTTGTATGCATTATAGTTTCACAAAGGAGCCCTTTGGCCATTGGATATGTTTTTTATCACATTGGTAACATCCATGTACATCCATGCTGTTTGATTTAGATCTGCTCTGTTTGCTTCTTAAGAAATAACAATGCATCTTAAGGCAAACACTGTATATTCTGATCAAATGGCGTGGATCTACACTGTTTGCACATGGGGTAAAATCTATATCCATTAACTTAAGGACTGTCTATCAGTGGCATAGCTACTATTAGACCCTGTAGGCCTGGGCCTACAAGTTGAACAATAAAATGATGTTTTCAAAAGTCCCCAATATACAATAAAAACAGAATGGGTGGTATGGTAGCAGGTTCAATCCGTTTTTGTCGAATCAAATAATTATTTCTTTGGCTTTGATTTGCCTTCTGAGGAAAATGATTATTTTCATTGCCAGATGCAAATGCAGGCCTCCTTTCCAATTTTCTGTGTTGTTACGCTTTATTTGGATTTTGCTATGTATAATCTCCACTAGTTTACTGTTTCTTAGATCCCCTTACCAAGAGGCACCCGCCACTTGGAACCCCTTGAATGTGCCTACAACTTGAAAAAAGCTGGCTATGCCCCTGTCTATTGGTCATAAAAGCAACTTGCTTTACCTAAAAATCCTTTGCAATTTATCCTAAAACTACAGAACACTGGTGTCTTGATTAGATGTATAATTTACTTACTGTCTTAGTGATTACCAATTAATCCTTTCCGTCAAAGTTTGCCTTGAGATCCAGATCTACCAGCAGATCAGTGCAGTCTATTGCACTGTTAGCTTGTTGGTCAGAAATGGTCAGTTCAGTCTAAAAGCTTAATTTGTCAATTCTAATAAGACTGCACTGGAGTTGATCTGGATCTGTTGTTATATATATGGAATAATTTTTTCCCAGGTAATGCATTCCCTTATATCATGAGTGTAATGCTCTTTCCTTTTACAATAATTCCTCAAGAATTGCATCATATTATATTGATACAATTTGTATTAATATTACTCTTAATATAAATTTAACATGTGAGGAAAATTGGGAAATTCAGACACTTCAATTAGGGGCAAAAATTGGCTGCAAATACACATGTATAATATTATACATGTACATGTAATTAAACTACACATTTTTTGCAATTCTTACAGATCCTCCGTTTATCACCCATCTCTCAACATATCCACACACAGAGGAACACAACCACCAGGTGGCAGAAGGTTCAAACCTTACATTATACTGTACAGCACATGGGAGACCAACTCCAACATGGACCTGGAAGTTTGTTGCTCAACTAGTAAGCCAATGCTGTGTTAACTTAACTCTTGTTTTCAATTATATGTCATTATGCCCCCGCCATATAATGGCGGAAGGGCATATAGTGTTCACCCTGGCTGTGGGTGGGTGGGTGGGTGGGTGGGTGTGTGTGTCAGTGTGTGTGTATGTTCGAAAATCGTGTCCGCTCTGTAACTTTGTTATTTCTTATTGGATTTTAAAATAACTTGGTATGAATGTTCACCATATCAAGACGGTGTGTCGCGTACAATACCCATGCCCGTAGGTCCAAGGTCAAGGTCCCTATTACTAAAAATAGCATTTTCTTGTCCGGGCTGTAACTTCCTTATGATTAGAGGGATTTGAAAATAACTTGGCACAAATGTTCACCATGACAAGGCGGTGTGTCGCGTACAACACCCATGCCTGTAGGTCCAAGGTCAAGGTCACTGTTACTAAAAATAGAATTCTGTTGGAAAAATCTTGTCCGCTCTGTAACTTTGTTATTTCTTAATGGATTTTAAAATAACTTGGTATAAATATCCACCATATCAAGACGGTGTGTCGCGTACAATACCCATGCCTGTAGGTCCAAGGTCAAGGTCACTGTTACTAAAAATAGAATTTTCTTGTCCAGGCTGTAACTTCCTTATGAATGGAGGGATTTCAAAATCACTTGGCACAAATGTTCACCATGACAAGGCGGTGTGTCGCGTACAACACCCATGCCTGTAGGTCCAAGGTCAAGGTCACTGTTACTAAAAATAGAATTTTGTTGGAAAAATCGTGTCCGCTCTGTAACTTTGTTATTTCTTATTGGATTTTAAAATAACTTGGTATGAATGTTCACCATATCAAGATGGTGTGTCGCGTACAATACCCATGCCTGTAGGTCCAAGGTCAAGGTCACTGTTACTAAAAATATAATTTTCTTGTCCGAGCTGTAACTTCCTTATGAATGGAGGGATTTCAAAATAACTTGGCACAAATGTTCAACATGACAAGGCGGTGTGTCGCGTACAACACCCATTCCTGTAGGTCCAAGGTCAAGGTCACTGTTACTAAAAATAGAAATTTGTTGGAAAAATCGTGTCCGCTCTGTAACTTTGTTATTTCTTATTGGATTTTAAAATAACTTGGTATGAATGTTCACCATATCAAGATGGTGTGTCGCGTACAATACCCATGCCTGTAGGTCCAAGGTCAAGGTCACTGTTACTAAAAATAGAATTTTCTTGACCGGGCTGTAACTTCCTTATGAATGGAGGGATTTCAAAATAACTTGGCACAAATGTTCACCATGACAAGGCAGTGTGTCGCGTACAATACCCATGCCTGTAGGTCCGAGGTCAAGGTCACTTTTACTAAAAATAGAATTTTGTTGGAAAAATCGTGTCCGCTCTGTAACTTTGTTATTTCTTATTGGATTTTAAAATAACTTGGTATGAATGTTCACCATATCAAGACGGTGTGTCGCGTACAATACCCATGCCTGTAGGTCCAAGGTCAAGGTCACTGTTACTAAAAATAGAATTTTCTTGTCCGGGCTGTAACTTCCTTATGAATGGAGGGATTTCAAAATAACTTGGCACAAATGTTCACCATGACAAGGCGGTGTGTCGCGTACAACACCCATGCCTGTAGGTCCAAGGTCAAGGTCACTGTTACTAAAAATAGAATTTTGTTGGAAAAATTGTGTCCCGTCTGTAACTTTCTTATTTCTTATTGGATTTTAAAATAACTTGGTATGAATGTTCACCATATCGAGACGGTGTGTCGCGTACAGTACCCGTGCCTGTAGGTCCAAGGTCAAGGTCACTGTTACTAAAAATAGAATTTTCTTGTCCGGGCTGTAACTTCCTTATGAATGGATGGATTTCAAAGTAACTTGGCACAAATGTTTACCATGACAAGGCGGTGTGTTGCCTACAACACCCATGCCTGTAGGTCCGAGGTCAAGGTCACTGTTACTAAAAATAAAATTTTGTTATAAAATCTTGTCTGCTCTGTAACTTTGTTATTTCATATAGGATTTTAAAATAACTTGGTATAAATGTTTATTATATCAAGACGATGTGTTGTGTACAATACCCATGCCTGTAGGTCCAAGGTCAAGGTCACTGTTACAAAAAATAGAAATTTCTTGTACTAGCTATAACTTCATTATTAACAGAGTGATTTCAAAATAATTTGGCAGAAATGTTCACTATGACAAGGCGTTGTGTTGTGTACAATTCCCATGCCTGTAGGTCCAAGGTCAAGGTCACTATTACTAAAACCAGAATTTTCTTGTCTGGGCTGTGAGTTTGTTATTACTTATTAGATTTTCAATTAACTTGCTATAAATGTTCACCATGACAAACATGCATAGCGGGGGCATCCGTGTCCTATGGACACATTTCTAGTTAATTCTGATTTCTTTATGAGTAAATTTATCTATCTTCCTTTAGTTTAAACTTATTTATTTTACATCGATTGTGAAACAAGTTATACCAACATATATTAATCACGCTCGATGACTGCTTCCTGGGTTACCAACCAATGCTCGTGCCGAATGTGGATTGGAGAAACTGCAGACGAATCACATTCCTGGTGGGTTTCGTACCCGCAGTCTCTGGATTTGGAGTCAGACGCTCTAGCCCTAGACCACTGTCATTCCTTTAATGTCAAACCCCTCATAGGTAATAAGACATTTGTCCATCAAAGACCGAGACTGTTAGTGGAACAAAGATTAAAAGTTAAAAAGAGATATACAGTGGGTGTTATGTTAAAAGGATAAAAGTAAGAGCATGCAGAGCTATGGCGATTGGTGTTTAATACAGCAGATAGCTGCATTGAATTGCTCAGTGGTTGGGAGTGAGGGATAACAGGGGGTAAGGGCATTCCAGCTGTGACCGTTCTTTGGAAATAGGAGTACTTATAGTAATCTGTAGTTGCTGTTATTGACCTGTATATCTAGCCAATTTAAATTTGACTCCTTTTCTGTGATGCTTCCCAGCTAAACTTAACTCTTGATTAGTTCTCAGCTATAACTGACAAAACAAATTAAAAACGTATATGCAATATTTAGACTAGAATGTTTAATTTAATTTAGGATACTAAAAGCTCATTTTAGCTGGAATTTCATGGATATATTCAAAATTGCAAATATTTTGTGTAATTGAGTTTATACATTTCTTTTTTTTATTTTTTTAAAATTAACATTTATGCAATCCTCTGCTGTTATTGTTGTTTTTCTATTACATATACAGTCCACACTCGTTGTGTCAAACTCGCTTAAGTCAAAACATCGGTTATCTCAAATTAATTTTATGGTCCCGTCAAAATGTGTTCTTGTTACATATAATACTACGCCGCTTAACTCGAATTCGACTAAAACAATGTTTTCATAAGTTGAAGTAAATTTAGAACTCGCCGGCTAAAATATGCTATATAAAATCATCGGATAAGTCGAAGTGTGAAACTTGCCGCGGTCGAACAATGCGCGCGGCTTCTTCAAAGAGAGAACTTGTCGGCAAACAAGATACCATTATTAAATAATAATTAACGATTATCACCTGTTAAGTAAAATATTCGCTTATTTAATGCATTCGGATGTAAAATATTTGGATTTGTTTATGCAATTAATTTCAGTTTTCAAAAAACATTACAATAATTATGATATTGTGACATAAAGGCGAATAAAATATGAGTTCATCCGATTAGGACAATACATTCAAAAACATGATCCAAACGTTATCAATTCTCCCCCAACAAGACTGAAGCAGAAAAAAGCTCCAAATTAACTATTATGGGGTGAATATTAATTTGAATTAGTTTACGTAATAAAAAAAAATTAGAAAGACGACTTTAACACTCAGAGTGAAGACGAAGACGATGTTTAATTTACACAAACACCGAAACTTAACGATGGTGGTTTTTTAACATGTAATAAATATAATCAAGTTAATTTTTTTTTCTGTTCTGTTTAGATAAACTTATTAATCCATTGAAATGTTCATAAACGAGTACTAGCACTCACAATCATGTCATCATTAGAAACATATTGGTATGATATTCGTGCATTGGCGCCAATTCCGATGTGTCGAACTTCGGATATCTCGAAATAAAATGTATGGTCCCGGCGACTTTGACACAACGAGTGTGGACTGTATAGGATTAGTCTTTGATGTTAAAAACACAAGCGGATAGTCATTTTACTTGGTATTTGAGAAATTTCCAATTCCAGTTTTGGTTTTTCAAGTGATCACAAGTATGTATGAGAAGCACAGATATAAAAACTACACATAGGCACAAGATCATAAAACTCAAGTCATGTCTCCATTTCATTAATCTCCATTTAATCCAATCAGATTCTTGAGATTTGAGACTAGTCTCCTTTTTAAGTTTATAATCTTAGGCCCAGTCCACACAAAAATTCTTTATACAGTGGAGATCCAATATAACGCGGTCTGTGGGGTCCATCCCATCAAATCGCGTTATTATCGGATCCGCGATATTCGCGTGACATAGAACTTATGCTATACTAAGTCCATACATGTATTACTCGTATCATTTTATCGTAATTTGAAATAAAATCCTTTGTTTCCATGTTGTTTTGTTATTATCTAACAGGTGCTATAAAATTATTACTTTGTGAAATTCACTCACAAAAGTTTATTCTGCGGGCGTTTGTCATATGCAGAACTCGTGTATTTGTTTGACCTGAACGCTGTTTTGAAGGAAAACAATACGCATGCAGTTTAATCTTTATTGTTTTAATTTTCAATCATAATAATATTCATTACTCATAATAATATTGTAAGCTACTCAAAATGTCAACAGGTTCTCAACACATGTCAAATGTAGGCATGAGCTTCTCAAATTAGAAGCCAATTAACAACATCAGACACCTTTGTCATTTTATCTGCAGTAGGTGCGAAAAACAACCATTCAGTAACCATTTCGCGTACGTGATTAGGTGCCCCACTGTTTGTACAACAATTTATTACTTAACAATTTTATGACAGTTTGATATTTTAATAAACTTAGGAAACAATCAACAGATCATAAAGGAACATTTCACAATAGTTTCAACGATTCTCGATACGTTAATGAACGGGCGTCATTGTCTTTATCGATTAACGCGGTATTTACGTTGTTACTTCCCTTTTTTTCCATTTCCAAATATACAAAAATGGCCGTTGATAGAATTTTACTATTTTTTATGAAAAAAAAAACGGGGTCCAAGGGTTGACCGCGTTATATTGGATTTCGCGCTATATCGGATCGCGATTTAGCGGAGCTCCACTGTATTGCTAAATGAATGTAGCGTTATGTGAAGATATGTCATGGTTAGCTCTTTTGGATTTTTTTCTTTTTTGCTATTGCAGTCGTTGTCAGAGAATATCTTGCCATGTCACTCGGAGACCTGTTCTCTGAAATGGTTGAGACAGAAGGATTCTGGATCTTACACCTGTACCGTATCAAATACCATCAAGGGAAAGGACCATTCTGACTCGACCTCTATTTTCCTCAAAGTTACTGGTAGGTGTTGACAATTCAACCCTTTCCTCCATTGACACACATTTATTGCGTGTGCAAACAGTCTAGATCCAGATAAGCCGGCACATCTGTGCCGTCTTATCAGCATCAGCAGTGGTCACATTTTGGTCAGAAATAACCAAACCAACCAAAAAGCGAACAGTGTACGGATGTGCCGGCTGATCTGGATCTACACTGTTCCTCTAGCAATAGAGGTGTGTCCATGAAGGAAAGGGTTAATCTGTGTTAAATAGGGATGGGACTGAATTTTTCGAACATTTGAATATTCAGTTTGACAATTAATATTTTAATATGGTTGTTGTATTTGAATGTTCGGGAATTTGTTACAAATATAGACATTAGAGCTCTCACTAGAGGGAGACTTGGGAGAACTGGTCTCCCAAAAGTGACCAGACTTCTCCCTTTTTTGAGCTATGGGATAAGTCATTTTTTATAGACTTTATAGAGAAAGAATAATGTTGACTGCAAACTTCTCCATAATTCAGTAAAATTATATTCTCCCTGATTTGCATGACTAGTAAGAGCCCGACGTGTGTTGTCACTTCCAAAAGACTTTTGCACCTGTCCGTCTAAACCAGTCTGAAGATCACTAATAGGTAGGTTAATTCAACCCTTTCAAAAATATACACAAACATTGATTGAATTTTTGTGCTGCCTGCGATAGCAGGTAGACACATAGGGATCCTATTGTCCGGCGGCGGCGGCATCGTCTTCGATGTCGTCGTCGTTGGCATCGGCGTCGTCCGGTAGTCCCCCAACTTTAACCTGAAACTTAATGTTGCCTATAACTTTGAAAGTACTTGTCCTATTCACTTCATACTTGGAATATATCATCAGCACGAACAATGCCATCTGTGATGACAAGAATGATAACTCCTGTTTCAATATTTTTTGAGTTATGCCCCTTTCAAATGCAACTTTAACCTGAAACTTAATGTTGCCTATAACTTTGAAAGTACTTGTCCTATTCACTTCATACTTGGAATATATCATCAGCACAAACAATGCCATCTGTGACGACAATAATGATAACTCCAGTTTCAATATTTTTTGAGTTATGCCCCTTTCAAATGCAACTTTAACCTGAAACTTAATGTTGCCTATAACTTTAAAAGTACTTGTCCTATTCACTTCATACTTAGAATATATCATCAGCAGGAACAATGCGATCTGTGATGACAAGAATGATAACTCCAGTTTCAATATTTTTTGAGTTATGCCCCTTTCAAATGCAACTTAAACCTGAAACTTAATGTTGCCAATAACTTTGAAAGTACTTGTCCTATTCACTTCATACTTGGAATATATTATCAGCATGAACAATGCCATCTGTGACGACAAGAATGATAAGTCCAGTTTCAATATTTTATGAGTTATATCCCTTTAAAATGCAACTTTAACATGAAACTTAGTGTTGCCTGTTAAATGGAAATTACTTGTTCAATTAATTCACTTAATACTTTGAATAACTCATCTGCAATTACAAACCAATTTTTGAAGATGATAACTCAGGTTTCACCATTATTTTAGTTATTCCCCTTTTAAATGCAATTTAGAATACACATGTGTTCTGTTGTGTAGTATTGAAATCAACTTCAATAAAATATTTTTATTATATATGATTAAACATAGGCCCACATTTCAAGGTTTTCCATGCAGGCGACACATGTGTTCCGCGGAACACAACATTCTAGTGTTCTCATAGTTGAGCAGAGGATCAACATCTGTCTTTTGCATTTTCTTGTATTACGGATAAGTATTATCTTGTGATTTACTGGGGAAAGAAAATCTTATTGTTTCCATACATGAGTGATGTCAAGTTTTCAAGTATCTAATATATTCAATTTAGTGACATCATATACAAAATAAGGTTTGCGAAAACATCAATATTTCCACGTAAAAAAAAATTAAGTTTATAAATAAACACAAATGTTATGAATAGTAAAAGATGTGCAAGAAAAAGTATCTTGCATGGGACATTTGGTAAAGATAGAAAACTCCGTCATCTTGAGTGAACTAATTTGGCGGGAACTCCGCAGAGCCTCATTCCCACAAAACAGTTCCCCCTCGATGACAAGATTTTTCCATCTTCACCTAACACTAATGAAAGATACAAATATTCTCATAAACCTCAATATTACTACATGTATTTGGGCACATTGATAACAAACAGGGATAACCCTTTTCCCCATATATACGCATTTTTATGCATATGCGACCAGTGTAGATGCAGATCAGCTGGCACATCCATGCCGTCTGATCAGGATCTGCACTGGTTGCATTTTGGTAAGAAATAACCTAATGAATTAAAAAGCACACAGTTTAGATCCTGATCAGCATGTATGTGCCGGCTGATTTGGATCTAAACTGTTTCTCATGCAATAAATCTGTTTCTATGAAGGAAAGGGATAAAAGATGAACAAAATTTGAATATTCAAATATATTTGAACAGGCCTAACAAATATTCAATAAGTTATTTTGTTATTCAATCCCATTCCTAGTGACATTAACCCGTTTGCATCATTCTGGCTGTCAGCATGATTTGTAAAGATTTCTATAAATAGTGTTTGAGGTGTTTTAGCACTATACATTATAAATGTATTTGCATTATAATATTGACACACCATCACAAAATGGTGATTATTTTGATGTACATGTAATAAGTATAGGTCTTGATCAAACAGCAGATTTCAGCAAAGTGAAAAGGATCAAAACAGTTTTCTAGAAAAAATAAGAATGCTTCTCTGACTGAACTGTGTAGACACATTTGGGTCTACACTGGACACATGCCGTAAGCCCCAATTTTTCATTGTGCATCACAGTTGTAAATGTTATGAACTTTGTTTCAGGTGGTAAGCCAGTATATAGGACGACAACAGCCCTGCCCATGGTAACAGAGTACATAAAGGACAAAGGGGGTCAGTATAAAAAATATTTTGCTCTTAAGGTTTTCACTGCAAAAAACAAAACAACAACTACAGGGAAACCTATATGTAAACAACCATATTGCTACATGAATATAAACCACTTTTTGTATATCCGTTTGTCCATACCCACCCCATTGTCACTTGTAGGGTTTTTGAACTATAGGTTATTTTAAAGGTATTTATTCAGAATTTCAATATGTTATAAATAATAATTATCTGTATAATATCAGACAATACCAAGTATTGAATAGAGACTTGATTTTACATAGACATGTAATTGGGGCCACATACACAAACATGACTTCTGTGGTTTACTTGCTATTTTGTGATAATGCCTGTTTGGTGATTTTGAGCTCCTGTTCAAATGATTTTATAAGGCATGAAAGTATAGCATCTCAATGTTCCTCCTGTTTTTGGAGGACTGGATCACCTCTCACTTATTTGGATAGAAGTCCATTAGCCAGAACTTCTGCCATTCTTACAGCCTGTCAAGTTTTTCGTGGATGAGATGGGCATCTTTAATGTTTGGATCTGTCTTATTGATTAGTGGACAAATATAGCAGTGATTCATCTTAAAAAAGTTCAAGTGTGGACGGAACACATTTAGGAAGATTGTTGATGTATACAATGAATAGAAGTGGTCCTAGGATGGTTCCCTGGGGAATGCCAGATGTCACTTGTGCAGGTCTGGAATATCTGCCTTTTGAAATAACTAACTCATCATGTACTACAGAGATTGGCTTTGATTGTCAGAACAGGGAGAAGTTTTTCTAATTTTAGGGAGAAGTCAACTAGGATTTTGGCTTTTTAAATGAAACATATAGGAAACACTTTGCTGAGCAGAGGGAGTTCTAGACATTGTGGGGAGCTATTACTCCCAAATCTCCCAATAAGCCATTCCCAGAGTCTACAATGTAGTAAAACAGTGAGATAAAAATATATAAAAGACTTGATAAATGATTCATAATGTGCGATAGCTTGGGCGTAAGTTTTGCTTTGCTCTACTTCAATTTTACAGTTTCACCTTATTCCCTGTTAGATATAGTCTGTGGCTGTCTAGCCATAGCTTTTCATTACAGTAACTTCAAAATTCATTTTCAATTAGATTTTAACCCAATGAGCAACCTCTGTAAACACCTGTAACACTGAAGCACTTCACAAGACTCCAATCATGTTTTTGTCATGCAACGACTGTTATAACTGCTGCTCCAATCAAAAGACACTGTATTTTACTTCCAGATAGGTTTTGTTGTCAATCAAATATTTGTCGCTGTGGGTTCAATTCCCTTGCGGATGTTGAAACAATAACAAAAGGTGTGGCTTAAAGTAAAACAACCTGAAGGAGTGATTAACTTTGAACAACGTTCTGTCAATTATAATTTCCCTTGCTACTTCTCAAGGAAAATAATATGAACTAAGGCACTGCCTCAATGCGAGCTCTAGATTTTAGAATCCCTGGTCTGTAATTATCTAACAATATAATAGATTGTACTGCGCTTTGCAAGAGTGATTGAGAAATTAAATAATAATATCAATTATCAGTTTGGAATTTTTAACAAATTAGGCATTTTGCCTTGTACGTTAGTCTTTAGTCGATATCACAATTTGACAGTCAAAATAACGTTTGAGAACTTCCCTGCTCTGTTTCAATTGCAATGACGTCACACGTTACCTAACAAAATGGAGATCAATACAGTAACTGTAAACAATGGCAGCATGCCATATAAAATTTAAATTTTGCGATTGAAAGCTGGATATTGGTTTGACAAAAAAATCCAGGAATTCGCAGCACAGGACTTTTTTGTATTTCACAAAACAGGTATCAGTTTTAAGATTTGTTAAAAATCACCTTTTTTAGGTTGTCACAAATGAGCTGGGTCAAACTAAAATAATATTTTGACATTATGGTGTGGAATACTATTGAGATGAAGAAATCTATATGAAAAAGTCACCATCTTCTGGAATATCATGAACAGCAAAATTCTCATTGTTTATGTGCAAAAATCTTTTGTTCAGTTGTTTTTGCCAACACTTTTCCTTTTTTTATTTTGCCTTATTTGGCCACCTCAGTCTGAGGAAAATGATAGTATTGATTATTGATTAAAATTTTCAAAGTTCTAGTTCAGTTTTTTGTCTTACATTCCTGATAACATAAGAAATCATGTCAGACCGACCCAAATTTTTAACAGTCAGGTCATTCGGTCTGGCAACTTTCGTGACGTCTGTTTTTTTATCGAATTAATCAAACTTTTGTGATAAGGACTTCGGCATGGGGTGAATCGTTTTGGGGCGAATCGCCTATTCATGTAAACAAAATGCTTATGCACTGCAGAACCGAAAGTGAAAAACAATGGGTTGACGTTTCGCATATTTTTGACAAACACATGTACAAAACATAATGAAATCTACCTTTCAAAGAGATTTGTCTTGAAGCCTGAATCGCTGAAAGTTTACTGGCGCGGACGCAAAGGTTGATGGTGTTTTGACAGCCTCTATCTGATTTGACAGTTGCACGCGCGGCAGTTCTCCGCGTTACGTCATATGTATATTTTTATTTAAAAAAAAACAAAACCTATGAAAATGATCGTATATTTTGTGTTACAAATGCATTATGTTGACTTTTCTTCTTATTAAAAATAAGAATAAAAATAAATTATTGAATAAAAATTTGGTACTCTTAAGCCTAAAGACGGTGAAGAGTGTATCCGTGAGATTTACAAGACCATGGAGGAAAATCGGAACGCTTCGGATTAAATTTTTTTTAAAGCGATGGTAGTTGGGCATAACATATACGCACATTACCGTAAAAGCTCGCTCGCTAGAGCTCGCATATCAGTTGCCACACGTTTGATGTTTTTGTTGCAAGCCAAAATCTAACTGAAATCAAAATTTATTACAGTAGTAACTATACATGTACTTCTATTTTACAGTTTCACCCTATGCCATAGGAGCAATAGTGTGTGCCAGTCTTGCCATTATTCTGATTGTTGTCTTCATCTTCCTGGCCATGAAAATGAAGGTAGGTACTGAAGTTTCCTTATTTTAAACTAAAGACCAGTCTTTAGGCTGAAGTTTAGCTCAGACTCTAAATAGACCAATCAAAAGCTAGAGATTTTAGCTTGGTCTGCATGATCTTTGGCCCAGTAACTGATCATTTTGTTCTTTTATACCTTTACTCCATAATACATGTATAATATCAGTTTTTTCTCATCTGACCAGGATCTGTTCCCTTTATGTTCAGAAAATACTTAATAAGTTAAACTCAGAAAGCTAATATTTTAGATCCTGATCAGATGGCACATATGTGCCGGCTGGTCTAGATGTACACTGTTCACATATACCATAAAACAGTTAGATTAGATCGTAGATAGTTTTACTATTGAATTTCAATGATCTTATGTTAATTTGGGTACCAAATATTTAGGCATTAAGAAAAGCAGTTAATGAAAAATTAGCGAAAACGAAGTGCAGACTTTCTGTTAGAACTGAGTACTTGAGGAACTTCAATGTCAAAATTGTGTGATAAATTTTTTACCTCTAAACAAAGGAATTTATGTTACTATCAGCAATTTATTAAACAAGCATAACAAACTTGTATACTCTAGTCAAGAGAACGCCGGATGCATGAAAGGATGACCAGAATGCATGATGAAAACCTTGATGATCAGGAAGCTGTTTTACTGGATGAAAATCTACAACCAGATAACTCTGATACCCTGGTAAGTTTTCAATATATATGGAAAGGAAAGGTAACTCCAAGTCCTGACTAGGTGGCACTTTTTCAATACTCTTGATACCCAAGTACTTGATTGTAATGGTCTTGTCAGTATTTTGGATGAAAATCTTCAACCAGATAACTAGGATACCCTGGTAATTGGCCATCCCGATATTTATATTTTCAACATTTTGGATAGGTAAGTAGTCTTCTCTGATGTTAGCGGGGGTGCACATTGGAGGGACGGCTTATAATTTTCACACACTGTGTAAATGGATGTTTAGATGTGTTAATGGATGTTTAAGTCATTCCCAAAGGAGCAGCTAGAAATTCTAAGATGAAGCCTTCTTGTTTTATGTATTCATATTTCTTCTCTGAATTTGCCATTAAAAATTAACTAGCCTGAGGACAATTGTAGAAGGGTGTGCACTAGGTGCCCACCTGTCTAACTCCCTTTAAGGTCTAAATGCTCTTATGAATATTTTAAGTACTGGTAAATAGCTCCAATATTCAAATAATTGTCGTAATTGCAATGTCAATTAACTCTGTTCAATTTGTGATGAAAACTTTTTATATTTAATTTGAAAAAATGTTTGATGTGAGTTAACCTTCAGTTTGCTAGATATGCATTCATGCAGGTAAAGGTCAAGCAACAAAAAATTAGTCCTCTTGATACAGAAAGACATAAAATCCTTTTATCAACTTTGATAGTTACCTCCCTTTCAAGAGAATTTGTTACAAAAATTATCAAGAGATATTTAAAACAGACACTAAACAATTGATTCCAAAACAATACATTTTTTAAAACTTATTTCTTGGAACATGGAAGCTATAAAAAAGCATACTTTATATACTTAAATTGATTTTGTTTGAGACACTAAAACCAACAAAGCACATTTGACAGGATAACCAATAAACACTCCTTCTGGACATTTCAAGTTTATTGAAGGTTATGAGAAATTTGATAAATTTTATAAAGCATGCATACTGTGTCTTTTGCAGCTCATAATTTAAGTAAACACTCGGAATGGATAAGAGGAAGTCTTCGGAAAAATACCAAATGTCTTCCCAATGTCCAGAAATTGTAAAAATTTGTTCACTCACTGTTTTGAAAACCTCAGCCGATTCCGGAAACAGATTTCTGTTGATTTGATTAACTGAAACCAGTTGCAAAATACACTGTAGACAATATGGCCTGGGGGTCAGAGAAATCCTGTTTTTCAAAACTGTTGAAGCTCCCATTGGACTGCATTAGCTGCCCTTTACAACAGCATGCTTTTATTGCAGCCAGTGGAATATGGGAGACTGAAGCAACAGTGGGAGATAGCTAGGAAAGATATACGCCTTGTTGACCTCATTGCCAAGGGAACTTTTGTAGAAGTATGGCGGGGTAGGATGCGGAAATATCCAAGGAGAAATGAAATCATGAAAGTTGCCATTAAGAGAATAGTTGGTAAGTCAAATAACACATTACTCCATAGATTCACTTTTATAGCATAGGCGAACAGTGTAGATCCAGATCTGCTGGCACAATTTGAATGTTCAATACATTTGTAACCCTGGCTAACCTAGTACGCTTCGCGAACGGCATATGCAACGCTTTTAACCAGCATAACCGGTGTCAATGTAGGAGATTTTGTGGACTAAGGTTGGAAAATCGCGGAGTTTTTGGTTATATATCTAAATAATACTCAAACCAATAGGCCTATACGGCTGTCAAATCATGGCTATTTATGATTCTAGTCTTCTCTGTGTCCAGAATACAGTAGTTTGCTCAATCATTCATGAAAATGGACCTCTCTGTGCTGCAAAAGTTGTAAATTTCCTGTTCAAACGTATTTTTTCTTGATCTAAACTGAAGTCTAGCGAAGAATTATGACTGCATAAAAATTTTTTGCACTGGAGGACACTGCAGTGTAAAATTTGAGTGTGTTTTATCTATATTTTACTTGCTTCTTGGAAAAAATGAGAGGCCACGCACAATACACCGGCACATGATTTTTGCTACGCTGCGTATCACGGCATTTTATGCGATGCTGGTATTAAAATATACATTAGTTGCCGAAATATTAAACTGTTTCTTCACATCTAATATAGTTGTAGATTGATGTGTTGGTGTACATCACAAAACAGTGTTTGACATACTTAAAAATTCTTCCATCAACAAGCAGAAGCGAATCCGGAGGGTATTTTTTGGGGTCGCTCAAACCCCCTTTTGGCGCATCAATATTTAGTTTTCATGGTAATTATGGCCAGAAAGTTGGAAATATCAAATAACTACTTTGAGACTGACCCAAACAAACTTCTTTTGTGGAAATCTTTGATCCAACCCTGAACAAAGCTATCAGTCTGAGAGTATTTCACACAGTACAGGAGTCCGCTACCAATGAAAACCCCAATCAATAATTTGTGAAAGATTTGTGATTATGTTTACTTAATAACATGTATATTAATATTTTCATGGGATTATGGCCAGAGATTTGGAATTAACACATAACTACCATAAGGCTGACCCAATAGAATCCCTTTCATTTGAAAATGTTTCATCCAACTCTGAACAAGGCTATCAGGGTATTGCACGCAAAACAGGCGTAAACCCCCAATCAATAATTTGTGAAAGATAGTTTATGTTTATTTTAAATAACTGACTTGACCTTTGGCCTGTGGTTAAATGAAATAGTGTACATAATGCTGTAACCACTTTACATGAAGTATGTATACCAAGTGTCATCACTGTCTCTTGTTCACTTTACTTTATGAGTTATTGAAATATTAAGTTTTCTCTATTTTAATAACAGACACCCACCATAGACCATTGGTGAAAATAAAAGGTCGTGCATAATTTTCGTATTGCCATTTAAATGAATGATCTTGACTACTCTAAGTTATAAAAGTATTTTTTTCTTATTTATGTGTACCTGACCTTAGACCTTTGGTGAAAAATGATCCTGCATATCATGCACTTGGTACACATATTAAAGTGATTACAGCATAATGTACAACATTTTATTTTTTTACCACATGTAAAAGGTCAAGTAAATTACTTGCAATAAACATAATTAGCACAGTCACATTATGAAAAAATACGTCAAACCTATGCACAATTGCAAAAGAAATGAAATGTTCAATACACGTCACATTTAGTATAAACAACAACATAATCCAAAATTGGACAAAATCGGACCACGGATACTCCCTTAGTTAGTATTTTAAAAATAAGACAAGTTGAACGCAAAAATATAACATAAATCAATTTCTTTTTGTAAAACTTCGCTTTCTTTTCAATACGATCTTTCAAAATCTTGTCTTTCATCCGACTTCTATTAATGATTTTTGTCAATAAACATTAAATTTGTTAAACATTAATACATGTACTAGTATATTACATTTTACATGTAATAGACAAAGTTTGAAACAAAGCTTAATGTTGATTTGCCCAACCCACTCCCTACTGCTTCTTAACAAGAGGTAGATTTTTATATTCAATTTAACTTTTATTGAAATACTCAACGTCAGATAAATCTATCTTTCACAAATTATTGATTGGGGTTTTCATCGGTAGCGGATTCGGGTATTGCGTGAAATACTCTGCTAGCTTTGTTCATGGTCGAATCAAAGATTTCCACAAAAAAAGTTCGTTTGGGTCAGTCACAGGGCAGTTATGTGATAATTCCAACTTTCTGGCCATAATCACCATTAAAACTAAATACTGATGTGCCAAAAGGGGGCTTGAGCAACCCCAAAGAATACCCTCCGGATTCGCTTCTGCTTGTTGATGGAAGAATTTTTAAGTATATCAAAATCTTTTTTCAATGTACACCAACACAACAAACTACGGCTCAATTAAATGTGAAGAAACAGTATAAGATTTTGGCAACCAAAGTATAGTTTTATACCAACATCGAACAAAATGCCGTGATACGCAGCGTAGCAAAAATCAAGTGCCGGTGTACTGTGCGTGGCCCCTCATTTTTTGGCAAGAATTAAGTAAAATATAGATAAAACACACACAAATTTTACACTGCAGTGTCCTCCAATACAGACATTTTTGATGCAGTCATAATTCTTCGCCAAACTTTAGTTTAGCTCAAGAAAAATACATTTGAACAGGAAATTTACAACTTTTGCAGAGCAGAGAGGTCCATTTTCACGAATGATTGAGCAAACTACTGTATTCTGAACACAGAGAAGACTAGAATCATAAATAGCCATCATCTGACAGCCGTATAGGCCTATTGGTTTGAGCACTATTTAAATATCTAACCCAAAACTCTGCGATTTTCTTACCTTACCCCAAAACATCCTACATTGACACCGGTTATGCCGGTTAAAAGCGTTGCATATGCCGTGATTGCGGCGTAGTGCCGTTCGCAAAGCGTACCAGGTTAGCCAGGGTGTTTGTATTTAGAACACTTGTGAAAAAAACACAAATTTTGCTTCTGAATACAAGTGCATTTACAATTTATAATACGTAAAATTTACAATGTAATGTACCAAATTTTCAGAACGAGGCAATGCCATCGCATTTGTTTATTATACCCCCGTATACGAAGTATAGGGGGTATATAGGAGTCATCATCCGGTTGGTTGGTTGTCCCGGTCTGTCTGTGGCACTTACAGCGTCAACAGTTTTCAAGATATCGACTTGAAACTTTAACCATATGTTCGTGAGGACATTTGCGCGAACTATTTTTTTTCTCATGTGGATCAGTCCATTATTTTTCTGAGGGGAGCAAGATTTAACAAAATCTTGTGACGCGAACAACTTCTACAGTTTTTAAGATATTGACTTGAAACTTGATACACATGTTCGGCATGAAGTGTAGATGTGGGTGACATATTTTTCGTGTGGATTAGTCCATTATTTTTTGCAGGGGACATGATTTAACAAAATCGTGTCCCCTGCAAACTTCTAAATCTTGTGATGCGAACTTCTTCTACAGTTTTTAAGATATTGACTTGAAACTTGATACATATGTTCGGCATGAATTGTAGATGTGCGTGACATATTTTTCGTGTGGATCAGTCCATTATTTTTCGGAGGGGAGCATGATTCAACAAAATCTTGTGATGCAAACTACTTCTACAGTTTTTAAGATATTGACTTGAAACTTGATACACATGTTCGGCATGAAGTGTAGATGTGCGTGACATATTTTTCATCTGGATTAGTCCATTATTTTTTGCAGAGGAGCACAATTTAACAAAATCTTGTGACGCAAACTACTACTACAGTTTTTAAGATATTGACTTAAAACTTGATACACATGTTCGGCATGAAGTGTAGATGTGCGTGAAATACTTTTCATCTGGATTAGTCCATTATTTTTTGAAGGGGAGCACAATTTAACAAAATCTTGTGACGCAAACTACTACTACAGTTTTTAAGATATTGACTTGAAACTTGATACACATGTTCGGCATGAAGTGTAGATGTGCGTGACATTTTTTCATCTGGATTAGTCTATTATTTTTTGCAGGGGACATGATTTAACAAAATCCTGTTATGCAAACTTCTACACTTACTACGTCAACAGTTTTCAAGATATAGTCTTGATACTTTAAACATATGTTCGTGAGTACATTCAGTCCATTATTTTTCAGAGGGGAGCACAATTTAACAAAATCTTGTGACGTTAACTACTTCTACAGTTTTTAAGATATTGACTTGAAACTTGATACATATGTTCGGCATGAAGTGTACATGTGTGTGACATATTTTTCATGTGGATCAGTCCATTATTTTTTGCAGGGGACATGATTAAACAAAATCATGTTATGGAAAATTCTACAGTTTTTAAGATATAATACTTGAAACTAAAATTGTATGTTCTGCATGAAGTGCGCATGTAAGCGACATATTTTTTTGTGGATCAGTCCATTTTTTTTGGAGGGGAGCATTATTTAACAAAAACTTTTATTTTAAATCTTATGACGCAAACTACTTCTCCTAATCTCCAGTTTTCAAACTTTAAACATACGTTTGTGACTAGATTTCCATGACATACTTTTTTTCATGTGAATCAGTCCATTATTTTTTAGCAGGGGAGTATGATTCAACAAAACCTTATGACACAAACTACTTCTACAGTGTTTAAGATATTCACTTGAAATTTGATACACATGTTCGGCATGAAGTGTAGATGTGCTTGACATATTTTTCATGTGGATCAGTCCATTATTTTTTGCAGGGGACATGATTTAACAAAATCGTGTTATGCAAACTTCTACACTTACTACGTCAACAGTTTTCAAGATATTGACTTGAAACTTTCAACATATGTACGTGAGTACATTTGCGCAAATTTTCTTTTCGTCTCATGTGGATCAGTCCATTATTTTTCGGAGGGGAGCCCGATTTAACAAAATCTTGTGACGCGAACTACTTCTACAGTTTTTAAGATATTGACTTGAAACTTGATACATTTGTTTGTTATGAAGTGTAGATGTGTGTGACATATTTTTCGTGTGGATCAGTCCATTATTTTTTGCAGGGGACATGATTTAACAAAATCGTGTTATGCAAACTTCTACACTTACAATGTCAACAGTTTTCAAGATATCGACTTGAAACTTTAAACATATGTTGGTGAGTACATTAACGCAAATTTTTTTTTTCTCATGTGAATCAGTCCATTATTTTTGGAAGGGAGCATGATTCAACAAAATCTTGTAACAAGAACTACTTCTACAGTTTTTAAGATATTGACTTGAAACTTGATACATTTGTTCGGCATGAAGTGTAGATGTGCATGACATATTTTTCGTGTGGATCAGTCCATTATTTTTAGCAGGGGACATGATTTAACAAAATCGTGTTATGCAAACTTCTACACTTACTACGTCAACAGTTTTCAAGATATCGACTTGAAACTTTATACATATGTTCTTGGTACATTTGCGCAAATTTTTTTTCTCTCATGTAGATCAGTCCATTATTTTTCAGAGGGGAGCACGATTTAACAAAATCTTGTGACGCGAACTATTTCTACAGTTTTTATGATATTGACTTAAAACTTGATACATATGTTCGGCATGAAGTGTAGATGTGCGTGACATATTTTTCGTGTGGATCAGTCCATTATTTTTTGCAGGGGACATGATTTAACAAAATCGTGTTATGCAAACTTCTACAGTTTTCAAGATATCGACTTGAAACTGAAATCATATGTTCTGCATGAAGTGCGCGTGTTAGTGACATATTTCTTATGGCTCAGTCCATTTTTGGTTTGAGGGGAGCATTATTTAACAAAATCTTATGACACAAACTACTTCTCCAGTTTTCAAACTTTTAACATACGTTCGTGATTAGATTTGCATGACATATTTTTTTTCATTTGGATCAGTCCATTATTTTTTAGAAGGGGAGCACGATTCAACAAAACCTTCTGATGTCAACTACTTTTACAGTTTTGTTTACATCCGGTGAAAACCCAAGTTGCTATTTTTAAACACAACTTTTGCAGCAAATTTTCAGGATTTCAATTATTTTTCAACTTTCACCCATGAAAGATGCAAACATCATTTCTTTATACTCTGACAAAGCAGTATTACGGGGGTATTAATCACCTTCAGTGATAGCTCTAGTTAGTTCAGGAGTCAAGAACACATTCGGTATTTTATTCCTTGACTTTGTTACTGTTTACATTAAGTTCCTTTCATGGAGAGGGATGGGGGCATAGGGCTGTATGGAGTTACGCAGACTGTCAGTACAGAAGTTCATAGTTAGTATTTTTGACTCAAAGTTATAAAACATAGCTAGGAAACTGGTCTCATATCTCATGTTTGATTTTGTAATTAAGTATTAAACGCAGTTGGCTTGAAACAAATGATCTATTGTCTTTACATATATATGGTTATCTACGAGCATTGTGAAACAACTCTGAAATTTGCAGAAACATGTGTTCAGTTTGCTTTTAAAAAAATGTCTATGATTTATTGTGACAACACTCATATAATTATTATACCCCCCATACGAAGTATAGGGGGTATATAGGAGTCATCATCCAGTTGGTTGGTTGGTTGGTTGGTTGACCCGGTCTGTCTGTGGCACTTACAGCGTCAACAGTTTTCAAGATATCGACTTGAAACTTTAACCATATGTTCATGAGGACATTTGCCCGAACTGTTTTTTTTTCTCATGTGGATCAGTCCATTATTTTTCGGAGGGGAGCACAATTAAACAAAATCTTTTGACGCGAACTACTTCTACAGTTTATAAGATATTGACTTGAAACTTGATACACATGTTCGGCATGAAGTGTAGATGTGCGTGACATATTTTTCGTGTGGATTAGTCCATTATTTTTTGCAGGGGACATGATTTAACAAAATCGTGTTATGCAAACTTCTAAATCTTGTGATGCGAACTACTTCTACAGTTTTTAAGATTTTGACTTGAAACTTGATACATTTGTTCGACATGAAGTGTAGATGTGCGTGACATATTTTTCGTGTGGATCAGTCCATTATTTTTTGCAGGGAACATGATTTAACAAAATCGTTTTTTTTCAAACTTCTACACTTACTATGTCAACAGTTTTCAAGATATCGACTTGAAACTTTAAACATATGTTCGTGAGTACATTTGCGCCAATTTTTTTTTCTCATGTGGATCAGTCCATTATTTTTCGGAAGGGAACATGATTCAACAAAATCTTGTAACATGAACTTCTTCTACAGTTTTTAAGATATTGACTTGAAACTTTATACATGTGTTCTGCATGAAGTGTAGATGTGCGTGACATATTTTTCGTGTGGATCAGTCCATTATTTTTTGCAGGGGACATGATTTAACAAAATCTTTTATTTAAAATCTTATGACGCAAACTACTTCTCCAGTTTTCAAACTTTAAACATACGTTTGTGAGTAGATTTCCATGACATACTTTGTTTCATATGGATCAGTCCATTATTTTTTAGCAGGGGAGTATGATTCAACAAATGTGCGTGACATATTTTTCGTGTGGATCAGTCCATTAATTTTGCAGGGGACATGATTTAACAAAATCGTGTTATGCAAACTTCTACAGTTTTCAAGATATCGACTTGAAACTGAAATCATATGTTGTGCATGAAGTGCGCATGTTAGTGACATATTTTTTATGGATCAGTCCATTTTATGGTTGGAGGGGAGCATTATTTAACAAAATCTTATGACACAAACTACTTCTCCAGTTTTAAAACTTTTAACATACATTCGTGATTAGATTTGCATGACATTTTTTTTCATTTGGATCAGTCCATTATTTTTAGAAGGGGAGCATGATTCAACAAAACCTTGTGACTTCAGCTACTTTTACAGTTTTGTTTACATCCGGTGGAAACACAAGTCGCTATTTTTAAACACAACTTTTGCAGCAAATTTTCAGGATTTCAATTATTTTTCAACTTTCACCCATGAAAGATGCAAACATCATTTCTTTATGCTCTGACAAAGCAGTATTGCGGGGGTATTAATCACCTTCAGTGATAGCTCTAGTTTGAAGAACTGTTAAAACCTAGAGTGCAGAAAGATATTGCAATTGCAACTAACATTGGCATTCACTTCTCCACATAGTTCAGTAAGGTTCTGAACTGCTTGCTACTCATTCAACTAATTCCCACAAAGAAATCCTATAAACAATCCAGTTCTAAAAGAGGTGATTTTGGTGTAGAAATATAGGAGTTGTAATAAGTGTGATAATGTCATGATATATTTCATATATAGTATATATTTGATTTATTTCAGCTGAAGCTGCATATATGTATTTCATATATAGTATATATTTGATTTATTTCAGCTGAAGCTGCATATACGAGGGTTGTTTGATAAATTCGCGGACAGCGGTCGTAAAAACAGAAAAAGACAAAATACATGTATAAAATTTATATGTGCATGATCTCTAATTCAAGTCGAATACAATACAACAACTGGTAATAGTTTTACATTAACAATAAACAAATAACTACATAAAACAAAAGGTACATTAACGATTTACGGAGCACGACGTCGAAAATAACGCTATAATGTCAACGTCAGAATATAGCGCCGGTTCACTTTTCCACATAGTCTCCTTCCCGGATTACACATTTCTCATGACGCCGGATCCACTGGTCGAACACGGAAACATACCAGCTCTCGGGAAATGATGCCACGATCGAGCGCACTTTCAAACTGAGGTCTATTGCTGACTCGAAACGTAGTCCAAGGAGTTGACGCTTTATCTCGGGGAAGATACTAAAGTCCATAGGGGCCAGATCAGGCGAGTACGGTGGGTGGACGATGGTCACGAAATCTAGGAGGTCGATATCTCTCATGCCATTTGAAGACAATAGTGCGACAACACTTTGCTGAGTTCGACTTCTCAAGTAATCGTAACGTTTCCGTGGGTGTATGACCTAGGTTAACGCAAAACTTGATATTTGCCCTGGTTTCAACGTTTAAATTTGACGTCATGGTTTTCTCTATCACTATGCGATAAATTGCTGTACCGACGAGCGAAAACAACGGATGTCAATAAAAATTAACGGAAATGACGTTGACATATTGAGTATTGACGTTACGCGTTCCCGCGTAATTTCGACGTCTCAAAGTTACCATTTTAAAGCATTAAAAACAAGAGTTATGCCAATTTTACGGACTGCTCCGTAGAACGTTACCATGGTAGCGTTATTCCTCAATAAAATGGGCATTTCGAAAAAAACAAAGTTAAAATTTGTAATTACCATTTTATTAAACATGATTCCGCAATACCTGAAAATTTCATTAACTTTGGATGAACAATAATAAAATAAACACCGCTGTCCGCGAATTTATCAAACAACCCTCGTATGTATTTCATATATAGTATATATTTGATTTATTTCAGCTGAAGCTGCATATATGTATTTCATATATAGTATATATTTGATTTATTTCAGCTGAAGCTGCATATATGTATTTCATATATAGTATATATTTGATTTATTTCAGCTGAAGCTGCATATATGTATTTCATATATAGTATATATTTGATTTATTTCAGCTGAAGCTGCATATATGTATTTCATATATAGTATATATTTGATTTATTTCAGCTGAAGCTGCATATATGTATTTCATATATAGTATATATTTGATATATTTCAGCTGAAGCTGAATATACGAGGGTCATTCATAAAGTTTCCGGACTCTGGCTGTAAAAATCTTATTATTGTTTATATTGCGTAGAAACTTGATCAATTGATATGTGAAGAAAAGTATAACAAATTTAGTGTGTTTGTTATTTTTTTATATATTTCAACCCTACTCCATCCTATCTGTTGCTATGGTTATCACACTAACGCGTCACGGAGCAGTTTGACGCAACATAATTATAGCAAATGTTTCTTGTTATACTGACTTCATTAAAATCGTGAATATGCTTATTAGCTCGCTAAAAATCGGCATTACGTTACGTCATCTATCTGATGTCAATTATGCAAAGTTTAACGGTTCTATGATAAACAACCAGTTCAAACTTCATGATGAACGCCGACGGGTTGAATAGTGCTGCAACACACTTGACGCCAACGTCAAAATCCACGAAGCAACGAGCAATTATTAAACATTGCGTAAAAGTGGGGATGACGCCTACGGACACATTAAAGTTTTTGAAAAGTGACAGACCAGCAAAAGTGACTCGCTCTATTGTTTTTGATTGGCACAAGCGATTCAGCGAAGGTGATGAAGACGTCAATGACCGGAAACGTTCTGGTCGTCCTTCTGTTAGCGGGAAAATAAACGATCGAATAAGAGACATTCTGAGAAGTGATCGGCGGAGAACAGTACAAGAAATAGCGGAAATGACAGCGTGGGCAAGGCTTACAATATTGTAACGAATGATCTTAACCAGCGAAAGGTGTGTGCACGATGAGTCCCGCGACTACTTAGCGACGAAGATAAACGACGACGAGTTGCGGCATCCGAAGCGTTTTTGAAACGTTTCGAGAGACAAGGACAACGCTTCTTAGACAGAATTATTACAGTCGATGAAACATGGTTGTCTCATTTCTACCTGGTACGGCGATGTGTTCACTAAATGGATACACAGACACAGGAAATGCGTAGCGCTTCACGGCGAGTATTTTGAAAAACATTAACTCAGTTGACGTTAGTAGCGTTAAATTGACGTTGTTATCTGCTCAATGGCGCTCTACCTTGTTCTATGTAAATTATTATAAAGAAGTGAAATGTGACTGTATTTATTTGAAACTTTGTATTTAAAATACATATGTATTAATCATCATGTGTGCGTTTTCTTATTATAATATCTTTACAACTCTATGAATTATAGCAACAGTCCGGAAACTTTATGAATGACCCTCGTATGTATTTCATATATAGTATATATTTGATATATTTCAGCTGAAGCTGCATATATGTATTTCATATATAGTATATATTTGATATATTTCAGCAGAAGCTGAATATATGTATTTCATATATCATATATATGTGATATATTTCAGCTGAAGCTGAATATATGTATTTCATAATTATATGATATATATTTGATATATTTCAGCTGAAGCCTCGGAGAAAGAGCGAAGATTTTTCCTGGCGGAGCTTGAAGTGATGAAAGCCATACAACCTCACCCTAATATACTTCCTCTGATTGGCTGTTACACTGCTAATGGTAAGGAGGAATTTTTCCAACATGCCAGTCTGTGTTGTGTGAAAAAACTCTGTCATTAGGTCAAGTCTATAGAAGAGGTTATTAGTATTTTTGGAGTTGAGTGATTTAAAAGGCAAGTTCTACTTGAAACCTAATTATTTGGTTTCGACAGAGGAAGCAAACTTTACTGATTTATTAAATGAGGACATCCCATAATTGTCAACCTGTGTATGTAAAATTTTCTTTAAAACGTTTAAGATAGGGCTTAAGTAAATAAAAAGAATTGAATACTTGTGAAGGTACATTTTTTGAATTTATCTCTAAAATTTAGTGTTGCACTCTGGGGTATGCATCACTGACAGAAATGGCGTAACAGACATGTTTGATCACAATTCCTGTAACCCTTTTCTCCATACATACGCTTCTTTATACTTGTGCGACCAGTGTAGATCCAGATCAGCTGGCACATTAGTTCTGGGATCAGAATCTGCTGTGGTTGCATTTTGGTCAGAAATAACCTAACAAATCAAAAAGCGAACAGTTGAGATCCTGATCAGATGGCACAGATGTGCTGCCTGATCTGGATCTAAACTGTTCACCCACGCAATAAAAGTGTATCTATGGAGGAAAGGGTTAAATTGAGGCCATCAAAACAACAAGGATTGATTATGCATTTTCTATTTTTATTTTCCAACTTTTATGCTCTATCTAGAATAACATGTATGATAATTTCTATAATTTAATACATGTTTTAAGGTTCGCTAGCATGTAGCAGGTGTCATATAAATAATTGTCATGAACTATCATTTATCAGTATTGCTGATCATTTTAATGTGCACTTGGCGTTCCATACATTTCTGCTGGTGGGTTTTGTGATATTGAAACATAGCTTCAAAATTTCTATAAAACATTTCACATTAGAGTGATTTAAATATACTATACAAATTTATAACAGGTAGCACTTTAATATTATTCTTAATTGTCAAGCAAAAAAACATGGTTGTTTTTTTTTTTCAAAAAAAAGAAGAGTAAAAAGCATATAAGTAATAGCCACATGCAGAAAAAAATAAAAAAATATAACAAATTTTTCTTAGTGGTCAAAAATCTTCTGTGCTTTTATACTAGCCAGACTCAGATGCCAACAGCTTCTATGCATATTAGTCACCCAAACTCTTTACCTCCCCCCCCCCCCCCCCTGCAACCAAAAACAAAACAAAAATCAAAAACAGTCACAGCAAACAAAACAAATATAAATCAAACCATCTGTCTTTCAAAAAATCTAACTAAAAAATTCTTACATTTTAAATAAAACTAATTTTTGCCAAATTCTTTGCAAATGTTTTTTTTTCAAAATTAATGAAAAAAACTCAACCATATGTTACCAATTACTATCATTAAATTTTTTTTTTTATGAACAATAAATGTTATGGAAAGTAAAGTTGCTCCGGATATTTGGTTAAGGGTTGTCTCCAGTTGAATTTCTTTGTCATGTCATCCAATAGATGACAAAAGATTAACAATGTTGATTTCTGTCTTCATAATTAAAAGATCTTTACCAAATAAGTCCTCACAAATTGTTGTCAGTATAATATTAATCATGTGAGCATTTAAATTTATGATTTTTTTTGTTGCTTAATAGTTTTTTTTATTGAAGTGCATTTTGTTGTGAGATTTTTATAATTATTTTTTTTTTAAACCCTGGTTATTAGATTCAGATTTATAATTTGGCGGCTGGGTGTCAACTTTTCAAGTGTTTTTTTAAGTTCATTGATTTTCAGTAACCATTCAAGGTAGAGCTTTGAAACTTAACAAAGTTGTCTAAAATCACAATATCAATTATCAGGACAAGCTTCATAACTCTTGACAATATTTCATCATAGTTTTTCCCCTTTTTACTTATTTTTTTTAAAATTTCATTACATTGCAACATCTTCTTGTTTTCATTTTATCTATGAAAGTACAATATAAAGAGTCTTGTCCCTGCAAAACGATTCATCCATCTTCATATCACACCTATGCAAGATACATGCCTACTTTATATTTATTGGAAAAAAAGAAGACAGTTGCTAATACTTGATAGTATTTACATATGTATATACTTGTTCCTCACACTCAGTATTCTTATCCACAATAGCATTTGTTTATTTATTAACAATCCAGGGAATACTGATTAATTTGAGTACCAGCACTGATGTAAAGTTTGTGTTCTGTGCTGGAGTAGGTCATGTTATTCCCATTCCCATAATGTATGGGTACCTGGTTTTCTAGCAGTGCTTGGACAGTTTTAAGGTCTGCAGTAAACTGCTGAATTCTTTTTGAACATATGTTACCTGCACATACGTATACATATCCATACTTGTCCACAGTAATACCACTAGGGTTTTGGAGATTCTTGATGGCCTTGACTTTCCCATCCAATGTTAAACTGGTAACACTGTGCTTGTGACTGTCAATTACATAAAGTGTTTGTTCATCAGGACTCACAGCTATTCCTTTCAGAGTACAAATACAAACAACAACCTTTTCATATGTTCCGATTGTTCTTATGATCTCTCCTGTCATGCTGTGTACATTAATCCTATTATATTCATTACCAATTCCATAAATGTTACCTTTACAATAAACCATATCAACATAATGGTCATCAACGTCATACTGCTGGTTAGTGCGCTGAATGTTTCCAGATGATGACACTGTGAAGAACTGAATTTGCTTCTTTTTCTCTGTTGAGATAAAATATGGTTTGCTTGTTTGATCAGTTTGTTTGTTTTTAGCTAACACTGATACAGCAACCTGATCATTGTTTACAGATGTTATTGACCAGATTCTAATGGCTTCAATGTTTGTCTCTGAGGTCACACATTTGCTTTTGGTGTCAATTACCCTAATGGTACTGTTAGAATTGTCTGCTACTACACAGTAGTGTCCTTGAACTGTGGTAAGACATTCTATAGATAATCTTGGTATCCTAGGTGAAGGTATATCAATCTGTGTTTCAAGACTGGCTTTAGTCATTCTGAAGAGCTCTGTTGTTGTTCCCTTCATAGCCTGGATCATAGTCAGCATCTGTTCTGAAGAAAGCAGTGTATAGCATTGTATTCTTAGTTCATGTTCCATGTTGATAAATTCTTCATCAAGAGCCTCTATTTTCTCTTCATTGCGTTTCATTGCAATAAACTGACCACATCTTTGTCCTGCATCCTTTGCCTCTATGTCATGCTTTATTTGATCAAATTCTTTTTTGATATGGTCCATCCTGTTAGAAGCAGATTTCATGCTATCTTCATTTCTTTTCTCTATTGCTTTCATTCTGTCATTCATGTTTTTCTCAAGCTGATCGAAAATTTTGTTGATTTCAGCTCTCTGATGTTGTAATTCTTGTTCTGCAAGTTCCTTCATTTTGTTGTTGGAAGTAATTATAGCTTGTAACTTTTCTTCATATTTAGAAAGTTTTTCTGCTGTTGACTTGATGTCTTCATTGAACCTCTTAAGGTCTGTACAGTCTTTGACAATGTCTGCAATATATTTCATTTTACATTGACGATGATCCTTCGAGAGACAGATGTGGCATCCAACTTTATTACAAGTCTCACAGAATAACTCAATCACTTTATTAGGATGACTGGTGCATTTCTCGTCACATGCATCAGGAGCTGTTGACGTTGAGTTATTATCAAATATTAAATGATTTGAAAAGATTTTATTCCTTCGATGACTCTTGCAACACTGTTCACAAAGATATTCAGGGCAGTCCACACAGTAACCCTCAGCTATTGCTACATATCTTTTTCTGTGACAATTTTGACAGTATTTGTCTTTTACTCCCTGTGAAGCTGCAAGTATAGAATTACTATATTGCCCTGACTCTGCCATTGCATAATGGTCATCACTTTAAAAAAAGCATCTAGGTCTGCAAGTTTTCAATATTATTTTTACAAATTTTTCTTCAAAGAAGTTTAGCAGTCAGAAAATTTATCCCAAGTCACTCAAAAATGCCAGTTGAATTGATTCAAGTCTGAATATTTTTACATTTAATTAATACCTTTGGTATTCAAGTTTCAAGTGTGTTTTAACGGTTGTTTGTTTGAACAATAGTTATTTCATGATAGAATTAATATTCATAAAGAAAAGACGAAATCATAGAGTTGTCAAAAAAGATATTGTAGAGCACTTATATACGTTCCTTTCCTTTAACGGTTGAATTGAATCGTTGTTTTCATTTTGTAATTAGGCTATCAGATAGTTTGACTGAATTTTACACAATTGTCTAAGTATTGATTACCCATTTTATTCTCATAATTATATACTGAACAAAAATAAAAAGTATCCACTTTTTATGCTTATATTCTCATTAACATATTTTCATTTAATCAGGTACGCTTTGAATGTTGTTTAATTGGTTAATCTCAGTTGTTTTCAATTTCTATTGTTCATAAACATAATCTTCCACACCAAGACCTAAGCAACGGCAAGTCGAATAACAATTACCCGGTAATAATGGATTACAAAACACTACATATTCAATTTAAAGGGAGGTAATTGGAAATGGTTGGACTTTCTAGCCTAGTTTACCGAGGACTACTTGTTTTAATGATGAATGTTTTATGATTTTATTGATCACAAGAGGTGGAAAGATTGATTTAATTCAAACCAATGTGAAAACTTCAAAGAATCACTGATTTTTTCCTGGAACCCTCATTACAACAAAGGGAAAGATAACTAAGTTGTGGCTGCAGATTTTCAAGAACACTTTTTCTCTTTGCAATGATAACAGAAATGCAAAGTTGTCCACATACAGATTTCTCAGTTTTCGTTTTCAAATTTTACAAAATTTAAGATAGGAAAGTGGATACTTTTTATTTTTGTTGAGTATATTTGTAAATTTTATTGTCAGAAGATAATGTTTTTGCTTGTACATTTTTTGAATAAATTGATATATGAGCCTTAAGAAATAGTTTTAAGCTTTATTGAATTATTTATCCAGTTTGTGAAATGAATTGGTTTTGACTCTTTGTTTGAATTAAATGCTAACCTTTTCATATAGTGTGGTATTATTTAATTTTACCGGGATCAAATTTCGAGCAGAAAACAAATTACATTTTCTTGTAGAAATAAATTCATGCAGTTGTATTATTTAGTTATTTAATTTATCTGGGGTTTGATTTCATGCAAAATGCCTAGCGCGAAATATGCAAAAAAAACACTAAATCCTTAAAAGGGCATGTTTTTGAGGAATTTTATTGACTGTTAAGCCAAAATGTAGGCAAGGTGAACATTTCTCACAAGTAGGACTTATAGCACTTGCTTTCAAATTGGCTCAGATGAAGTAGTGATTACATTTTTAGTAGTCTTTGATGTTCATCGCATGAGGTGCACCATGAAGGTTGTAGTGAAACCTGTCATCACTGGGGCATAAGGTGCTAATAGATTGGTTGGTTGGTCATGACAAGGATATGACGCCTATTAATATTGAGATAAACAAGTGAAAGTCATGGTCACAATGATTAACACGTTAACCTATAGGCTGCTGTCTTTTCGTTATAAATTATTGCTTTGGGTTCTCATTTACTTGTCTGCTTACTCTTATCTTCATATAAGACTTTAATGACCTGGGAAAACAGTGTAGATCCAGATCAGCCATCAGATCAGAATCTACACTAGTCAACTATGCGATAAAATGGGTATATACATATTGAGGAAATGGTTATGAATGTTGCTTAAACAGGTTACTTTAAAGACAGGCCATGCTGCCTATATTACATGCCTTGTATTGTCTTTTATACAACAAATCATGTACATTTATATATTCATTCAGAGGTTGAATACAATCATAGTCTTAAAACTTTATTCTTTTTGTGTCGCCTGCGATAGCAGGTAGACACATAGGGATCCTATTGTCCGGCGGCGGCGGCGTCGTCGTCGTCGTAGGCGGCGTCGTCCGGTAGTCCCCAACTTTAACCTGAAACTTAATGTTGCCTATAACTTTGAAAGTACTTGTCCTATTCACTTCATACATGGAATATATCATCAGCATGAACAATGCCATCTGTGACGACAAGAATGATAACTCCAGTTTCAATATTTTTTGAGTTATGCCCCTTTCAAATGCAACTTTAACCTGAAACTTAATGTTGCCTATAACTTTGAAAGTACTTGTCCTATTCACTTCATACTTGGAATATATCATCAGCATGAACAATGCCATCTGTGACGACAAGAATGATAACTCCAGTTTCAAAATTTTTTGAGTTATGCCCCTTTCAAATGCAACTTAACCTGAAACTTAATGTTGCCTATAACTTTGAAAGTACTTGTCCTATTCACTTCATACTTGGAATATATCATCAGCAGGAACAATGCCATCTGTGACAACAAGAATGATAACTCCAGTTTCAATATTTTTTGAGTTATGCCCCTTTCAAATGCAACTTTAACCTGAAACTTAATGTTGCCTATAACTTTGAAAGTACTTGTCCTATTCACTTCATACTTGGAATATATCATCAGCATGAACAATGCCATCTGTGACGACAAGAATGATAACTCCAGTTTTAATATTTTTTGAGTTATGCCCCTTTCAACTGCAACTTAACCTGAAACTTAATGTTGCCTATAACTTTGAAAGTACTTGTCCTATTCACTTCATACATGGAATATATCATCAGCACTAACAATGATATCTGTGACGACAAGAATGATAAGACCAATTTCAAAATTTTTTGAGTTATGCCCCTTTCAAATGCAACTTTAACATGAAACTTAATGTTGCCTATAACTTTGAAAGTACTTGTCATATTCACTTCATACTTGGAAAATATCACCAGAATGAACAATGCCATCAGTGACGACAAGAATGATAACTCCAGTTTCAATATATTTTGAGTTATGCCCCTTTCAAATGCAACTTGAACCTGAAACTTAATGTTGCCAATAACTTTGAAAGTACTTGTCCTATTCACTTCATACTTGGAATATATTATCAGCATGAACAATGCCATCTGTGACGACAAGAATGATAACTCCAGTTTCAATATTTTATGAGTTATATCCCTTTCAAATGCAACTTTAACATGAAACTTAGTGTTGCCTGTAAAATGGAAATTACTTGTTCAATTAATTCACTTAATACTTTGAATAACTCATCTGCATTAATTTACAAACCAATTTTTGAAAATGATAACTCGGGTTTCACCATTATTTTAGTTATTCCCCTTTTAAATGCAATTTAGGTGACACATGTGTTCTGTTGTGTAGTATTGAAATCAACTTCAATAAAATATTTTTATTATATATGATTAAACATAGGCCCACATTTCAATGTTTTCCATGCAGGCGACACATGTGTTCCGCGGAACACAACATTCTAGTTTTAACAGGGATTGCCAGTTTAAATGGTAACTTTTATAGTTTTGGGTTGTTGATTGTCTATTCAGTAATTCATCTGTCATAATTTAATAATGTTGGCTTGATCAGTTTGAAGATGATACTTTTATGAGATTGTTTGCTTGTTGCAGGTGATAGGGAAAATTTGCTTATGGAATGTTTTTATATTTGCCTATATTAAAGCTGTGTTCATTTGCAGTTCGGACACTAAGTTTGGTGAAAGTAAACAGACAGCTTTAATGATTAATCTGCAATGAAAACTGCTTGATAAGGGAAGTAGAATAGACAGTATGGAAAGGGACTTTCTTTAAGCCACCACCTTGCATGTATCTATACTTATGCTTTATATATTATGAAATCTCTCATCTTAATACTTGAAGAGTTAACACAGTTGCCTAAAAATAGTGTTAGGGATGGGGCATTATTGTAGAAATCCGGTCTCATAACATATAAAAGTACTTTTTTTGTAAACAGTCTTGCATATCAGTATTAAAACATAATTTATTTAAATGAAATTTAGAATTCAATTATAACTTTTTTACTTGTGGGGCATGTCATGAAAAAAAAAATTATTGTGCCTTTGAATAGCTGTCATCAGCCCTTGAAGTGATGTCATAAAGTTGAGCAGACAACATTGTTTGTCATGCAGTTTGAAGTAAAACTAGCATTACATGTAGTCAGATATAAAAGAACATGTCAGTTATATAAAAATAATCATAACTTGTAACTTTCTTTCTAAATATTGTTAATGTAAAAAGTGAAATGTCAAAAATTTTCACCAAGACACCTTTTTCCATGACATGCGACATATTAAGTTTATTTATTTCGAAATGCTTACATTTGCTATTTCTTCCTATTAATTCATCAAGTATCTGTGGGCGACAGCTGAAAACCCATTTGGTTTTGAATAACTTTTTGAACAGCAACATTGACCAAAGAGCCAACAGAGGCACTGATTTTTTTCACAGCAACATATGTAAAATCAGACTTAAATACATAATATACATGTATTTATTGTAGACCCGTGGTTAGTGATGGTAGAGTATGCTATGGAGGGAAGTCTGTATCAGTACCTTCAGCATCGTCGCCCTGGAGATCTGAGAGTCGAGATCAGTTCCGACAGCCCAAACAGCGTGAGCATACAAAATGGGAATCTCACTGCTCATAAACTCTTGTCTCTAGCTGCACAAGTTGTGAATGGGCTTCAACATTTGAGTCGATTTAAGGTATGCTGAGTTTTGTGTTGCACTTTTCAAGTAAAAATTTAGTACCAGTGGTGGTAACATTCATGACTGGTTTTGAATAAGAAATTTTACGTTTTTAAAGATTAATATAAAACACCATGTCAATACTCTTTATAAGTACACTAATGATGTATCCATTAACCCTTTGCTACATATGTAAGGGTCTTATCACATGTACCAACTATGTAGATCCAAGTCAGCTGGCACATCAGATTTTGTGCCATTTGATCAAAATCTACACAGTTTGCTTCATTGTCAGAAATAACTTATCAAGTGTATGTGGTAGGTGTGTAAAGATAGAATGCATAATTAGTCATTTCAAAAGTGTTTTAGCTGTTTACTTATGTGTTGCAGATGGTGTATTATTGACTAAGAGCAGCTAGTGTATTGGTGTGTAAAGGTGGAGTGTGTAATAGAGGTCTTTCACATTGTTGTGCGCATGCGTCGTACGCCTCGATAGGTGCGGAAAATATTGGTTTTATCCTAAACCGACAAGTGAGGGGGCATTTAACTGTGTCATTGCTAACAGAATGAACAGATATGATCACGGTGTCGTCTTAAAGCTAATGATAAATTATAATAATAATTATGATAAAGCATAATAAATTCGAGTTTTAGAATTTCCGAATATAATAGGCTTAAAACGTCTGGTCGGCAAGATTTGACTGTGAAAAGCGTAAAACAATCAAAGACGTGGTTGCCACTTTGAATCGGGAAGTCTTATATGAAAACAAATACATTGTGGATTACACGTTACTGTATATTTTCCACAGACACATATATAAGCGTATCGATTTTTTCTGACAAAATGCGTTTACTTCAAGAAATATATTTTATGTTACATGATCTCTCTAAATTGGAGGTAAAAGGATGAATTCAGCAATGTATCGGCATTGAATACTCGTCGTTGTATTCAACGCCCGTTAAGCTTATTAAGTTATTCATGTTATTATAAACATCATTTTTTTTTATAAAATCGTCAGCCATAGTCAATAGACATTAGTTGAAGTCGCATTTCATGAATATCTACGTGTTACGGGAATGATGTAGAAAGAAGATTAAATGTCCGCAAACCTCAAAAATCTCAGGATTTTATCTGAAATTTCCGGACCGTAAGGTTCTTCTCCGGATCTAAGGATTTTCAGGCAAAATCTCAGGATTTAAAAATATTGAAAAGGATAATTAATGAAACATAAATTTAACTGAATTTAGAATGGGTTTTACAATTATATTATTTAATATTAAGAAACTTGGTCTTGGTCACGGCTCCAAAATTTCCTGTTTATTGAGAGATTACGTGATAGTGACACGCTGCCTCGGGCACACATGTACACAACAGCTAAGTGTCATAAAACTAAACTCGGACCTGAATATCGCAGTCCCGTTCATTTGTTTTGGTCCATGGTCATTTTGATTTTAAACAGAAATGAAAATATTATATTTCAAAAGCTTCAGCGACAACAATTACGAACTTCAACATCAAAATAGTTTTTATTAAAAAAAAAACAACAAAACTCTCTGGATTTTTTTTGAATAGGTTTTGGTTGGCCTGCCGTCCGGCAATATTCGTTTGGTTCAATCAATTTAACCATTTCTAGGGTTGTAGCTGGAATCATCCTATTATGTAAATATGTAATATTTTTTCTCAAAAGCAAAACAAGCAAAACACATATCAACCTAGTCGCCGACGAGCTACATCAGAATATAATTATGTCTCATTCCACTATAAATTATAGCGTTACAAAAAATGCCGTAAAGCGGTAAAATGTCCGATAATGTTCGTCTGAATTGTCAATTATACAGATTTATTTTTAGTAAACACAATTCACGTGTGTATTTTCATAAAAAACCCTAACAAATCCGTTGGATACTCGCGTCCTGAAAATACCGCGATAAACAATGTTTAAAATGCGCATAAACTTTCTTGATGTGCTTTTAAATGATCATAACGTTTTTTTTATTCTTCGTTGTTTGACTGAACTTACTTATTTATAAATTTGAAATGATTAATCAAAATTTTCTTAATTTTATAATCACTTAGTCATATTAACAATAGTAAACGATGCCCCCTCGCGTGCATTTATCGACTAAATATGCTCTTCAATTTTAGAGAGCGCTAAGGGGAGGTAACAATGTGAAAGAACTCTATTTGGCAATATAGTAGTTGTTCACATGTTTACTTATGTATTACAGATGGTGTAAAACTGACTAAGCACAGCCAGTGTATTATTGTGTAAAGGTTGAGTGTGTAGGATGCCAATGTATTATTAAATTTTGCTCACATGTTCACTTATGTGTCTCAGTATTACAGACTGAGAGCAGCTAGCGTATTGGTGTGTAAAGGTGGAGTGTAAAGGTTGGCCATATATTTGTCCTTCACATTTACTTATTATTACAGATGGTGTCTTACTAACAGAGAGCAGCTAGTGTACTGATGTGTAAAGGTGGAGTGTTAAGATTGGCAATAAATTAGTTGTTCATATGTTTACTTGTTTATTACAGATGGTGTATTACCGACTGCGAGCAGCTAGTGTGTTGGTGTGTAAAGGTGGAGTGTGTAAACTGTCAGGGTTTGGATTTACACAGGATATTACTGAAAGGAATCTCTATGAAGCTGTAAGTTAACAAAGTATTCACGTAATACTTGGAATATATCATCTGCATGAACAAAGCAATCAATGACCACAAGAATGATAACTGCTATTGTGTAACTGTTAAACTATTATTTGAGTTATGCCTCTTTCAAAGGCAAGTTCAACATGAAACTTAATGTTGCCTTTAACTTTGATAGTTCTTGTCCTGTCCACCTAATACTTGGAATATTATCTGCATTCACAGAGCCATCAATGACAACAAGAATGATAACTTCTGTTTCACTACATTTTCAGATATGCCCCCATTAAATGCAATTTTAGGCAACACATGTGAATTGTGGAACCACAAATTTAAGTTTTTTTTAAACATGTTTGTAATAGTTAAGAACTTCTATTGTGCAGTTGCGTTTGGTTCAAACAAGCAATCAAGCAATAGAGAAAAACATCGCGGACCTGTGAACTATTCACTTCAGTTTGTAGTCTTTCGTGTTGGGTGTTTTAGTACATAAAATAAACTCAACTGCTCTTTTGTGCCAAATTTTGTTCTTTGTCTTACTGATTTTTAGACTGATCCGTATTACTAATTTAAAAAAATCTCCCTTGCTTTCAAGTGAGTTCCCAGCAGAGGTTCACTACTATGACATTGTTTTAGTAAAATTAAATAACTAACTTTTTGTTTCAGAACTCCCTGCCTCTGCGATGGATGAGCCCCGAGTGTTTGTTAGAGAACTGTTTCACAGTAAAGTCAGATATCTGGTCATTTGGTATTCTCCTGTGGGAAATTGTTCACTTTGGTTTGTACTTTATGATCATGAAGTAGTCTATCCCTTTCCTTGATATATACACATTTTTATGCATGTGCGTCTAGTGTAGATCCAGATCAGCCGGCACTTCTGTGCCGTCTGATCAGGATCTGCACTGGTCACATTTTGGTCAGAAATAACCTTATGAATCAAAAAGCAAACAGTGCAGATCCTTATCAGATGGCACGGATGTGCCGGCTGATCTGGATCTAAACTGTTCGCCCTAGCAATAAAGGTGTATCTATACAGGAAATATTCACATTTTTGTTAGCACTGTTTTGTGTTAGTAAGTAAAATCAATAAAGTCCAGGGCCCAAGATTATAAAAGTGACATTAGACACCAGTCTTCAGCATCTAATTGGCTGAAATAGAGACAAGTTTCCATTACAGCCAATTAGATGCTTGATATTTGAGACTGGTCTCCATTCTAAGTTATAAAGTCATGGGCCCAGAGGTCTTGGTGTTAATATAAATATGTTGGAAGCATACATCCATACATTATCCCTCTTTCTCTCATTGTCAAACAAGAGCATCCCACAACATTATGTCAGAAATGTGTACACAGTAGTAGTTTGCAAATATTTTCATCTCTAAATGAAAACAGCATGTAAAAGGGAGGAGGGAGGGTCATTCAATGGTATCACCTATATACAGTCTGTCAACAAGACAGGCAGAAATAGCAGTTTTCTAAAGATGAAAAAGATTATCACCTAAAATAATGCAGTTTAATTTAACTTGCAAAAATTGATTGTAAGCTTAGAGTATTGTTTGAAAACATTGCTGTTGATGCATGTTCTTGATAATGTTTTGTAGGTCACTTGCCATACCCCGACATGGGCCCTCATGAAGTTATGGAGAAGATACAGAATGGATATAGAATGTCCCAGCCACCTCACTGTAGTGGTGACATGTATGTATACAGTCTATATACCAGGGTGGTGTGTCAGTAAGGTTGTTCAAACCACCTTTTTGGACAGCAAGACTGGTATTTAATTTTCATAGGGACTTTAGCTGAGAAAGTTGGAACATACAGTGTAACTTCCCTATGACTGCCCTGAAAAATCCCCTTTCCAGAAAAATCCGCTTTCTGGAAATCTTGCATCTGATCCTGTTCCACCTTGTAAGCCTGTGATCAAATGCATCCACTGTAGATCCAGATCACCCTGCATATCCTTGTTGGCTGATCAGGATCAGCACTGGTGACTTCTTGTTAAGAAAGAATCTATTGAATAATAAAGCAAACAATGTAGATTCTGATCAGACTGCACAGCTGATGTGGCTCTTCACTGTTTGCCCATGGATAACATTCCAATGGGGTAAAGGTTAAACAACTTTTAGTAAAGGATCATTTTATAAAATTTTCAGTAGCTTTCAGTTGGTTGTCTTCCAGTTTGTGGGTTCAGTATGACTTGGAAGCTTAATATGGCTAGTAGTAAACTTACTGGTTGAACACATAGGTTCATACTGCTTTGAGATCATGAATTGCTAATCACAAGAACAATATTTTAGAGAGTATATTTCCTTTCTTTAGCTACAACCTGATGTTGATGTGTTGGGCCGAGAATCCAGATAATCGTCCAAGTTATGGCGACATCATGCAGAATCTCCATCACCTTTCTGAACATGCGGGCACACATATCAACATCGACAAGCTTCCTGAGGGACTTAGAAGTGCCGACATTCTGGAGAACCCCAATGCTGTTGCTTGAGAAATATCGTTTAACAGCAGCAGTAAAGTGGAAAAATTTGTATGGCAGCATGAAATGATGTGTCTGGGGTTTAGTCATTAATAACAGCAATAATGATGTTGGTAAAATATCATATTGACTGTTTGATGAAATCGGAGTTTAAATGTTAAGCTTTTGATTGTTACAAACTCTCCATTACTCAATATTTACTTAGATAAGCTATACTCGGCAAAATACACCATTTAAGAGAATCATGTAAAATCTAATTATTAAGATATGTAAAACGTTATGTTAACTCTATTTCGGTAAAAATAGGTTTTATTGCTTGTGCAGCCAAGGTAAAGGTCTTGGCTCTAAGATGATTAAAATGAGAATAGAAACCAGTCTCAAATCTCAAGGATCTGATTGCCTGGAATGGTGACTGCTTGTCTTTTCAGCCAATCAGATGCTTGAGATTTGAGATTGTTTTTATTTCAGTTTAATAATCTTCAGCCCTGATCTGCTGAACCCAAGGTTATAAAACTGGGCTGAAGGTTAAAAAGCTGAGATTGGAAACCAGTCTCAAATCTCAAGGATCTGATTGGCTGAAATGGTGACAGGTCGACATACCAGCCAATCAGATGCTTGAGATTTGAGTCTGGTTTCCATTCTCCGTTTTATAACCTCAGGCACTGATCAGACTGCATGGATGTGCAGGCTGATTTTTGTCTACACTTCCTGCAATTGGATAAAGCCTATCTGTACTTACTAAATTGTTTTTTACGATTAAGATATACCATATGATTATCAAGATATAACATGTTAAGCTTGCCATCTCAAATGCTCAGATATATAGGATGTTTGTTTGTTTAAATAAAATATCAGATTTATTTCACGAGTGAACACCAAAAACTTATATTGTTACAAGTAGCATGGCCGCAAGCGAATATTCAGGTTTTGGTGTTCACAAGTGAAATAAAATCAATCATCATTGGATGAATTTTCTCTGATCAATGTATACTTTATGTATCATGAACTGTGTATTGAAGGTTGCACGCAAGACTGTCATAACTATGTAACATTAAAGAAGGAGATATGACATTCTTGCATGTAACACATTATGTTATTATTTCATATATGTAATATTTGTGAAGCTGCTATGACTTCCATCTATCTTCATGTCTGTCTCAGTTATTTATTATTGTATGTTGTAATGTTGTCCTGTCGTATTTTTACACCTTTATATCACATATTGTGTTGTGCTACTTGTTACTTAAACTCAAGCACAATTAGGTTTAGTGCCGTTGTTTTTTTTCAAAACACCATTACAATGTTCTTGTTAATGCTTTACTTCATATTATGTGCCTTTTATCGCATGGGTGAAGAGTGTAGATCCAGATCTGCCATTACATCTGAGCCATCTGATCAGGATATTTTTTAAATGGCCATTTTTTAACTTTTCGATGCATATTTTGTTATTTTACTGACATATTTGACTTTTTTGGCTTGAATTATTGGTTCCTTCTTAATAATAAATAACCTAATAAATCTAAAAGCAAACAGTGTATATCCTGATTTGGATGGCACAGACATGCTGACTGATGTGAATCTACACTGTTTATGGTACCCATGCGATTAAGGCTGTGTATAGAGAAAGGGGTTAAAAGCTGAATACCAGCCTAATTTTCCAATGACCAAGTAATATGAAATTGATTGACTTGAATTTCTTAATGTATAATGTACATTTCAATAGAGTGACAGAAAGTTAGCTTGATTATATTTTTAAATGTTCTTTGTTTTTAAGAAAACACAGACACGTTTCTTTATTTATAAATCAATATTGAAAAAAGACAGTTAATCTAAGAAATTGATCATTTACCCAAAAACAAATCTGAGTCGTTTATAGTATTAAGGATATTTTACATCTGTTACATTTATTTTTATTTATAAATCATTCCATACAAGGGAAAGATGCAATAAGTTGGATATTTGCAAATCCATATTTTTTAAATGGCCATTTTTTAACTTTTCAATGCATATTTTGTTATTTTACTGACATATTTGACTTTTATCAATCGATGGCTTGGATTACTCTCAGTTTATTATGAAATCCATATTTAAAACATCCATTATGTTTTGCTTTAATTTTCCATTATATTTTAATTACTGTGGGCTCCCTTTTTGCAGATTCTTAATTGATATAGACCATTATAAATTTCTACATCATTAGTATAATATATTCTCAATCTGTGACTGAACTTTTAGCAAATATCTCTTTTGTTTTTTGGTTTTGATCAAATTGATGCTTTAAGAATGACAAAATGTTGTTATTCAAAACTTAACAACTTTTGCATATTAAAGTTGAAGTCTTTCCAATTTAATTTAAATTTTGGGTTTTCTCTGAACTTACAGATACATGCATCATCCAAACAAATGACATTATCCTTTAGTAATTTCAGTAGAATAGATATTTTTTTAAATTTGAAATAAAGACATAGTGAACATCATAATTAAGTTAGAAAAAGTGAAACACATAGAAAATATAACATTTATTTAAGTATTTTTATGTCTGATCTTTACACAAATATAAAAACATTACATTAGTTCTCATTCATTTTCATTAAACGGTTTAAGCAAATCTCATTTACTCATAAATATCTAGATACAATGAAGGTAGACAGAGACCATATCAATAAATGGGGAGCTGTTTATTTGTTGTTGTGGGCGTGGGTGCAACCTAAGTTAAGGCTTTTTACTCGAAGATTTAGCTGAACCTAATTTCATTCCAGAAACTAGTTTATACTTGGTGGCACAAATTGTGACACACTATATCCAAATGCGGCTTACTGACTGAAACAGTTTTAACATTTTACTCCATACACCCTTTTACACATGTTGGACCAGTGTAGATCCAGATCAGCCAGCACATCTGTGCCGTCTGATCAGGATCTGCACCGGGCGCATTTTGGTCAGAGATAACCTAACAGATTAAAATGCAAACTGTTCGCCTACGCAATAAAGGTGTATCTATGGAGGAAATGGTTTACCCTATATCAAATTGCGTCATAATATTGTAAAAAAGGAGCTGATCTGTTTATAGGCTGCATTAAGAATGCTATTTTAGCTAAATGGCCATCAGTTTAGACTCACTTTGTTATGGCGTGTCAAAAATTGTGAAGGTTTTGTGATAGAATTGGCACATATCATTTCATGTTGTCTTTTAGTTGACATTCCTAGTTTGTAAATCCAAATAAAACTAGTTTACCATTGTGGCAAAATACTTTGAATTTATATTGTTATAAAATTTGCTTATTTTGTGCAAGAGGTATAAGTCATGTTTTTACATTGTATGTATGTTTTATGGGCTGTATATTTTTGCATTTATTGTATATGTATATCACATTTGTGTGCCATGTATTGTTTGTTTTCTTTTAACCATGACCAAAATCACTTAATATATGTGTATATAATTATATACATAAAACCTGTTGCAACTAGCTACCTGAATTTACAAAACCTGCCTGTATTGTATATTGAGTGTATCATACATATACATATATTTCAGTCATATTATCGATTATTAACAAATCCTTTCACAGTGTATAAAAACAAGCCATTCATAATATTAATCCTTTACTCCGTATAAAACAGTTTTTATCGCATGTGCAAACAGTGTAGATACAGAGCAGCTGGCACTTCCATGTCATCTGATCAGGATCTACACTGTTTGCTTTCTGGTCAGAAATAATCTGTTTAACCCATTCCTGGATATATACGCATTTTTACGCATGAGCAACCAGTGTAGATCCAGATCAGCCGGCACATCCATGCCATCTGATCAGGATCAGCACTGGTCGCATTTTGGTCAGAAATAACCTAATGAATCAAAAAAGCGAACAGTTTAGATCCTGATCAGACGGCATGGATGTGCCGGCTGATCTGGATCTAAACTGTTCGCCCTAGCAATAAAGGTGTATCTGTACGGGAAAGGGTAAATTCCAAAGCGAAAAGAGTAGATACTGATATATCAAGACAGCATGGATGTGCCATCTGATCCAATTCTACACTGTTTTCCCATGTGATAAAAATCATATCGATGGAGAAAAGGGTTAATGCATGTTACTAATGCATTACATCTTATCAAGGATAACTGCATATATAAACCGGATCACAATGTAAAATGATTCTGGCAAGAGTCTGATGGAAGATTTTTACTGCTGAGGGTTATTTTATTTGATGCTATTTGATAATAAGTGGAGAATCTGGCTATCAATCAATCCAGCTTTAAGTTCGTTTGAAAACAAAATTCTGTTCGTCAACAAACATATCTCTAAATTTGATATTTTCATATTTAGGAATAAAATATCTAGCTTTTATGTGTGATGATGATTTTCTATGTAGAAAGTCCCAAGAAATTAAATTGTTTCTCAAGTTTTAATCTAAGTACTATCACATAAAAATCTTGACTAAAAAAATAGGGCCAAATATGAAAACAGTAAAGGTTGCAACAGTTTTAATCTGTTACTCCACAGAAACAGGTTTTATCGCACTGGTTAACAGTGTAGATCCAGATGAGATGGCAGATCCATGCCGTCTTATCAAGATCTGCACCGTTTGTGTTGGAAATTATATGTAAACGTTAACCCTTTCCTCCATAGATACAACTTTATTGCATGGGCGACCAGTTAAGATCCAGATCGTGCCATCTGATCAGGATTTAAAGTCTTCGTTTTTTTTATTTGTTAGGTTATTTGTTACCAAAATGTAAACATTGCAGATCCTAATCAGACAGCAGGAATGTGCCAGCTGTTCTGGATCTACCCTGGTTGAACATGCGTATATATATGGAGGAAAGGGTTAATTAATGCGCTATTTCTTTGTGATGTTCACTGACACTGTGGCGCCGGATGTACATATTGTTGCGAAATATAAAAGGTTGAACCTGGAACCGCTGTTTTCTTTACATTAAGAGTTTATTTCACACAGTTTGCTTTAAGATTCATTAGGTTTTTCTTATGTAACTGGCCACACTTGCATTAAAACCTGTATTTGTATGGAGTACAGAGTAAAGGGTTAATAAGCAAATCTAATATTTTTTGCTCGATTGGCCCTCTTTTTCAGTCACAGTCTTATTTTATGACATGACCTTTTGTCAAAGCATTTTAATTTTTTATATTCTGTATTTTTATACATGTAGATGTGCAATAGATATTGTTTATTAGGTTTAGGTTTGTTGACTTTGCTGTCTTCATTCAATCACAGTAAGATACTTGAATATTAAACCTTTCCTCCATATATAGCATTTTTACGCATGTGCGACCAGTGTAGATCCAGATCAGCCGTCTGATCAGGATCTGCACTGGTCACATTTTGGTCACAAATAATATAACAAAGAAAAAAGGGAACAGTTTAGAACCTGATCAGACGGCACTGATGCAATAAAGGTGTATCCATGGAGGAAAGGGTTAAATAATTACTTTTCTTTGTAGGACAAGTTTAAGTGAATTCATGTATCATTGATAAAAAAAACTTTTTTTATGCCCCTGCAAAGCGGGAGGCATATAGAGTAGCACTCGTCCGTCCGTATGTACGTCTCCCAAATCTTATGGCATAAACTCCTCATTAACTATCGGGCTTTCTTTCAAACTTGCACAGATTATCAAGCAGGATGTGTAGGTGATTGTTAAGAAAGATATTTTCCTGCGACAATTTTTACCAGAGTTATGTCCCTTTGTTTCAAATGTTGTTGTAGCAGTGGGGGGGGGGGGGGGGGGGAACAGTGTCCTAGGACACTTTCTTGTTTTACATTCTGTTGTGTCCATTATACTAATACTTTATGTAAAAAATGTTTCTATCTATTGTTGTTTAGAGTGCTGGGTTGAAAGGGTAGTAGTGTTTTGTCTAGTCGTGTGTTAATAATATAATAAAATTTGTTATCTGTGTATTCTAATTTATAACTTCCAATAATTATTAATGTTATAGGGTTAAAATTCAAAAATCTCAGTTTGAACTGAAACACTTATACTGGTAGGCCTTTGTTGTTATTTTAATCATTTCTATTCCATTATTTGAATCAATTGAATCATTTCATTGTCTGCAATTTTTCAAGAAAATTTGTCTGCTGTCAAATTTTAGTTGTTGCTCTTTTTGGGTAGAATAAAATGATCTCTTTTTTCAAAATATAACCCTTTTCTCCATAGATACACTTTCATTGCATGGGCGAAGTGTAGATCCAGATCAGCCGGTACATCCATCTGATCAGGATCTGCACCGTTCGCTTTTTGATTCGTTAGGTTATTTGTGACCAAAATGCGACCAGTGCAGATCCTGATCAGATGGCAGGGATGTGCCGGCTGATCTGGATCTACACTGGTCACACATGCTTAAAAATGGAGGAAAGGGTTAAATTAATTAGTTTGAACCCTGTACTTCAAAATATGACTTTGTTCACACGTGGGTTACACTGTTTGCCCATGCCATGAAAGATGAATCTATGGAGTAAATTGTTTAACTTTATTTAAGAATATTCTTAAGAATATTTTCTGGCACATAACAAACTCCAAAATAGGAAATTTCCGTCGCAGTTTTGCAACCGTTACAATATTTTTACGCCATTCATTTTCTATGCTATTCATAAATTTACTATCGCGGTACTATTTTTACTTCTACTATTATGTAAACCACATTCTTGGCTAAAAAATGTTGTTTAGTTTATTTAAATTTGTTTTTAGCGAGAAGAGTATATAATAAAATTAATGGAACATTATGACAGGATGCAGTCTGTATGTTCGTATTATTTCTCGTTGCATATGTAAACCACTTCACGCCCGACCTTGGGTCTCGCGTGATTTTGTTTACATACACAAATCGAATAATACGAACCAAGAGAATGCATACTGTGATAATATTCCATAATTATGTATTTACAGGAATTAGTACACATATTGCAGTATTTGAGGAAAAGAACCTGCCATGCTTTGCCACTTTTTAGCTTTTCATGATATTTTCATGAGACCTGAAATCCAAAACTTTATTTAGTGTTCATTTACAGACACGGTTTAACTATGAATTTATTTTAATTTATTAGAAATCCTGCCAAAGTTTGGTTTAAGCTTTATATTTGCATTTATGTTTATTTAATCGTTTTAGTTTTTAGTAATATTTCATTGGGTGAATGCAAAAAGATTCTATCTGCTTTTAATTTTATATCTCTTAGAAATTTTCTGCTTTCACCTCTTGAAAATTTTGTTGTGTTGCTAATTTTATTTTTTTTTTAATTTGTGAACTTAGCCGTGTAAGTTTTGTTAATATGTTGGTAGTTCTGTTGGTTCTTCCCTAGAAAAAAAGTTCTTTCACAACAAAAATGTTATTTTGAGCTATTTTATATGTAGAAATTCTGCATGTCTTTAAAGGGTACAATTGGTTGTATTTGAAACATGCTTACGTACAGTAAGTTTTTATTTGTGAACTTAGCCATGTTTTGTTGCTGTTTTGGTTGTTTCTGTTCGTTTCTGTTGGTTTCTGTTTCAGTGTCTTCCCAAAAAAGTTATTTTGAGCAATTTTACAAATTCTGCATTTCTTTAAAGTGGTAAAATGGACTTTATTTTAAGTCTTACAAGCTAAGTAAGATGCTAATCGACAAAAATATTTTCAAACAAGCAACTCTAGAAATTCTAAAAAAGGCTGAAACAAGCAACTAAGTATCCAAGGGTAGGGTATAAACTCGGAACTAAGATATGTTGCCCAACTTTAAAATGTTAACTTCCACTTTTTTTTCTGAGTTGGATGGTAGCAAGTTAGCCAATTTTTATTGAGTATCATGTAAGTTTCTCTATTTTCAGGGGTAGCTGGGTACCCAAGGGTAATCGCAAGAAGGGTATCCAGTAAAAAAAATGTTGATTAAATTGGTTTCAGCCCTAAATCTAAGCATTTTTTTCCAAGTGTGTGATGTTCAGATGGGTAAGGGGAATACTGGCTTGTAGGAACTGTTGTTGTTTCTTTCATAATAAATGTAAAATATTAAATCACTTGAGTTGTTAATCTAAAAGCACAAATTAGAAAATAATCAAGTGATTATATTTTCAAAATCAACCATGTTTTTAATTTGCATATGGAGACCCTTTGAAAAGAAAGTTGCATTTGCATTTAATGTTTAACCATTGAACATCACCAACTTTATTTAACCCTTTACTCCATAGATTAGCATTTAAATGACATGACTGTGTGACTAGTGAAAGTCCAGTGCCCAAGGTTATAAAACTGAGCATGGAAACCAGTCTCAAATCTCAAGCATCTGTTTGGCTGAAATGGCGACCAGTCGCCATTTCAGCCAATCAGATGCTTGAGATTTGAGACTGGATTCCAAACTCAGTTTTATAACCTTGGAGCCAGATTAGCCTGCACATTCATGCAGTTTGATCAGGGTCTTCACATGTTGCTTTAAGATATGTTATATTATTTCTGACCAAGAATTGAACAGTGTAGCTTCTGATCAGAGTGCACAAACTTGCATGCTGATCTGGATCTACACTAGCCCGTGATATCTCAGCCATATACATGGGGTAAAGGGTTAAAGGTTATTTTAACTTTTTTGTTTTGGTAAAAGGAGTTTAATGTCACTGTATGCTTATACAATTAAATTACAGAACACCAATGTTTGTTTCTCATTATTTATTAATCCAATGAAACATCTGTTAAGTCAGTTATTTTGCAGGTTGATCCTGAAAGATTTATTTCTTTGCTTCATTTGATCATTTTCACAGTTTCGTTAATGTGTTATTACAGAGTAATGCTTAGTATCAGTTAAGAAGAAACATACTGAATATTGATTGGTGAAATTGGATTTCAACCCTTTACTTCTTATGTACAGATTTTATTGCATGTGCAAAAAGTGTAGATCTAGATCAGCTGGCACATCAGTGCATTCTAATCTATACCTACACTCGCACTTCTTGATCAGAAATAGCATAATGAACCAAAAAGCGAATAGTGTAGATCCTAATCAGATGGCATGAATGTTCTGGCTGATCTGGTTTTACACTGTTCGCTCACGCGATAAAACCTGTATTGATGGAGTAAAGGGTTAATATCTGTAAAGAAGAAATAAACTGAATATTGATTGGTGAAATTGGATTAAAAAAGCACTGTTCCAGCATTGTTCCTATTGTAAACAAAGGTAGGTTAATTAGTAGAAAATACCTGTTGGTACTTAGTAAATGAAGTGGCTGATCGCAAAAAGGCGTTTGTTGAATCAAAGCTTTTAAAAGTTAACACTGCCTTTACACAGCAATATTCATGATATTTACACTTCCGCTTCATCCTCAACGATGAAGTCTTATTCATCTAATGAATCATAATTACTGGTGGTATGCAGTGTGACGTATTACTTTGACCCTTTCCTCCATAGACACACATTTAATGTGTGGGCGAACAGTGTAGATCCAGACCAACCGGCACATAAGCGTTAGGTTATTTCTGACTAAAATGCGACCAGTGCAGATCCTGATCAGACGGCATATATATGCCGGCTGATCTTGATCTACACAGGTTGCTCAAGCGTAAAAAAGAGTATTTATGGAGGAAAGGGTAAAGAGGTTTGGCTACATTAAAAGCAGCTCACAATTTATGGAACTGTGCACTGGTGATGTTGACAAGCACACACATTTTGAGTCATTGGTTTTGTTGCCAATGCGGATATTTCAACAACCATTTGAAAATGCCATAATATCACATATTCTTCTCATGAATTTGGTAAAAATAAGAATATTTGAGTCTGTAAATACAAGAACTGAATAAAAATATATTTGAATGTGTTCATCTGGGTATGAAAAACATTTGGATTGTTTTATTTAACCATGATGCATACAAACATATAAAACATAAGAAGTGAAAGGCATTGTCAAGCAGAAAATGTAGTTTTAAGTTTTAAAAACCACTCAGATGCATGAGATTTAAAACTGGTCTCCAGTATCGGGGCCCAAGATCATAAAACTAAGTTTGGAGATCAGTCTTAAATCTCAAGCATCTGATTGGCTGAAATGGCAACCAATCACCATTTCAGCCAATCAGATTCTTGAGATTTGAGACTGATCTCCTCATTTAGTTTTATGCTCTTGGGACCAGTTTTATGATCTATGGACAAGAAATCCATACTTCCACAGCATTAATTGAAGCTAGTTTAAACTTGGATAAACATTAACACTTCACTTCATAAATACAACAAATATCACATGAGCGAACAGTATACATATGTGCTGTCTGATCTGGATCTAGAGAACTCTGCTTGCTTCATGTTCAGAAATAACTTTATAAATCTTAAGGCAAACAGTATTGGTCCTGATTAGATGGCACGGATGGCATGCCATATCTATGGAGGAAATGATTTAAAATCTTCTGTAAAACTATCGTCTAGTCTGGCAGCTGTGAAGACTGATTGAAGAAAACAGGAAAAGCCTGGAAAATTGTTAATAAAAGATAAATAAATTAAATGAGATTTTTTTTCTCGAGAGTGATTTTGCTGCTTCATTTTGCAGCTGCACTGACTTCAAAAAATGTAAAATAATTACTTTACAATACACCTGTACACATGCATGTGCATCTGTAAGAAATATGCAATAAGTTTATAAATACAGTAAAACCTCAAATAAAGACCACCCTGTAATAAGACCATCCCAATAAAAGACCATTACTGTATTGTACCTTTTAACAGATCTGCACTACAGAACAGTCCTACCCCAGAATTAAGACAGCCCCACTATTATGACCAGTTTTGTCCAATCCCAGAGGTGGTCTACACATATGGGTTTAAAACACTGCTAACAACAGTACAGTTTGTCAACCAGTTCCGGTTAACTTTTATATTTCCTATCCCATGTTTGAAATATTTCAGTACAGCAAATGAAAATACTTGTTTTGTTGCAATAAATAGCATTTCAACTGAACTTTTACGAACTCAAACCTTTGATCTATTGTATAGTTACTTTCGGTCAAGCGCCACATCAACAAAGACTATTGCAGACACTCGTTTATAAAGTTTATCAACGCAGAGATTTTAAGCGTGACATCCATAGCAAAAAAGGTGATTTCATAAAAAATCTGCATAAAAAATTTCATTCAGTGTTTGTGACGGTTTTTGAGAAGTATGCTTTTGAACCAGTTCCAGATCAGTGATTCAGAATTAGTAATAAGACTAGCGGAATTCCAGTTTTCGAATTCAATTCTAAAGGATAAATTGTGAACGGCTACCGAGGAAAAGAGACACTTGAAGCTAGATGGTGCAGCTGGTTTACATATTGGTCATGCATGTTTCAAGGTCTTTTGCACCCTACATCAAAGATATCCTAAACAATGATGGTATAGTACTATCAGAAGTTAATGGGTCACCAGAACCTAGCTTCACACAATGGCTAACTCCACATGAAGAAGGTGTGGTGATGTGCCACCATGTGATTATAACATTTCTAACCCCTGAAATAATGCCTGTAATGTTAAATCAGATACACGTAGTGCAAACCTGAAGACTCTGGAATGGAACTTGTGATGTCATGAGTGCTTTGCTTTTGTTAATACTGTAATAAATAAAAATAAATAATAGCATAAGACTTTTTGTGTTATTTTATTTATTTCACATTACTTTCATAATTACTCTTAGACAGAAAACGTGTAAAAATGAAGCCAATATACAGCTATTAAATTAGAAAGTTAATATTTACTCTGAGACATGTCTACCAAGTTTTAACTGGAATAGGGTGAATTAGCCCGAACTGGTTTCAATTAGTCTATAAGTAAACATGGTAAATGTTACATAATTATGTAAAAGTAAATAAATGCGGAGACAAAAATAAATTCAGCATCTTTTGGCTAAGATATTTAGCTCATTATCAAACAACAAACTAAGTTCTGATAAATGCTTTTAATATATTTGTTTACAATCAACATCTGAATTAACCGGAACTTGTTGGTAAACTGTATAGAGAAATTTAAAAAAATAAATGAAATGCTTGGTAACTTAAAAGTATACTGTCTAATGGTATTTAAAATTACATTGTTGTTTGGCATATACAAAATTGTAAAAAAAACAACAAAACTGATCGATCAATCTGTGACTTTTGCATGTGGTACAGTTACAATTTCCCTAATGTGAAGAAATTTGACATTACATGTATTTGGTTTCTGTCAACTTTTGTTTAAATATGACATGTTAAAGATTTGTAAAGTTAACTTCAAAAATAATATGGCAGCTAATTTGCATTTTAAAACAAATACTTAAAGGGCTTATATGGTCTTGACTGATAGTCAACATTCTTTCAGCTTTGAAGAGGATTTGATGAGCTGTTTGTTAAAATTCAGTCAAAATCTGTTTGCACTGGAAAACTGAAGTGTCTCAGTTTCTCTTATCATTAAGTGAAATTAAGGGAGGTAACTCGAACAATATGCGGTACGAAACATTTTGAGGGCGAATTAGTAGATAAACTGTGAACAGGAAGAAGGAAGTCAGAGATGTTCAGATTTGATTTACAAGTAACAGGAACAGTGACAGCGTCTTTTAACTGATACAAAAGGTGTGTTATGTTTATTTCTAAACCTTTCAATGTTAAATATTGTAATTTCTTTGATATAATTAACATAAACAGAATATTATAAAGTAGACCCATGCATTATGATTTTTGTCATTGTTAGTGATTGTCTAAGAACTTGTAAAACTTTGAGAGGACTATAGTGTGACAAATAGTTAGGTTCTATATGAAGTTGTTGTATTATTGAGTTATGGGGGCTGAAGAGTCTGACCCAGGAGTATTAATTGAATGGCCTGTCTATTTTCAGTGAATGTCTAGGACCCCTAAACAGGTCTAGGAAACGGCTGTTTTTATGGACTGTCTGTAAATTTACAGAATGTCAGTTTATTTATAGATAAATGTGTATCTATAATATCTATAATCTGTAAATTTATGGACAAGGGTTGATACAAAAGTTAACACATTTGAGGAATTCACAAATCTAAAGCATTTTTGTTAATTCTGATAGCAAAGAGCATAGCATTGGACATAAACATAAATAGTGGAAGTTTGTTTACACTGCTATTTCTTCTCCAACATGGTCATCAATGATCTAACAACATTTCACACAATCATCTGAACATAATAATGATCTCTTCAAAAAAGTTATGTTGATTAACAATAAAAAATATTAATTTATTTGTAGATTTTCATTCATTTTTATCCCAGTTTGCTGTTAGAACCAAGATTTAATTTTTTGACACCTTTTGAAACCACCCTTGTCCATAAATTTACAGATATATTTATATATAAATAAACTGACAGTCTGTAAATTTACAGCCATTCCGTAAAAACAGCCGTTTCCTAGACCTGCTAAAGTGACTGCTTTTATTTTCAGCTGCTCTATTTTGAAGATATAATATTACAATGAAATACTGATTTGAAGCGTGATACATATCTTTTGAACATGTCATATTCTTTTAATTAATCTATTTAATGATAATAAACACTGATAAACATGTAATATAATAATTTAAAGTAATTTATTTAATAGTTATGAAAATATTTTCTAAACAATTGTTGAACGCAAACAAACTAACTTAAATAAATGTTGTTAAGTGTTTGCCTTATTTAAAAAAACATGTCATCAATTTCTCATAGCCAGGGAAAATTTGGAGACCTTACTTTGCAGTCTATCATATTAAAGTCCAAGGGTCAACAAAACTGATCATCAACATTGTTTACATAGCAAAACAGTGTTAAACAACAACATCTCTTCAGTCTCTCAAATCTGGAGCAATTATGCAGCAGTTAGGAATATGTTTGAATGAGCAGTCTGGCAGCCTACCACTGAAGATTGTGATCAGCTGCACATCTGATGCACAGTCTCACAGACAGGATCCACTGTATATTTCTCTGTTGGTCAGAAATAACCTGATAAATCTAAATGTGACTACTGTAGATCCTAATTAGACTTCCAGCACAGTGTCTGATCTGGATGTACACTGGTTTGTACACTGGTTTAATATGGTCTAAAATCCATATCCATGGTGTAAGGGTCATGTGGACGCCAAAATATCAAAATGTCACAGAGTGAGAAAGATGTACAGCCAAGCTGGGACTTGAATCGGGACCATCGCAGGGGTTCCATTTGACCTGAGAAATGACCCTTTGGCTCCTGAAATTTTCAAAACCTCTCATTTTAAACCCATGATTTTAGCTGAAGTGTCTTTTATTCCTTGAATAGGGGTATATTGGCTATTAATTGCCAGGTTCCACTAAAAAGTTACAAAAAGAACCATTGAGATTTAGCAGCTAGTGAACTCGATCTCACTTACAGTGAGAAATATCTCCTGATTAAGCTTTCTGGGACCCAGATAGTAAATAGAGGCGTAGCGTGACATATTCCCTACACAAATTGGACATTTGTCCTCGAATTCCAGGCATCTTTAAGACCAGCCATGCAATGCTGTCATGGCTCAATGTTGGGCACCAAAATGTCACAGGGTGAGAAAGATGTGCAACTAGACCTGCACTTGAACCCCAGGGACTCTTGCTGACAGGGCGAGTGCCCCTGACTGAGCTATCCAGGCCGCTTACACATCTTCTCCCCTTTCCAGTGACTTAAATGTAGATTTGTACCACAACTAAATGATGTAGCAGAGTAGTTAATGTTTCTTTTTAGCTATTGCCATGAATTATCAAATAATACAAAGGTGTTTGGTACATCACATATTCTCTTCATAAAGTGTGTAATGACTTTTGCTGTGAACCTTTTTGGATGAATATTTGATTGGAAATAAATATAATCTTTTGTGCTTTTTGTGCTTGAAAATTTCCCCGTTTGGAAAAGTGGCTTTTTGTAAATTTCAATGTAAACGAAAGTCAAGTAATACTAGAACATAAACAAAATTTAATAGGGAATCACAAAAAAATAATCAATAAATTTTATTTATAAAAGAATATCATATACATGTACTAAATTAAAATCATGAAAATTAAATTAAAGACAAAAATAAAAAAAAATTACTGTAATTTGATTTGAATTTGCTATGTTTTGCATCATAGCCCTAGATCGTTATCCACTGAGCTAATATGGCATGACTAAATATCTGCTGCTTTGAACCAATTTTAATGTCATGTAAGTTATTTATGGGTGAACAGTGTAGATCCAGATCAGCTGGCATGGATAGCTGGCACATCCGTGCCATCTAATAAGGATCTACACTGTTTGTTTTGTGGACAGAAATAAGGCTCCAACGTTTACACGTGTAAACGGTAACGTTTCGATTACGGGCCGTAAACGTTTACAGAATCTCGAACCGTTTATACGAACGGTCACGTGACTGTAAAGGCGGCAAAATATTTGCCGAAAATTGGCAACGATACACTAAAATATTAATTTCATTTGCACCACTAAGTACACAATTGTATTTTAATATGTAATTTACATTGTTGAGGTATTAAAAAAACTCTCTCACTTTGTTATGGGTTTCAGCGATGTTCGGGGATTTCAATAGCTTCTGAAAACCAGGGGTCATCTGATCCCTGTGGAGAATGTTCATGGGGTCATTATTAGATCGTCAGTAGTCATATCTTATATTAAGTGAACTTTACTACTTATAATCTTGCTTTTGCTTCATTTTAGTTTATTATCAGTGGTTAAATAAAAGTTTACTTTGTTATTAAAACGGAATATACACAAAATATTTCTTTATTCTTGCAAAAATTCACCACTTTTAAATGAACCCAAGCACAGAATGAGGTGGGGTCAAAAATGGAAAAAAAATCGAAATTGCTTGAATAAATGCAAGAATCTGCATCAGCTGAAATCCCTGGATGTCGTGATCATGTTGGTGAGTGTAGCAAAACGACAGATTCGGAATTTTACAGGATATACCCGGAAGTTTAGCGATCCGATAAGATCTCGTTATAATAGAGTTGCATTGTTATTTACAAAGTTCAGTGAAACTTTTCACATTGTTATCAGGGTTGTATGATATAAACAACGTTTAAACGGCATCGTTTCGTTTTCATGGTCCGTGTAAACGTTAACAAAAAATTGTAAACGTTTGAGCCTTAGACAGAAATAACGTAATAAATAGGAAAGTAAATAGTACAGGCTCCAAGATTATAAAACTGAGATTGGAACCAGTCTGAAAGCATCTGATTGGCTAAAGTGGCGACCAGTTGCCATTTCAGCCAATCAGATGCTTGAGATTTGAGACTGGTTTCCATTCTCAGTTGGGGCCAGATCTATCAGTGCAGACATCAGTTTGTTAATCCAATTATCCATTCATATGGGTTTTATTGCATCTGGGAACATGTGGATCCAGATCAGCTGGTACATTCATGCCATCTGATCAGGATAAACATGGTTTGGTTTTTGGTCAGAAATAACCTTAGAAATCTAAAAGCAAACAGTTTAGATCCTGATCAGATGTCATGTATCAGAATCAACACTTTTTCTTGGTCAGAACTAAGGTAAATGAATAAAGCTAATAGTATAGATCAGATGGCCAGCTATTTGCCTATAGAAAACAGCCATAGCTTATGGAGTAAAAGGTTGTTTTTAAACCAATATTCCACTTAAACACAGGAAATTTTAAGTGAGAATTGGATGAATACATGCACTTATCATTCTTAAGAAATAAAGTTCTCCATATAAAAATTATTGATCACTTCTAGTCTTTTAACACTTTAAAAACTGTAATGGTCTTCCTTGGTGCTAGTCTCAAGAATAGACAGGGGGTGGGGGGTTGAGATTTCCTTGTGTAATATTGCCCGGCACATCCATGCTGTCTGATCAGGATCTGCACTGGTCGCTTTTTGGTCAGATGTAACCTAATAAATCAAAAAGAGAACAGTGCAGATCCGAATCAGACGGCACAAATGTGCCAGCTGATCTGGATCTACACTGTTCATCCATGCTATAAAGTTTGTATATGGAGGAAAGGGTTAACCTCCTTCTGCTTTGAAGATTAATAAAACAGTAACTGCAATTGTTAACAGCAATGAAGAAAGAAGTGGGAAGCCACTAAAATTACCAGGGAACTTAAACATCCTGGCCTAGCTTCTTTTCTTGCAGTGAGGTACAGAAGTATATTAACTGAATGGTGAACAAAGTAGTCACTGATAATTATGACTGCATGGATTTGTGGGGTGATCTGTTTCTACAGTGGTTGCAAATATGAAAAGTACTTGGCTTTGCATTTAAGGTGATGGCCACCAATGTAAGTTAAAGTCTCCATGTAATAAAACAACAACTTTATTTGGGAATGTCTAGTCAAGCTCTTGACTTACACTTCCTGTATTGTATCCTGTTGTCATTACAAGCTGCCCTGTAGTGTTCTCACTGTTCATTCATTAATTTCATGCAAGATGCCCTATTTAGGTTTCTCCATGTTGTTAATTACTAATAAATTTAATGCAAGCTGCCCTGTATTGATTTTTTAGTGTCGATCAATCATCAATTTGATGCAAGCTGCCCTGTAGAGATTTCTCAGTGTTGTCCACTCATTGAATTGTTGCAAGTTGCACTGTACAGATTTATCAGTGTTGTTCATTTGATGCAAGCTTTCCTGTATTGATTTTTCAGTCTTGTTCACTCATTGAATTGTTCCAAGTTGCCCTGTAAAAGTTTCTCAGTGTTGTTTATTAATTAAATTTGATGCACCATGAAAATATTTGTCTTACTGCCTATGTGACAAGTGTACGGCCTGGGAGTTCAGCCCATACATCCATGCCATCTAATGAAGGTCTACACTGTTTGCCATTCAGTCAGAGAAGCATTCTCTAATATTGCATTCTAGGGAAGAGTTAAAATCCTTTTAGGACCATTTAAGCCTGCAATTACATCAGGGTCTACACTAACAGAAAAGTCGGTGAGCCATATTTTCTCATGGCATGTCACAAATTTTGTTGGTTGTCACATTGTGTTGATTGTGTAGCAACATGCAGAAACAGTTAACTTCCTGTTTGAGAACAATTTTATTTGTCTTGAAAATGAAACTTGAAACGAGAGATAACTCTACTGAACCCCCACTGGGTCTGCCCCTGTTTACTGACCTTTTGTTGAATAAACGGATATTAATTTTGTGATCAGTGTACATGTAGTGTCTCTTATCCAACATTGTGCACTGTGACAGTATTTATGAACAACGGAAACATTGACACAAAAGATTCTTTTATAAACTCGATTTGCAACAGGAAAAGAACTGTTGAATTGAAGATAACTTCACAAGTTGTTTTTTTAGAAAATGTTAGATAATGAGATGACATGTATAGCGTTTTTCTCCATTCAACTTTTATCATCTGTGCAAATCCAGATCAGTCACCACATCCCTGGCCTCTGATCAGGATCTGCACTTTTTGCTTAATGATCAGAAATTAAACCTTATTAATAAAAAAGCTAACATTGAAGATCCTGATCAGAGAGCACAAAGTTGCTAGCTGATCTGGATCTACACTGTTTGCCCATGCCAAAAAAGCGTATATATAGATTAAAGGTATAGTCACATTTTTTAGAATGAAACCATGCTTTCTAAGCATTTGTTGTTTATTTTGGACAGTGTAGACACTGACCAGGGCTGAAGGTTATAAAACTGAGATTGGAAACCAGTCTCAAATCTCAAGCATCTGATTGGCTGAAATGGTGACTGGTCGCCATTTCAGCCAATCAGATGCTTGAGATTTGAGAATGGTTTCCATGCTCAGTTTTATAACCTTGGGCACAGTCTGCCATCCTTGAAGTCTGAAATAAATCTATATTGTAAAGCGTTTGCTGATGTGCTGGCAGATCTGGATCTACACTGGTCACAGATTGGACAAATGCTGTGCTTAGCTCTGAAAGGGTTTACTCTACACTAGAACAAAATTGTCCTTCAGCTTATCACCCCTTTGCATTATCAATGGACTTTTCAACATTTGTAGTAAGTCGGAATGTTTGACATACCAGTTGTTAGTGTACCAGCGATATAAGCAGATAATGCTTAATAGGAAAATATTGTAAGTCAATTAAGGAAGAGAAATAAGCTAAGCTGTCTGTGTTACAAGAAAATTTAACCTTTTGCTCCATAGATACACCTTTATTGAATGGGCAAACAGTGCAGATCCAGATCAGCCAGCACATTTGTGCCATCTAATCATGATCTACACTGATGGCTTTTAGATTTATGAGGTTATTTCTGACCAAGATGCAACCAGTGTAGATCCAGATCAGATAGCACAGATTTGCCAGTCGATCTGAATCAAAACATGTCACACATGTGTTAAAAACACATATTTTATTATATGGAGTTAAGGGTTCATTGGAAAATATTGTATGTCTATTTAGGAATAGAAATTAAATTAAGCACTGACTGTGTTACAAGAAAATAAAAAGGATTTTCAAGTTGTTACAACAAGGTAATAAATTTTCAGGTTTTTGTTGACATTTTCTTTTAGGATTACTTTTATAATGGAATCTGACGTTAAGAAATGAATCTATTAAAACCCTTTACTCTGTGGATAATTATAGTGTTTTCAACCACAACAGTATTGGTTTATTCACACTCGGGGAAGATATTTACAGTACAGCTCGGGTGTCTTTTACATTTTTCACCCGTCCACCGCGTTCATAAATCTGTCCGGGTGGAAATTCGCCGCGAATATGTCCTTCCGACGCGGCGATTTCCGGGTGATTTGCCGTGATTCGCGGCGATAATTCTGCAGTCATTCTCGCTCTTCTCGTGTTCATCGTCAGCAGTTTAGCTTCAGGGTCGATCGCGGGGGATCGCGGTGAAAAATCGTTCGAGAAACAAGTGTTAATTAACAATAAAAATGTAGTTTTTTAATGTAAAACATTTTTTCTTTAACCATTTTGAATGTAATATTGTATCAAAATAATGTAAAAATTACAGTCGCGTAATCGGACGTGCCGATTCGTCAGCATTAAACAAAAACAAATTGTTATTAGTAAGTCGCCCAGTATTGCTGGCTTTCAACCCTTTACTCCGTATAATTATAATATTATGCCTTTTATCACATGGGCAAAGATTTTAGATCCAGATCAGCCAGCACATCTGTGCCATCTGATCTGGATCTTGGTCAGAAATAAACTAATGAATAAAAAAGCAATCAGTTTAGATCCTGATCAGATCATATGGATGTGCTGGCTGATCTGAATATAAACTGTTCCCCGATGTGATAAAAGCCATATCTATGGAGTAGAAGGTTGAAATATTTTTTTTGTGTCAGTATGAAAGAATTTCACACAATGTAACATTATCAGGTCTGATATCTGATCATAATGTATAAACTGTGTCTCAACTTCCTTGTTTATTTTTTCTGCTGTTTGCAATTCATAAAAACAATGAAATAAATATTAAATAAGGTCACTAGGTCAAATGAAAGGAAATTTTAAACAAATAGCAAGGGAAGTTCATTTATCTGTGGTCCTTGATAAGTTGATAAACATTTCTTAATCAATGCACTCCTAGTCAAAGATTAAGTATTAATAAGGAGAATAAGAATAAAAAACTATTAGTAAGTTTGACAACTAGTCTCAAAACTATAGCTTTTGATTGATCCATTTAAAGACTGGTCTTGATTTAAACCAATCAGCTACTTGCAATCCGAGACTGGTTTTCAGCCAGAATTTTATGATCTTTTACCATGGCCAGTAAATTAATTTAGCTGGTAAAGGATTTGATGTTAAATAAATTTCACTGAATCTTTAATGATTTGATTTTTACAGAAAGTCATGAAAAAAAGACTGGTTAATATGCTGACCCCATCATGAAAAGATGCCTCCGACAACAATTGTTTGTCTACCCGATATATCAGGAGAGGTATGATATAGTTTATAGTAAAACCTTGCTCATAACCCTTTACTCCATATACATTTTACCGTCATTGTGCGAATATAAGCCGCACTCATGTATAAGCCGCACCACCCCCCAAACATGATAGAACCGATGAAAATGGCTTAACAAAAAGTATAAGCAGCCAAACCTGTGTATTAGCCGCACCCCCAACTTTTAACCTCCAAATTCCAGGGAAAAAGTGTGGCTTATATTCAAAAAATTACGGTAATGTGTGTGCAACCAGAGATCCAGATCAACAGGCACATCAATGCTGTCTGATCTGGATTTGCACTGGTAGCAGCTTGTTTAGAAATAACCTAATGAATCTAAAAGTGAACAGTACAGGGCCCAAGATCATAAAACTAAGTTTTGAGATCAGTCTCAAATCTCAAGGATCTGATTGGCTGAAATGGCGACTGGTCGCCATTTCAGCCAATCAGATCCTTGAGATTTGAGACTGATCTCCAAATTTCGTTTTATGATCTTGGGCACTGATCCTGATCAAATAGCTGATCTCGATCTACACTGTTCGCCCTTACCATAAAGGCATGTATATGGAAAAAAGGGTTAAGACTGTAACCTTTGGGACTGGAAAAACATGGTCATTGCAGACTCAGTTTGATTGAGCCTGTTCACGGGCAGTAATGAGTATGCTTATCGCTGACAAATCCGTCCAGGGCCCAAGATCATAAAACTAAGTTTTGAGATCAGTCTCAAATCTCAAGCATCTGATTGGCTGAAATGGCGACCAGTCGCCATTTCAGCCAATCAGATGCTTGAGATTTGAGACTGATCTCCAGATTTTGTTTTATGATCTTGGGCATAGCACCTGGTTGAGTGCAACTCGATATTTATACCAGTCAAAAGCTCAATTGTGATTTATGCAGTACAAAGGTGTGCATATGGCGGTGAACAAAGAATTTTCAAATTAAAACCATTCCAAGTTTAGCACCATATGTTCCACAGATAAAAAATGGGTTGGCCCTGTTAGATGTACTTTATGAGAAAGTTTCTTTCGAAAATTGATATCTTTCTTGAAATAGATAATGACATGAAGCTAGGATAAATAGGAAATTGAAGTATAAATAATAATTGTATTTTCTAAAGATAGTTTTCTGACATCACCATAGCAATTACATGTATTAGGACAAGTTTCATAACTCTTGACTGTATTATGTCATGGTTTCATTGCATTGCAGTGTCTTCTTGTTTACTGTGTCTTAATGTGCAAATAAAAGTATCTTACATGTGTGTATAATTTCGAGGGGAAAATCCAGCCATCAGGAATGTTTTTGGGCACAAGACTAACCATGGGCGGAAATCTCCTATGATCCTTCACAAAGGAATGAACTTATACTTTGTACAACCACTTTTCAGGTGTCCGGAGAAGGGAGAGTTCAGATAGACTTTCTTCTACCAAATGGTGTCTTCATTCCCCTCAGTGTAGACTTCAACAAGCCTTTAGATCTTCTTAAACAGGTTTGTATACAGTTTAAAGCTGCATTACTTCAATTTCTTGTATGAAATATTACATGTATTTGGAACTATACAAATTGGCAGCATTAGTTCAGGCTAATAAAATTTTAATTTACTGAAATAAATTCAGTCCGCGCAACTTAAAGTGAAAGTAGGATTTCCGAAACGTCACAGAAATCAAGATCGCGATTTCTCTTCATCAAAAATCGGTGCTAAATATAGCCCTACCTCCACTTTATTTAGCTTCTTAAATGTTGTTTACGATAAATTTAACAATATCATTGAAAATCACGTCTATAAGAAAGAATTCGATCAGACCTTTTGTGTTCTGGCTGATCTGGATCTACACTGTTTGCCCACACTATAAAAGCGCATAGCGCCATCTTATGGCAATAACAGTATAATTACCATTGAGATATGAAGGAGATACCTACGATTATTACATGAACTATAAATAGACGCAACGCGATTGGTCACACCCCCCAAAATAACCGAGTCAATAAATCTAGATATTGACCCGCTTTCGCTGATATTGACCTGTCTATAAATAGAATCCGCAGGTTTCCATCTTTTATATTATTTATAGTTCATGTAATAAAACAGTTATTTACTTATTAGCTGGGAATATGCTGTTGATATTGACCGCAAAAATCGTTATTGACCGAGGTCAACACTGTCAACATTGACAGCATATTTCCCAGCTAATAAGTAAATAATTGTATATTATTGCTCTAGGGTGACGATATATTGAAGACAGGGTTAACTTATGTTGCATGTTTTGAATATAAAAGCAAATTGGAGAGAGCGTGTGTTAAAATGATATTACATTGAGTGTCTGGAGACTTTCATTAAAAGTTCAAATCAGAGTGAATTTGTCAGTAATGGAATAGTGTGTGTTGATGTAATTGCTTGTGTGCATACATGTTTTGAAGTTTTGATATTTATAATGTCTTGAGGTTTAAATTTGTTACTTGCACTTGTAAGCTAATTGCTAGTTTGTTTGATAATGAAAATGTGAAAAGTGAGTCCAAAAACTCTGACTTGTAATGATTGGTTGTTGACATGCAAACCACTTACATGTAACCAATATTAATGTGGTGGCAGGTTTTAGGAGCTCAGTTCAGATGTGAACATAGTGAATTTAAATTTGAATGTTGAGACAAAATGAACTGCATATTAATGTCATTTGGCTTTGTATATAATGTTGTTGTTGTAAATTCTCAGCTTAACACTCTTCCTGTTGCTTAATGACAAACAATTGCATTATTGGGTGTAACTTTTATAACCAATGACTCATGTTGATTCAACCCTTTCTTCCATATATACCCATGTTTACGCATGTGCAACCAGTGTAGATCCAGATCAGCCGGCAAATCCTCGCCATCTGATCAGGATCTGCACTGGTGGCATTTTGGTCAGAAATAACCTAATGAATAAAAAAGTGAACAGTTTAGATCCTGATCAGTTGGCAGGGATGTGCCAGCTGATCTGGATCTAAACTGTTCGCCCATGTTATAAAGGTGTGTCTATTGAGGAAAGGTTAAATTAAAAACAATTTAGTTTAAACAATTTAGTTTTTACTGCATTTAATTTAATGTTGAAGCACCTGGGATTTTAATAAATGCAGAGTTTTGCATTTCGCTGCAAGCAAATTAGAATTTTTCCACTTTTGACTGTTCCTTAGTCTGAGCCATCGAAATCTCTGTTCAAGTTACTAAAAAGTTGGTTTAAGGGCAGTTTATATTTCCTTCAAGAACAGGCACTAAATTTTAGAAATTTGAAATGATTAATCAACATGTTCTTAATTTTATAACCTCCTAGTCAATTAACAGAAATAAACAATGTCCCCTAGCGCGCAGTTATTAACTAAATATGCTCTTCAATTTTAGAGAGCGCTAAGGGGAGGCAACAATTTGAAAGTACTCTATTTGCTTGCAAAATCCATAAAATTTGCACCCCACAAATATTAGTTAATTCACAGTAGATATAGTTTGCCTTTTTTTGCAGACCTTGTGGGAATCAGCCAAAAAGTTTCCACTGTTTGAGAAGTTGAAAGGCAAAGATAACTACTTCTTTGAATACCTCAACAGAAATGGAGAAAGGGTAAGACATTTGATATAAAATGAACCAATTTTTATAAAGATCACAGCAATTATGCAGAGCTTGTCTGAAAATTATCTACATTAGGGTTGTCAACTTTGGATTTTATATTAAAAGATTTACCACAATAGTTAAACACTTGAAGAAGTAATAGAGATAAGGAAGGAATGAAAGTTTTCTTATTGTATTGTTTATTGTTTCGATAGAAAATTGCAAAGAGTGTAATCCCTGAATTATGCATTAATAGACAACACTTGCATAAAAAATCTGCTGTGTTCAGTAGTCCAGACATACACGAACAGGAAGAATGTGGGAAATTACAGTAACAGGGAAGTTTACATATGGGTGGTGCCTGGTTTCACTTGCAGATTGTATAATCTATTGTATTTCTACACCTAGCCACTTCATTGCATCAAATTCATCAGACTCACTTATAAAATAATAAACAAATACCCAGCAAGAGAAGTGTACATGGATGAAACTCACCAAAACTCATAAAGACTAATTCGACAGTCTTAGTGTAACCAATTGCCTGCCTGGTGGGTGCCTGCACATAGGAAAGGATTCCTTAAACATGCTTTTCATAAGCATGAGAGGTTGGGACTTTAAACCTGTAACCTGAGAAGTTGGGGCTTTAAACCTGTAAGCCTGAGTGGTTGGGGCTTTAAACCTGTAAGTCTGAGAGGTTGGGGCTTTAAAACATGTAAGCCTGAGAGGTTTGGGCTTAAAACTTATAAGCCTAAGAGGTCGGGGCTTTATACCTGTAAGCCTGAGAGGTTGGGGCTTTAAACCTGTAAGCCTGAGAAGTTGGGGATTTAAACCTGTAAGCCTGAGAGGTTTGGGCTTAAAACTTATAAGCCTAAGAGGTCGGGGCTTTAAACCTGTAAGCCTGAGTGTTTGGGGCTTTAAACCTGTAAGCCTGAGGTTTGGGCTTAAAACTTATAAGCCTAAGAAGTTTGGGCTTAAAACTTATAAGCCTAAGAGGTAGGGGCTTTAAACCTATAAGCCTGAGAGGTTGGGGATTTAAACCTGTAAGCCTGAGAGGTTTGGGCTTAAAATTTATAAACCTAAGAGGTTGGGGCTTTAAACCTCTAAGCCTGAGAGGTCGGGGCTTTAAACCTGTAAGCCTGAGAAGTTGGGGATTTTAACCTGTAAGCCAGAGAGGTTTGGGCTTAAAACTTATAAGCCTAAGAGGTTGGGGCTTTAAGCCTGTAAACCTGAGAGGTTGGGGATTTAAACCTGTCAGCCTGAGAGGTTGGGGCTTTAAACCTGTAAGCCTGAGAGGTTGGGGCTTTAAACCTGTAAGCCTGAGAGGTTGGGGATTTAAACCTGTAAGCCTGAGAGGTTGGGGATTTAAACCTGTAAGACTGAGAGGTTTGGGCTTAAAATAATAAGTCTAAGAGGTCAGGGCTTTAAACCTGTAAGCGTGAGAGGTTGGGGCTTTAAACCTGTAAGCCTGAGAGGTTGTGGCTTTAAACCTGTAAGCCTGAGAGGTTGGGACTTTTAACCTGTAAGCCTGAGAGGTTGGGGCTTAAAACCTGTAAGCCTGAGTGGTTGGGGCTTTAAACCTTTAAGCCTGAGAGGTTGTGGCTTTAAACCTGTAAGCCTGAGAGGTTGGGGCTTTAAACCTGTAAGTCTGAGTGGTTGGGGCTTTAAACCTGTAAGCCTGAGAGGTTGGGGCTTTAAACCTGTAAGCCTGAGTAGTTGGGGCTTTAAACCTGTTAGCCTGAGAGGTTGGGGCTTTAAACCTGTAAGCCTGAGAGGTTGGGGCTTTAAACCTGTAAGCCTGAGAGGTTGGGGCTTTAAACCTGTAAGCGTGAGAGGTTGGGGATTTAAACCTGTAAGCCTGAGAGGTTGGGGCTTTAAACCTGTAAGCCTGAGAGGTTGGGGCTTTAAACCTTAAAGCCTGAGAGTTGAGGCTTTAAACCTGTAAGCCTGAGAGGTTGGGGGTTTAAACCTGTAAGCCTGAGTGGTTGGGGCTTTTAACCTGTAAGCCTGAGAGGTTGGGGCTTTAAACTTATAAGCCTAAAAGGTCGGGGCTTTAAACCTATAAGCATGAGAGGTTGGGGTTTTAAACCTTGAAGCCTGAAGGGTTGGGGCTTTAAACTTATAAGCCCAAGAGGTTGGAGCTTAAAACTTATAAATAAGCCTTAAGGGTTGTGACTTTAAACATATAAGCCTGAAAGGTTTGGGCTTTAAATTGGAGTGACATTGTAAAAAACTCTATACTTCTAAATAAAAAACACAATTTTACCTAATTTTTGTGCCGCCCTTTCGAAGAAATGGCGATACATAGGGATCACTTTGTCAGTCCTTCCGTCCGTCACAAAAACCTAATGTTGGCTATAACTTTGCCATTTCTTAATATTTCTTCATGAAACTTTCAAATTATATTGCTTATGACAACACGCTCATGATGATGCCAAATTCTTTAGGTCAAGGTCTCATTTGATGGAGTTATGCCCCTTTTTGTACTTGGATTTTGACATGAAAACTTAACATTGACTATTACTTTGCCATTTCTCAATATTTCTTCATGAAACTTTCAAATTATATTGCTTATGACAACACGCTCATGATGATGCCAAATTCTTTAGGTCAAGGTCTCATTTGATGGAGTTATGCCCCTTTTTGTACTTGGATTTTGACATGAAAACTTAACATTGACTATTACTTTGCCATTTCTCAATATTTCTTCATGAAACTTTCAAATTATATTGCTTATGACAACACGCTCATGATGATGCCAAATTCTTTAGGTCAAGGTCTCATTTGATGGAGTTATGCCCCTTTTTGTACTTGGATTTTGACATGAAAACTTAACATTGACTATTACTTTGCCATTTCTCAATATTTCTTCATGAAATTTTCAAATTATATTGCTTATGACAACATGCCCATGATGATGCCAGGTCAAGGTCACATTTGTTGCTGTTATGCCCCTTTTTATACTTGGAATTTAACATGAAAACTTAACATTAGCTATAACTTTGCCATTTCTTTATTCTTCTTTATGAAACGTTCAAATTATATTGCTTATGACAACATGCTCATGACGATGCCAAATTCTTTAGGTCAAGGTCATATTTCTTGGAGTTATGCCCCTTATTTGTACTTGGATTTTTACACGTAAACTTAATGTTGGCTATAACTTTGTCATTTCTCAATATTTCTTCATGAGACTTCCAAATTATATTGAACAAGACAACACACTCCTGATCATGAGATGTTGTTTCGGTCAAGATGGAGTTTTGCCCCTTTATGAAGTTGCATTTTTTTATTCCGACATTGTACCAGAGGGCGACACAAGTGTTCAACTGAACACCCATCTAGTTTGTTATAGGAGGAAGTTATGGATGAAAGTCTCCGCCTCAGTGAGATCCTACCTATTGGGAAGTATCTCCGCCTCCAGCAGAGGAAGGATGAAGGTCACCAGACAATTGACAAGCAGATCTCTAGTCTTCTTGGCAGCAGACGTATTTATCAGTTGTCTTTTGTTTAAACTTTTATTTTTCATCAATTGTGGAACAAGTTCTTTCAACTCATATTAACTACATGTATGATAATAACTGCTTCCTGGCTTGATACAAATTATTGCTACATGTGTGGATTGTGAAAACTGTAGAGGAATCTTATCCCTGGTTGGATTCGAACCTGCGATCTCTGGATCTGGTTTCTCTACCCCAACACCAGTTTTCTTCCTGTTGTTTTTTGGTTAACCCTATAATCCATGGGATATGGCTGTTACCAAAGGGGAAACAGTGTAGATCCAGATCAGCAGACACATTCATATCATCTGATCAGGATCTACTTTGTTCATCTGATCAGAATCTACATTGTTCACTTTCAGAATCATTGGGTTATTTTTTATCAGGAAGTATACATTGTAGATCCTATTCAGTAGGAATTCTGAAATATTTGGCAGGCTAGACATGGATGTGCCAGCTGAATAGGGTCTACACTGTTTGCCAATGCATAATCTACGGATTAAAGTGTTAATTCATGCAATTGTATATTTTTACAAAGACATTTTATTAAATGGTGTAATTTAATTCAATATTTGTGCCAGCGCAAAAAACATGAATTTAAACTGACATGAAATATATGATACCACTGTAGTCTACTGTGGTACCATTTAATTTCGCTGGCACGAAATTTCGCGCAGTCGCCGAAAAAGACTGTTTCGCGCGGACGTAAATTCGCGCAAATCCAATTTTTCAAACAAACAATAAATATAATTATAGATATTTTTCCCGACCCGCTATCAATACCTACTGTTTATTTGAACACGCGAGCTAATCAAATGTCAGTTGGCCCCCTGTCCATTACCACTTCCTTTGTTAGTCAATTATCGGACCGCTGTTTATTCGGGGCCGCTAATTGACACAGGACCCGTTTGATCCATCTATCTTCCAGATATATCATAATTGGCATGTTAAATTTCGTACCAGTTTTATGGTCTTAAGTGTCAATTAATTGTGAAACAGTTACTAAAAATGTGTCGATAAATTAGAAATGAGATGACAACAATACTGTTTTGTAAAACGTGACCTGACCTAAATGCGCGGACTAAATTGTCGCTCAAGTTTTGAAGTAACATTAAACATATTGCAAAAAAAAGTCAACAGTTATAACTAATTTTATTATCTTTATTAACATAATTATTCGATACTTAAAAAATTTATATCAAATAGCGATACGGGCAACTATATATAATGTGTAGGTACATTCGGACATAACAAGTTTCGGATACTTATGTGGAACTTTTTGGTTAAATTTTAGCTTAGGTTTTAAATTCGCGCACTGGTCCGAGCGCGAAATATGCGAAAATTAAGCCATCGCTAAATAAAATGATACCACAGTATTTGATGAGTATTTTTGATTTCCTTTCAGTAACCATGGAGATGCATGCTATGCCGCGTACAGAGGTGGATGACTTCCGCAAGAAAATGTTCCATTTTGCCATCAGTAAAGTGCCACAGAGGAATGTAAGTCATCAGCAGATGCCAAGTTTATAAAACTGAGATTAGAAACCAGTCTCAAATCTCAAGCATCTGATATGCTGAAATGGCGACCAGTCGCCATTTCAGCCAATCGCATGAGATTTGAAACTGGTTTCCATGCTCAGTTTTATAACCTTAGGCACAGAATTATTAAATAATAAATAGCCACCGGTGATATATCGCAGGTTTTATCAGGGGTTAGAGTTCGGAAGTGCACTGATATATCACAGGGGGGTACGTCTCCCTTTTTGTCTCCCTCACAGTATTTTTACCCATGTTAAACTTCTGTCGTGTTCAACATGTTCAAGTTATTTTTATGCTGAACGTCTGCCTCATTTACAAGAATTAATCCCATGCTGAACTTGTGTTATGTCATGTGCTTGAATTTTTGCTCATGCTAAGCCTCCGTCATCTTAAGAGGATTTTTAACCATTTTTGTTATGTTAACGCTTGACTCCATTAATACACCATTATGGCATGGGCGAACAGTGTAGATACTGGCCTGAAGGTTATAAAACTAAGATTGGAAACCAGTCTCAAATCTCAAGGATCTGATTGGCTGAAATGGCGACTGGTCTCCATTTCAGCCAATCAGATGCCTGAGATTTGAGACTGGTTTCCATGCTCAGCTTTATAACCTTGGGCACAGATCAGCTGGCACATGTGCCGTCTGATCAGGATCTACACTGTTCACTTTTGATTCATTAGGTTGTTTCGGACCAAGTAGTGACCAGTGTAGATCCAAATCAGATGACATGGATGTGCCAGCTGATCTGGATCTGCACTGGTTACATATGTTAAAAAGTGCATGTATATGGAGTAAAGGGAAAAAAAGAATTTTTACTCGAATAAGGTAAATATTGCTATGTTTAACCCTTTCCTGGATATATACACATTTTTACGCATGTGTGACCAGTGTAGATCCAGATCAGCCGGCACATCCGTGCCGTCTGATAAGGATCTGCACTGGTCGCATTTTGGTCAGAAATAACCTAATGAATCAAAAAGCGAACAGTGTAGATCCTGATCAGACGGCACGGATGTGCCTGCTGATCTGGATCTAAACTGTTCGTCCTAGCAATAAAGGTGACATATATCCAGGAAAGGGTTAAAGTACTTCCATACATGTTAAACATTTGCATAATTTACAGGATTATCTTCGGTTGTGCTTACAGGATTTCCAGTCAGTGTTTGAGAACAGGTACCCCCTCCAACTCCGTAGCTCTGAATATCTACCTGACGATCTGAAGAGGAAATTGAACAATGGCTACCTTGTAGTGTCGGTTAGGATAAAGGAAGCCCAGGTAATATGTTTATTTTTTTGAGGTCGGAGCCTTATGTTAAGACATTTATCAGCATTTTATATTACCCATGGGACTTAAGTTTGTAATATCTTGCATTGTAATAAATATACAATGTATACTTAAAGAAATTAAAAACTCAAAGTGTGTTTCTAATTTCTTTAATATATATTTTAGAAGAAGTTTGAAAATATGAAGGAAAACAGAGAATTATGTCCAGAAATATCGAAAACTTAAGATGTGAAACTCTTTGTTTATCTTCACATCTCCTAACATACTGATCATATGGGAAGAAACATCAAAAGGTGACTTTGAGAAAATTGTGTGTTATGTGCATTATGTTTTATATAAGTGCTGTACGTTACTGAGTTAAAACCTATTATTTTTTCCATCTCATTAAATTATTGTAAAACATATCATTTTATTATATTTTATTAAATATAAATCACTGTTTTTTTTGTCCTATAGTTTTGATATTTTTATTTATACTACTAGTATAAATAATTGTATTTTTCTCCTTTATTTTAGATGCCAGTAAGAGAATATTATTTATTTTGCTGTCTTAATGTGCTTCCCCTTATATTGTCACTATTATGCTTTAACCTTTTTCTTCATAGATACACCTATATCACATGGGCAAACAGTGTTGATCCAGATCAGCCGGCACTATTGTTCTGTCTGATTAGGGTCACCACAGTTTGGTTTTCAAGTCATTTGTTGATTTTTAACCGTGAAGTGAACAGTGTAGATCCTGATCAGGTGGCATGGATGTGCCGGCTGATTGGATCTACACTGTTGTACAAGCAATAACCTGTGCCCGAGGTTATAAAACTGAGCATGGAAACCAGTCTCAAATCTCAAGCATCTGATTGGCTGAAATGGTGACCAGTCGCCATTTCAGCCAATCAGATGCTTGAGATTTGAGACTGGTTTCCATGCTCAGCTTTATAACCTTTAGCCCTGTATATATTGAGTAAAGGGTTAATCTTGATCTATACAATGTTTAAGGATGTTAACACAATAAAACCGATGTAACAATAATTTCGAAACTGTAAGACGGAAGATAATTTAATCAGTAATAAACAATAATCAATTTAGTTTCCAGTAAGATAATGCATGATTGTAAACTTAAAGGTGGTTAATCAGAAGTTAAATTAAAATTAAAAACAATTAGATAAAGACTTTTTATCAATTAAACTTAAAATAGTGTCTGCCATGTTTCTGGCCTTTACTCTATAGATAGTTAATTTATTTTAATGTAAATACATGTATCAGTACAGTTTAAATTTTAAAACATTATGGATACCCTTTTATCACATAGGTAACCAGAGTAGATCTGGATCAACATACACTGTTCGCTTCTTGGTCAGAAATAACTGAATGTATCAGTATATCTGAAAAATGGCATTCACTGATTTGCCAGTTGATCTAGATCTACACTCTTCACTCCATGCAATAAAAGTTGTGTCTGTGGTTTGAAGAGTTGATACAGTTTATATATTTCTAACTATTTTATCCATATGTATTAGATTAAAAAAGAGTGATTAACCACCTTTAATAATATATGTGTTACATATGTGTTTTCATACGTTTGTTTGTTTCATGCCCTTCTGTCTGTGGGTAGTCTATTGCAAGGATCATAAAACTGAGATTTGGGACTAATCTAGAAACATAAGCGTTTGATTGGTCATTTTGAAGGTGATGTTTGATTTCAACCAATCACTTGCTTGAGATTGAAGACTGGTTTCCAGTGTCAGTTTTATAATCTTGTTAAAATGTTCCTAAAGCTCACTGAGATTTTGTTAGTAAAACAGTAAGTTAAGTTGTAAAACACACTTATAAATAAATTTGACTTGTTATGAATCAAGTATTGGTGTAAGGTTGTCTTGAAGTGACTCACTTGACTTGACTGTATGCTTTAGACTTGACAGAATTTGTAAGAAACACAGAATATATAAGAAATGTGTTATGCTATTTGCAATTTCGTAATCTTTGCATGTTTACAGACTGAAACTTCTCAACCTGTAAAGGTACAAGTGTAGCGGAATCATTCAGTATATCATATACCCTATGAATTTAAAGCATTCTGATTGGTCGAGAGCTCCGTACTCGCGAGTCCGAAAGAAGTGATAACTACCCCGGGTATATGATATAACAAGTAAATACTAATGTTGAGGTCAATATGTAGTTTTGCGAACCTGGGTAGTGTGATATCGACCTAGGACTTCGTCCTCGGTCGATATCACACTACCCAGGTCAGCAAAACTACATATCGACCTCAACATTAGTATTTATTTGTATAATATCAAATCGCGCATTTCCAGGCAGGGCTAAAAATCGTGCAACATTTAGCCCCTTTAACCCTTAACTCCATGGGATATGACTTTTATCACATGGGTGTCCGGTGCCCAAGGTTATAAAACTGAGCATGGAAACCAGTCTCAAATCTCAAGCATCTGATTGGCTGAAATGGCGACCAGTCGCCATTTCAGCCAATCAGATGCTTGAGATTTGAGACTGGTTTCCAAACTCAGCTTTATAACCTTGGAGCAAAGTAGATCCATATCGGCCAGAAAATGTATACCTTGACTGATCTGGATCTACACTGTTTGCTACTAGTTTGCAAATGGCAGGATGATATGTGCCAGCAGATCTGGATCTACATTGGTTGATTATTGGTAAGGAATAACTTAAAAATCTGAAAGCGAACAGTGTAGATCCTGATAAAATGGCATAAATGTGCCAGATGATCTGGGTCGACACTGTTCACCCATGAATAACAGCCATACCCCATGGAGTAAATGGTGATATTCATTTTTTTCCCAAAGCATGGCTACAACACTAACAGGTTGATGTAAGGGCTTATGCAATACAAGTGATGAGGGTGATGAGGGCTTTTCCTTGGAACAAATGACCGAACCATTTAATTCAACATAAAACAGAGCTTATTTACAAATGCAAACACATAAACACACATTTCATATTTGCTTATAAATGCATGACACAAAGGGGATATAGTGCACTAATGTATATGTTATCCGGTACTTGCACAAGCTTGGATACAAATCTAAATTTGTCTTGCAGGTTTATTTTGCACTTTGTTTCTCAGGATAAACACAAATGTAAACCCACAGCTAAATTCAAACATGCATCACTGTGTAAAATTCAATTACACAATTTAATACCTTTGCTTGAGTGTTGTTTTTTGGCGATTTGCTTTAAAAAAAAAATTAAAACCTGTACAGATACCCCAATGATCACTTGGGCAACTGATGTAGATACAGATCAGCTGGAACATTTATGATGTCTTATCTGTATCTTATCTGTTCACCTTTTGCTCAGAAATAACCTAAATAATCTTAAAGTGAACAGTGTAGCCCCAGATCAGATGGCACAGATGTGCTGGCAGATCTGGATATTCTCTAGTTGCCCACATGATAACAGCCATCAAAGTTATCATAAAATGGATAGATTGTGGTTATATTTTGATTGATTGCTCAGTTATAAAGATTAACTTCAGTTTGGTATACTGTTGAAATTTCTTAATATTTCTTCATCAAACTTTCAAATTATATTGTTTATTACTACAAATTTGTGATGATGCCAAATACTTTATTAGTTTAAGGTGACAAGAGGTATGCCCCTTTTTATGCCCCCACAAAGTGGGAGGCATATCGAGTTGTATTCGTCTGTCTGTACATCCAGATATTCCTACAGATGGACATTCGTTGGGTATTTCATTTGATTAAAACTACCCAACAAGCAAAACAGACATAACTGAATGAATGGGAATTTTTACAACACGATCATGATGATGCCAAATTCTTTAGTTTAAGATCATGAGGGTTATGCCCCTTTTTGTACTTGTATTTTGTCATGAAAACTTAAAATTGTCTATAACTTTGCCATTTCTTAATTCTTCCTCAAACTTTCAAATTGTATTGCTTATGACAACACAGTTGTGATTGTGGCAAATTCTTAAGATCAAGATCACATTTGATGGAGTTATGTCCCTTTTTAGCTCACCTGTCATGTAGTCCGGCGTCCATCCGTGCGTAAACTTTTAATTTAAATGACATCTCTTAAACCCCTGGGCCAAAGTTGATGAAACTTGCCACAGATGTTCCTTGCATGAAGCTCTTCCAAAGTTGTTCAAAGAAATTAATTCCATGCAGAACTCTGGTTGCCATGGCAACCTAAAGGAAAAACTTTAAAAATCTTCTTGTCTGAAATCACAAGGCCTAGAGCTTAGATATTTGGCATTTAGCTCCCTCTAGTGGAACTCTACAAATATTGTTCAAATTATTTCCCTGGGGTAAAAATTGGCCCCGCCCCAGGGGTCACTTCATTTTACATAGACTTATATAGGAAATCTTTAAAAATCTTTTTCTCACAAACCACAATGTGTACAGCTTACATATATGGTAAGTAGAATTGTCTAATGGATGTCTACTAAATTTGTTCAAATTATGTCCCCTGGGCCAAAATCGGCCACGCCCTAGGGTTCTCTTGGTTAACATATAGTTATATAGGAAAAACATGAAGATCTTCTTCTTTAAAACCACAAGGCCTTGAGCCTTAATATTTGATATACAGCATCATCTAGTGGTCCTCTACCAAATTGTTCAAACTATCCCCCTGGGGTCAAAAATGGCCCCGCCCCAGGGGTCACTCGTTTTACATAGACTTATATAGGGACAACTTAAAAAAATCTTATTCTCTAAAACCACAAGGCCTAGAACCTTGGTATTTGGTATGTGTCATCACATAGTGGTCCTCTACAAAAGTTGTTCAAATTATTCTCCTGGGGTCAAAAATTGCTCCGCCCCTGGGGTCACTAGTTTTATTACATATTGTTATATAGTAAATCTTTAAAAATCTTCTTCTCTGAAACTGTAAGGCCTAGAGCTTAGATATTTGGTATAGAGCGTCATCTAGTTACATTTTCTCCACAATAGCAGCTTAATTTTTTTTAATTTTGACTTGATTTTACCAAACTTGCATACAACTCTTGCAACCATTGAGCAGTTGTTGACAGGTGAGCGACCCAGGGTCCTATGGACCCTCTTGTTTATATTTGGATTCTTTAATTTGTCAGAGTACTGGAGGGTGACACAGGTGTTCACCTGAACACCCATCTACTATAATGCTTTATATAGGAGATCCTATCTGTTATGTATGATTGTTTAGATCACCTAACATTATTTTATCTTATGTCTCCAGACAAAATTCCTCATACAGTCACATATTGATGAAAGCCCAGAAATGATTGTTGACAACGCTGTGAGGAAATGGCATAACCGTTCAATACGTAACACGTATGACTACGTCCTTAAAGTGATCGGCCAAGAAGATTACCTGTATGGTAAATTTCCCCTGCAGCAGTTCAAGGTAAGGTTTCTATTTTAACCTTTATGTTCTTCCTGTTTTGTGGCTTAACTTAAAAATTAGTAAAATCTAAATAGTTAACCCATGTTTACTCCATGGACATTTTATGGAGTTAAATCACATGTGTGAGCATTGTAGGTCTAAATCAGTCCACAAGTATTTGCAGTCTGGATCTATACGCCTTTCCAATAATTCGGTGAATTTTTCGGTTACCTCCCCTATTCAGTCACGTGACTACTATACAGGAAAAATTATTGCTCGCTGTATTAATGTAATAGGGAACATGACCTACAACTTTCGTTTTTCATCATGAAATTTCTTTTTTAAAATATATTTTCTCGTTTATCGTTGAATTAGTAATAATACATCAGCGTAATGAAATTTTTTTTATCAAGAATAGTTTATAAAACAACAAATCTAATTTGACTAAAAGTGTAAAGTCATTATTCCTCCCGCCAAGATTTACTTTAAACAACTTAAACTAACAGCCTTTGTTCTATCCACGGATAAATTGAGTGTCGTTTCCGGCTTAGCGTGTCTTATCAACTACTGACATGCCGGCTGCGATTGATTTTGAAAGCGGCATGTCATAAAAATGCCAAATTGTCGCGCACAAGGGGTCCTCTGTCAATTACTAAGAAGAAGATATCACTGGCCAATAGAGATCGGTTTACTTTTTTATGTACCTCCACCTCCCAATTAATAAGTATATCGAAATCCTTAATTACTGAATCGGGTAGCAAAAGTATTTGATATAATAGCAGTTATATGAATTATTAATCCTTAATACGACAAGTAGAACCATAAGACATCAATTAGAAACTCATCTTAGCAGAACATTTTATAAATATTCAATCAAGCGATTGAGCGTTTACGCCAAAATGACAGAATTTCAAACCTTAGCAGTCTTAATGTTACTATAAATGTTCCCATCATTATTTGAAGCCGGCATCTCCATCTTTATTAGAAGCCAGCATCCGAATCCTTGAATTTTATTCTATGAATGATACTCTTAGGTAAACGAACAATCAGATAACCTTATTGATCCTTCTTAATTTCAAGACAGAATCAATTGTACCGTATTTTTGCTTGTGAAGTATACGTGACGCTTTCAAAAATTCAAAATTATTTTTTCGTTGAACATTAACGGTACGATGAATTCAAGTAATAGATGAGTACAAGTATAACGTACAGATACTGTAACCGAATGTTGACATGTCACAATTTCCGGAGTATAGTACATGACCAGTCTTAGCAATTTGCGAATTTCATACTAGTTAAATATAATTTTAAGTATAAAATACATAAAGATGAAAATGATGTATAGAAATAACTTATTTTCGACCGGCGGCGACGATTACACACCTGAAATTTAATGGATTATGTTAGGCCTTACGTGCTTAAGCCATAGTCCGATAGTTCAGCTTTCCTGTGAAGCCTCGTTTTGGGTTGATATCTGGTCACGGGAAGTAACTCATACAGGACTGCGAAACTGTTTATTGGAAAGGCGTATACTGGTCATTTCTTCAAGCCAGGAAAATGTGTGGGTGCGACAGCTGATCTAGACTGGTCACACACAGATTAAAATATTTTATGATTAAAGGGCTTTATATATTTAATGTTGTTTTCTGATGTTTCTTGATAAGAATTTCTCTATAAAAATACTTCGTTGCAAACACTGTATTTGAGAGTTTTTCTTCTATTATTTCAGTATGTGTATACTTGCATTCAACGGAATTTGGCTCCGGAATTCTGGTTGGTTGACAGGAGAAACATTCTGTCTGTGGGTAAGTTTAGATTATGGAATAATATGTAGACAATAACAACTACAACTATATTAACAAAGTTTTATTTGGAAAAAAAGGAACACTGTAGGAGCTTAAAACAGAATTTCTTTCATTAGCAAATAGTGTAGACCCCGATAAGTATAATCATCAGTCTGATTAGGGTCTACACTGTTGCTGTTCACATTAATGTTAAACCCCTCTTTGAATTAAGTATGGGCTGGCTCAAATTGCAGATGAGTCCATTATGCATATAATATGGGTAACAGATTACCTATAGTTTATGACATTGCTTTATCTTTATTTGATTACATGTCTTTTAACAAGCTGTCATGTCATAACTTCTAAGTTACATGAAACACAACAAATGTTAAACACATTAAAATGAGTAAATGTAGAGTCACAGAAAATGTTTCAAATTTTATTAATTAAGAAAGATGTATCATTGCAGTTACACTCAAATCAAATGATCTAAATGGAAAGTTGTAATAAATCAACTAGTCACTTTTTTATTTCTATATTATTATTTTTAGAAGAACTAGATATCGTGGGGTTAAAGGGCAAAAGTTCTATCTTCTTTTAATTTAATATCCCTTAAAACAATTTGTTTTTACCATTGATATGAATGCATAATTATATTTATAGCTATTTACAAAAGTTGTATTCATTTTATCACTGTTAATGAACTTTTAAACACCAAAGCAAGAAAACAAAGCAGTAAAACAAGAACAAGTAGATCATTTGGTAAGTAGATTACACAAATTACTGCACCACAATTAAAGCAAAAGATATCGGTCAAAGATGATAAATTTATGAAAAAAATCCAAGTAAACATGGCAAGGTTCTATCTTGGTCAGAAATAACCTGATGAATCTAAAAGTGAACAGTGTAGATCCTTACCAGTGCCCAAGGTTATAAAACTGAGCATGGAAACCAGTCTCAAATCTCAAGCATCTGATTGGCTGAAATGGCGACTGGTCGCCATTTCAGCCAATCAGATACTTGAGAGTTGAGACTGGTTTCCAAACTCAGTTTAATAACCTTCAACCCAGATGGCATGAATGTGCTAGCTGATCATGATCTGCACTGTTCAGCCATGCTATAAAAGTGGTATCTACGGAGTATAGGGTTAAATTTTGTTTTGACTATTATCATCTAAGACCATCTAAACAACCAATCGCTTCATGCACCACCATAACACCTGCGTGAACACCTTTGGAAATCAGTTTTTTCACCAGACCTTTGACCCCTCCCATGAGACTCCCACCTTTTGATACATGAGTTGCAACTACACTTGGAATCTATAAGTCACTAGCCTAAGGACAACATGGACACAATCTCGAACTCATTAAGTGGACAGATAAATTTTATTATGTTTTGTCTAGATGCATTATAAATATACCACATGATCACAAAATCGAATTCACTTTTTAGTTCAAAATGAAACTACTAATAGAACTTTTGAAATAAATAATAGCATAATTTTTTCAACATATAAAACTCTTTATTTTAATAGCCATTACATGGCATTATTATATATTCTTCTTGAAACATTACTGTTATTGTGAAATATGAATTATGAATCAAATGTAGTTTCTTACATGTACATGTAGTCACTTTAGTCCTTTCCTCCATTGATACACCTTTATTGCTAGGGCAAACTGTTCAGATCTTGATCAGCCGGCACATCCGTGCCATCTGTGTGCAAGGTTATAAAGCTGAGCATGGAAACCAGTCTCAAATCTCAAGCATCTGATTGGCTGAAATGGTGACCAGTCGCCATTTCAGCCAATCAGATGCTTGAGATTTGAGACTGGTTTCCAATCTCAGCTTTATAACCTTCAGACCTGATCAGGATCTAAACTGTTAGTTTGTTTATTCGTCAGGTTATTTCTGACCAAAATGGCATTAGTGGAGATCATGATCAGACAGCTGATCTGGATCTACACTGGTTACACATGGGTAAATATTTGTATATATGGAGGAATGGGTTAAGATCACTTTTGAAAACATAGTACTAGTGATTACAACTAAGCTTGAGTTTTTCAAACTAGAAAAGTAGAGGTAAAATATTAAGAAATTATTTGGAATTACAGATGTTGATCCCTCTCTTTGGATTAGCCTTTTATCAAATGGGTGACCAGCTTAGATCCAGATCAGCTTGCACATCCTAGGCATCTGATCAGGATCTACACTATTTGCTTTTAGATTCATTTGGTTATTTCTCACCAAGAAGAGAACAGTGTAGATCCAGATCTAATGGCATAGATGTGCTGGTTGATCAGGATCTACAGTGGTTATCTATGTAATAAAAGACATATTTGATAGATGTTTCCAGTTAAAGACATTTGGAGGTAACAGTATCTTGATTTGCAATAACAGACTGAAATATTGTTGATAGGCCAAAAAACCCAAAGTCCAAAGATCATAAAACTAAGATTGGAGACAAGTTGCGAATCTCAAGCATCTGCTTAGAAACTAGTCTCCATTTCAGCCAGTTAGATGCTTGAGATTTATGACTGGTTCCAGTTTTAGTCGTGATCTTGGGTCGTGTGCCTAAGATCATAAAACTAAATCTGGAGATCAGTCTCAAATCTCAAGCATATGATTGGCTGAAATGCCGACCAGTCGCCATTTCAGCCAATCGGATCCTTGAGATTTGAGACTGATCTGAAAAACTTAGTTTAATGATCTTGGTCCCTATTCTATATCTTGAGACAATGCCAATTACTAATACACATATATGATTTCTTTTCTTCAGATCCAAACTTAAAACAGAAGCCGTTACCAAAAATGCCGAATCAGCATGTTATGAACCGGCACCGCGATGTGCTAGTTTGGGACATAGACAACAACTTTGAGTTTGAAGTTCAGACTGTACAAAACATTGAAATTAAATCAGATCTTGTCAGAGATGATATAGATAAGGTTAGTTTTTGTTGTTGTTAAGATTTAATATTACAGGATTAGAAAATTTGATGCCATCGAACTTCAAAGATTGAGTACAGCTGTACAGCAAAACATTTCCTTAATATTAGCTGTTAAATGTTTATGTGATTTATATGACACAAGTGCAGAAAACTGAAAATCTGAAATAATTGCAAGGCTTTATTGATAATGGCCCTGCTATTTCATAAGTTAATGTCCTGTGACCTTGACATACAATTTATTTTGTTACTTAATTTGGGTATGCATGTAATTTAATGTCAGCTGTCCAGGTGCATTAGTAATATTATTTAGGATATTTAAGATTTTAAGATAATGATTTTTTCTCTTAAAACTCATTTTTGTGTGATTTTAACATTAGAATTTGGACAAAATATATATATCTTTAAAAAATCATCTTAAAACTAAGTACAAAAAACATGATATCTATTAAATTAAAGTCATAAAAATCATATAATTATGATTATTATGCCCCCCTTCGGGGTACATTGATTGTTCATGTTGGCCAGTCCGTCAGCCAGTTGGTCAGTCGGTCCGTAGACCACATCTTGTCCAATCAATAACTGATAATGCTTTGACCTGCAGTCTTCATATTTGGCGTGGAGGTTAGTCATGATGAGTAGATGAACCCTATTGATTTGGAGGTCAGTAAGTCAAAGGTCAAGGTCAAAGTGGCCTTGAATACAAAAAGTTTGTCCAACCAATAACTAGACAACGCTTTGACAAACAGTCTTCATATATGGTGTAGACATTGATCATGACCAGTAGAAGACCCTATTGATTTTCAGGTCAGTAGATAAAAAGTCAAGGTCACAGTGACTTTCAACACAAAATCCTTGTCTGATCAATAACTAGACAATGCTTTCAACTATGGTCCTCAAATTTGGTAGGCAGGTTTGTCAGCACTAGTAATAGCCCCCTATTCATTTTCAGTTCAGTAGGTCAAAGCTCAAGAAAACCTTCACCACAAAAATTGTTTCTCACCAATAAATATATTAAGGGATCATTAACAGCTGTTTACAATCCATTTGGCATTTCGGGTTCATACATGTTTTACAAACATTATTGTTACCATATTATTTTGTCGCAATGTATTTGATAATGTTGTGTTGTTGTTGTTTTCAGGTCAAGATGTTTGTTGGTCTGTACCATGGCAGTGAAGTGTTAGGAGATGTGAAAACTACCTCAGAAACCCCAGTCATTGGGGGTAATTGCAATTTTAACACGACCTTGACCTTTGACCTTCAAGTGAAGGATGTACAGACAGCCAGTAGACTGTGTTTTACACTGCATGGAAGATTAAGAGGCGCTAAGGTATCTAATGAATTATGTCAATTCATTATATTTGTAAGGCATTTATTTTTCATGGAATTCATAGGCAGATTGATCAATTAATTCAAAACCAAACTGAATATGAAATAGAGAATTGAACTTATACACTACTCAAAATTTGATAAGGATCACTTAAAAGTTTGTTAATTCCTTACAAAAGATCCAAACGAAAACATATTTTTTGTGATTATAAAAATTTGTTCATTTGACATTTCGTGGGTTGAGTGCAACACGGTTGTAAGTCCAATTTTTTTGGAAAATGACTTTTTTGCATAATATGGCTCATTTTATATAAATACATAATAAAATTAAAGAAAAAAATGTTTTTGAAAAAAAAATTACTTAATATTGCAAATTTGTCCAAAGGTTGTATCTCATATTGGACAAATTTTGTTTTCAATACGGTTGTAACTCAAGTTACAACCATGTTGCACAAAAAGACATTGACTTAACTGATGAGTTGTAAGTGGAATAGAGATGTAACTCAGTCTTTATATGGACATCATTTATAAAATAATCAAATTCATCAATATAAGATAGATGAATTCCAATTTATTTTCGGAATATAACTAATCCTATTACATATTTAATATGCATTTTCAGCTTTTCACTTGGAATGAGTTGTTTTTTTTTGAAATTAGGAGTACACTTTAGTGTATTAGAATTTCAATGACAAATTTATGTTTATCAACCTTTTTAGATTTAATAAATTCTTTTGCATACCTATCAATTTTGACAATATAACAAAATATAGGTTATGTTGTGTTTGATATTTTGTGATCAAATTTTATAAACACAAATGTTATTATTAATTTTTCTAGACAGTAAACTGTTACGGAAGCTATTGGAGATCATTGTGTGGAACATCACGTAAATTTTATATTTAGAGTTTTACAGCTTTGAAAAAAACATATTCTTTTAAAATAATGAATGAAGAAGAAAATTGAAAGCAATCAGAATTATCCCTTTACTACATATATTACGAATTCCTATCGCTTGATAAGGCTCCTATAGGCTTCTTGGTCAAACATAACCTACTTAATCTAAAAGTGAACAATGTATATATCAGACAGCATGAATGTACTGGCTGATCTGGATCTACACTGTTTGCCCATCGGATAACAGTGATATCCCATGGAGTTCAAGGTTAATGAGGACTGTATTCCGATTTATCTAATAAAATAACGTCTCTTTCTGTTTAAAAGAAAACAAGACATAAAATGACATGTTGGCATTACGATACTCTTAAAATAACATTAACTCATTCCTTCATACAACACATGTACATTGTATCACATGTATGATAAAAACAAGAAGTTAAGAAAATGTTGCCATTATTATATTTGTTATATATGTATTAAGTTGCATCTTGCAAAGAGTGTAAATTTATTTATGCAATATAAATTCTTAATATCCTTCAGACAACAATGTCACAAGTTAAAGAACAAAATGATTTTCTGTTGCAAAAAAACCCATAAAAGATATGTAATTTTACATCAGCATCTTTGACACCTTGGAAAGATGCTTACTCTTCCATCTCTTTTTTGTGGGGTTGTGAGTTCAAACCATGTATTTTCCTTTTTTGTTATTATCTTTAGGCATTAAAAAAAAAGATAATTAAATTTCTTTATCATGAATAATAAAACATAATATAAGGAAAATTTTGATATTTTTTAAGTTGAGGTGGATTAAGTCACATAATCTTTGATGTTTTAATTAGCTCAAGTTTGCAGAAATTGTAGTTTGAATTCTCAGCATTTTATTTACAAAATAAAACTCTTTTTAAACTAAAAAATCTGTGACATTTTGGCAGAATTTGTCATGTAAATTTCTTAAATAAATGGATGTTCATAAATTGCAGAGATGGCATAAAAGATAAAAAGTAAGAAAATCGCATGTCATGTTAAATTCTGTATTCTGATATCTGGTAAACAAACTCCAACTACTCTTCTTTTCCATGTCTGCCCACCAAATCAGTAATAATTGATTGTTGTTTTGAAATTTTGAAATATACTTTTATCACCCTTTTCTGCATATACATGCCTTTGCGTGGGGGAACAGTTATTATTGATGCTGTCTGTTTCTAACCGAATAGTGCAGATCCTGATCAGACAGCATGGATGTGCTGACTGATCGTGATCTACACTCTTTGAAAATGCAATAAAATTCATACATAATTATGGAATTATGGTTAATCTTTACTCCATAGTTACATCTTTATTGTATGGGCAAACATTATAGAACCAGACGAGCTGACACATCTGTACTGTCTGATCAGGATCTAAACTATCCACTTTTATATTCATCAGGTTATTTCTGACCAAAATGTGACCCGTGCAGATCCAGATTAGACAGCGGCTGATTTGGATTTACACTGGTCGACAAAGTGATAAATTCCATATATGGAGTACGGGGTTAATAACTTAATATGCTCCCTATCTAGAAAAATCCAAGTTACAATTCAATCAAAAATATAAACCATATCATATTGATAAAAGTTCATCACATCTGATAAGTGAGCTTCCTAAATATTTAATTAATAACAAAGTGGTGGCTTTTAAGAAATAACCCAGAAACAAATGGTACAGTAATGCTCAAATTAAAATTGTCATTACTGGGGTTTCAATAACAGGAGTCATGTGACCCTACGAAAAATGAATGGCTTTAAATCAGAATATTATGAGTATAATTATAGTTGTATTCAAATATCTTAAATTTTTATGTAATTGTTTAACCCTTTACTCCATATATTCGCCTTTTCACGCTTGTGCAACCAGTGAAGATCCAGATCAGCCAGCACATCTGTGTCGTCTTATCAGAATCTGCACTGGTCGCGTTATGGTCAGAGATAACCTAACAAATCAAAAAGCGAACAGTTTAGATCCTGATCAGATGGCAAGAATGTGCCAGCTGATCTGGGTCTAAACTGCTCACCCTCGCAATAATGGTGTACATGTATCTATGAAGGAAAGGGTTAAACTTCATTTTTATTTGTGTGCAAGTTGCAATCAGAATTTGTTTTAACTTAATATGCAGCAGACAAAATATTGTCCATTTATCTGCGTATCATTTACCTTTTTTCATAATTTCTCTTGCATCTAAATGACCTCAAGCCAGAATGGGGTGGGATTAGAAGTGGAATAATTAGAATTTGCTTGGAATTTGCTTCAGTTGAAATACCTGATAACACCGTAAATATTTTATTTTTAATTTTTTAGCAAACTTAACACATATGTGAACAAAATGAATGGTGATTTTGTGAATGTTTATTTAAAACCTAATGCATTCACATCTGTCTAATTTTAGCGATATAAATTCCTTTGTTACAAACACACATTTTTCAGTGTACAATACTTTCAGCAAGAAAAAATTAAAATTGAATTTTTGTCCAATATCCTTGTGTTGAAATAATACTTAGTAAACAGAGGTTTGTGAAAGAACAATTATTATTTTCTTGAAGAAAAGAATAAAATATTTATGAAAAGTACAGCAACCATGCAAAGTCACAATTAAATAATTACAGTTTAGTTTTATGTATTTAACAAGTGTATTTAAAACAATAGATATAACCCTTACAAAATCATTATTATAAAATTAAATAAGTATAAATTTAGCATTTAAATTTAAAAAAAATATGAATAATGATATTTAAAATAAAATATTCTTGTCATTTCAAAAAATGTTCTTCCAATTCAACTTTTATCTGAGTTACATCTCTTTCGCACTAAAACACTGTTCTGATTTCTGTCCAATTTTAAGTGGAAAACGGTTGTAAGTCATATATTTATAAATATCACTTTTGGAAATTATTTTTTAACATTTCTTTTTTTATTAGTGTATTTAGAACATATTTTGTCATGTGAATATAAATAGAAAAGAATAAACTTTCAAATATGAGAATAATACTGAAAACTTTTCAAAAAGTGACTTACAACCGTGTTGCGCTCAACCCACGATTTGTTATGTTCCAAAATAAGAATGAGCCAATTAACTGTTGAAGCAGATCAGCAGTTGAAACTAGGTAGGGGCAATAATACGGGATAAAACGGAAAGCGATCCCTTTCAAATTTGAGTAGTAATACAACTTAAGACCATGAATTAGATATTCTTATATTGATGTGACTGGAATATAAAAATAAGTGATTATGAGATTACAGGTTTCCAACTTAAGCTGTTTACTTCTTCGTTTCTTGCAGAGTTTAAACCCAATTGCTTGGGTAAACATTCCAGTATTTGACTTTAGATCTCGATTGTTAGTTGGAGAACACAAACTGGCTATGTGGCCTGTGACGGCGGAACTTCAGCTCGAAGAAACTGGCTGCTATCCACTAGGTATAATATAATTTGGTCACATCACTGGAAAAAAGTCTATATCATAGAAAGATAGTGATATTTTTTGACATTTTAGTTATTAGTATATCAAAATCAGGAATTATCTGATCAGGATCTATGCTGTTTGCTTTAGGATTTGTTGCATTATTTTTGACCAAGATAAAACTAGTGCAGGGTTTCCACTAGCTGCTAAATCTGAAGGGTCATTTTGATAAATTGTAAGGCCAATCTGCCAATTATTATCCAAAATACCCCTTATGTAATGAAAAAATGACCCTTCAGCTAAAAATCATAGGGGTCAAAATAAGGCTTTTTGGAAATTTCAAGAGCGAAAGGGTCATCTCCTGGGTCAACCCCTGTAGTGTAGAACCAGATCAGATTGCACAAATGTAAAACATATCCAGATCTACACTGGTTGCATATAAAACCTGTGTATATGGATTGAAGTGTTAAAGAAAGGCTTTTCCATTTGCCAAAATACATGAATTATGAATCAGTTTTTCAAGCTATGCATCTTTAAAATTTCAGGGAGTGTATCTCTGAATCCACATAATACCATTATGCTCACAGTATACTTCTCTGACTACAATAGAAATCCACCCATTGTGTTCCCATCAGATGAAAAGGTAAGAATGTCTGTTTATTCCTGTCAATATTTTCTGTTTGTTTCTGTTAATAACGATAACACTTTAATTCTTGGTATCCTTAACTCTTTAATCCCTGGATATGGCTTATATTTCACATGCCACAAGTGGAATTCAGATTATCCTGCTTATATGTTCACTTCTTGGTTAGAAATCATCTTAAAGAATGTGCAGACTGAACTGGCATTAGAGCTATCCAACAAACCTGCTCTGGATCAGCCCATGTTTTAAACTAGTGGGTTTGGATCTACTAGAAATAAGCATAATTACTGTTTCTGTTTCAGACCAATGAATGTGCAGCAGAGAATATGGAGGCACCAAATAGCCCAGGGCATCCGGTAAGAGTTTCAGTTTAAGTTTGACTCCCAGGATACACATTATATTCAATTTGAGTTCAGTTTTTTTTCAAGATACTGTAAATGCACTTACATTCCTTGGCATAAAATTTCATGGTTTTCTGTTAGACACTTTTTTCGTTGCTTCTTAAATTCTTGGTAACTACATGACTTGTCTCTTAGTGCAGTAACAGTATAAGTACCTTTGAAATATGAAGGAGATATACCATTATTGCCCTAAGGAGACCCTTTATGTTCAATTTGTTATTTCATTGTGGCTTTGAATTTGTGGATAGATCTTCCAACCATATCCATGAAAATTAGTTTTCCACAAATATTAATGATACAATATATCATGCAATGCTCATAAATCCTGATATTAAAATACTCAATATGTAAAACATGGTATCTTCATAGAAACAACAGTCATTTATTTTGAGTTTTTACTGGTGTGTTTCATTGTTTCAACCGCTCTAGTTAACATGCACATGTTTGACACATTGTCAAGGTGATAGCAAACACATCTGTGCAGTCTGGTCTGTATCTACACTGTTGGCTTCTTTGGCCAGAAATGGTAGTTCCTGAACATACTTCATGGATTTTTAGGCAGACTGCACAGATGAGCAGGCTGATCTGGACATACACTAGTCACTCAAGAGATGAAGTTATATCCCACTGAGTAGAAATAAACTCTTATCCCTTTCCTCAATAGATATGCCTGGGTGAACATGGATGAGCAGTGTAATTCCAGAACAGCCAGCACTTTTGTACCATGTGATCAGGATCTGCATTGTACACTTTCAAATTCATTAGGTTATTTATGACCAAAGATGTGACAAGTGCAGATCCTGATCCGATGGCACAAATATGCCAGCTGATCTGGATCTAGATGAGTTGCAAATGTGTAAAAATGCGTATATATAGTTAAAATTGTTATTTCATCTTCACAGGACTGGCATCCTCCACACAAGATGTTGAACCAGCTAGACATTATCCTAGAGTCTCGCCAGTGGGAATGCTTACATGAACAAGATAAAGAACTCATTTGGCTCATGCGGGTAGAGATACGAGAGAAGAATCCCTATGCTCTTCCATTGATTCTGAAGTCAGTCAAGTGGCATAATCACATAGATGTTGCCAAGGTGATTTGATTTACATAAATGCCTGCATATGATAAGACTTTATTTTTATGCATACATAAAATAAAGAATTGATTCTGTCATGAGGGTTAGAAATTTAGACTTTGCTTGTTTCACTGATATATATTTTTGTTTCACAAGCTTTAAACACCAAAACTGATGTTTTCATAAGAAACATAGCCACAAGTAAAAATATGAGTTTTGGTGTTCACAAGGTTTCAAAATTTCTTTTTATTTGATGTGTTCTTGTCAAATATGAGAAATGGCGAAGGTGTTAATAAAATTTAAAAAAGAAATTCAACATAACTAGTGAAAATAAAAATCACAACACTGACACAATTCATGTGTTGTAGATGCAAATCTTGCTGAACTCGTGGAAACAGAAGATTCCGGTAGACCATGCCTTGGAGTTGTTGGACTTCAATTTTCCTGACAGAAATGTGAGAAGATATGCTGTAGATTGTTTGCAGGACCTCAGGTATACCTTAAACCTATTACTCAATCAATACATTTTTATCTCCTGGGCAAACTGTGTAGATCCAGATCAGTTGGCACATCAGTCTGGTCACAAATCTTGTTAGATTTTAAATGTTTTTCTGAACAAGAAACAACCAGTGTAGATCTATATCCAGATCAGATGGCACAGATCTGGAGCTAAAGTGGTAGCATGTAAGATAAACCAATATATATGTACTAGTCGGTTAAATATCCTTTATTATCATTTTGCAAGACAATAAAACTTATTTTTTTAGACTTAAATAAACCCCCACACTAAGAACACCCAAAGATTAAAACCACCCTAATAATAAGAGTATCATTTCACCCTCCATTTGAACAGTTTGAAGTATTTTCCACCACAAATTAAGACCTCTCTTGTAAAGTCCCAGAGGTGTCGGATTTCACAGACTAATAGGTTGTAGGTCTCTTTAAATTGTTAATAAGCACTGACACTCAGTGGTCTTAAAAGCATACTGGTCTAAATTCCAGGGTAGAGAATAGCGCAAACGAATCAACAAGCAAACAGTGCAGATCCTGATCAGACAGCATGGTTGTGCCAGCTGATCTGGATCTACACTGTTTGCCCACATAATAAATGTTTGTCTATGGAGGAAAAGGTTATTAATGTATATGAACAACAGTTAAGATCCCTTTTGGAAAGTGTACGTCTGCAATTTAATCAGAATCTAAACAAAGTCAAGAAGCCTGGTTTTTTTATAGGGTGTCGCATATTTTGTGGATGTTTGTTTCAGTGATGATGAAGTGTCACTGTACCTGCTACAGCTGGTTCAAGCCCTCAAATATGAGAACTATCTGTACTGCCCATTGGCAGAATTCCTCATGGAGAGAGCCCTGAAAAATCAACACATTGGACAAAAACTCTTCTGGCTTCTCAAGTATGTTTGTTATTATGGCTTGTTAGGAATATTCACCATTGCATCACTTGCTGCAAAACTATTATAACTATAGGTAAATAAAGAAGACTATACAATAGTTTGGAAGATATACCACTAATATGGATTTTTTATGTAAGGCTTATAAAGTTGGACTTGTCTGTTGGTTCATACATATTCCTTATCATGTGGAATCCTCATTAACTTTTTGGCAGATGATCAAGCAGGATGTGTAGGTGGTCGATAGGAAAAGATTTTTTCTGCGACCATTTTTTTACCAGAATTATGGCCTTAAAAAGTTTATTAATTTCAGTAAGAAGATTTGTGGCATCAACTCCTCATTTTCTATTTGGCTGAATTCTTTCGAACTTGCACAGATGATTAGACATGACCATTACATAATTAAGTATTCTTTCTATTACAGATCAGAACTTCATAACCCCATTGTCACAGTTAGATTTGGCTTACTGTTGGAGACGTATCTGAAAGCCAGCCCGGACCACCTTAGTGTTCTGTATAAACAGTTTGAATCTTTGAACAAACTGAATGCTCTTAGTCAACTTGTGAAGTCAGAGAACAAGAATGTGTCCAAAGACGAGGTTTGTTAACCAAATTTTATTCACCATTCACAAAATCTGAAAGTGATTAAAGAAAACTTTGTGATTAAAAAAGAGTTGTTATTATTTTATATATATAAAGTCATCTCCTGAACTTCACTGTCAGGGTCTGACGACCTGTCACTGAAGCATGCTTTTATCAACAACCTTTTGAACCAATGAGATTGTCACTTACAAAATCGTAAAAGTACTTGATGATTGCCATAATTGTTGAAGCATTCCAAATATGATATCATGTTAACACAATTTTATATATGATGTAAGGTGTTTGAAACTCCGCGATAGACATTTTACCGGAGATATGTGTTTTTATGTGTTGCTTTCAGTTCCACTGTAATGACATCTTCAGTTCATTGTGTGACCATACTCAAAATATTATAAATCATGATTCCTGATTTACTGTTCCTAAAAATAGTATCATTGAAAACCACTATTGCTTATATACAGTGTTTGGGGTACGTCATCAGGTCTAACATTTCGTTAGATCTAGGCCTAAGATCATAAAACTGAAAATGGCAACATTCTTATGAATACATGAATAGCAATACAATTTGTGAAACAATGCAGTAAAGCCAAATCTGCATATTTGAAAGATTTATTGTTACAGTACATTTTAAAAATAAATTGTAGCACTTTTCTGAAAACTTTCTGAACACCCCTCGCATTTACTAAACACTTCTAAAAGTTGATGTATGTTGTTTCAGAGACAAATGGAGCAAGCTCGCATCAACATGCGGATTATTTTAGCCCAGAAGACGTATCAAGAAAAGTTGTCCACTTTGTATTCACCACTGTCACCTCTCTACAAATTACGATCTCTCAGGTAAATGGTGTATTTAACCCTTTCCTTCATACATATACCTTCAATGCATGAACAAACAGTGTAGCTCCAGCTCAGCTGGAACCTCTGTGCCATCTGATTAGGATCTGCACTGTTCGCTTGAAGAATCATTTGGTTGTTTTCTAAACAATAAGTTAACAGCAGTTATTCCAGAATACACTACATGAATATGCTAGTCATCCATGTTATAAAAAGCATATCCATGTAGTAAATGGTTTTAATCAAATGATTTATTTTAATTACAGCACAGACCAATGCAAGTTTATGGATTCCAAAAAGCGCCCTCTATACCTGGTCTGGTCTAATGAGGACGAAGAAGGTCAGGAAATCCACATCATCTACAAAAATGGTGATGGTAAGTTAGACTTGGAAGGTAACTATTTACTCCATGTAACAACCGTATATGGGTTTAAGTTTAACTCATGTGCAACCAGTGTAGATTCAGATCAGCTGACATGTCCATGCCATCAGATCTATCTGGATCTACAGTGTTTGTCTCATTGACAGAAGTACAGTAACTTAACCCTTTCCTCCATATATATATATATATATATTCTCCCTTGCTTCTTTTTTCATTGCACTCTGCCCTTTTTAATGTTACCTATTCACAGTTCTTGTTGCAATACTTTAATGTGTCAGATGTGGTTTATATTCATTTTAACTACTATATAATGCCAATAAATGATTGAACTGGAGTGAATTTCACCAAAATTTTGGACTAATCAGTCAATTTTATTACCTGTTAAGAACATTTTACTGTGTTAGTAATGCTTAAACTACAAAGTGTTTCAATGCTTTAACAACTTTGACTTCTTAATATATTCACTCATGTATTGCATGTGTAGAATATTACATCTTATTGACTTTGTTTACAGGTCTTTCTACAGTTAAAGTTATCAATTTGATATTTTAAAACACTTAATATTTTCTTCCAAATATGTGACCAGCCACCAGTTAATCCGGGATACAGCGCTTAGTATACATGTAGTGCTTGTAATTAAAACCCTTTACTACATATATATGCCTTATTACAAGAGTGCAACCATTGTAGATCCAGATCAGTTGGCACATTTGTGCCATCTCATTCATGAATTCTGATCGGGGTCTTCTTGTTCACTTTTTGGTCAGAAATAACATAATAAATAAAAAAGGGAACAGTAAAGATCCTGATCAGATGACACATGCTGGCTGATCTGGGTCTAAACTGTTTGCCCATGCCAAGGGCATAAATATGAAGTAAAGGGTTAATATGGATTTTTATGTGCTGAACATGTGTATACCTCTTTTTCTTTATATAGCATAATATTTACTTAAGTATTTTAAATGCAATTATATGTATGATGTTTTTATAGCAATAAATAAACAAGAATACATATACAGTGTGTCTTTATTATTTTGATTATTTATTACTTAGTTGTTAAAAAAATCCTGGAATGATGTCTAAATCCTTCCAGGAGTATGGCATTATGAAACTAGTGTTCACAAGTCTGACAAAGACCAACTCGATATTAATACTACCTCAATTATCAGACAACTATTTTAGTGTCTTTTTAATAGTTTTGCACTATTTTCTACCCCTGTTTTAAGAGCCCCACTATTAAAAACTGTCCAGTGCCAGGGGTTGTCATACTAGTAAGTTTTCATCCATTTATGGCCACTCTTACTCATTTCCATGGTCATATCTCTACAGTAATGTACAATGTAGTAATACATATATACAGGATATTTATTTTATCAGAGTAAGATAGAAATTATTTGCATAAGAAATTATTTGCCGAGTGAGCTCAGAAAGTCATATTTTCACGAGTGGCAAAGCCACTCTTGAAAATACATAAAGCCACTCTTGAAAATACATAAAGCCACTCTTGCAAATACATAAAGCCACTCTTGAAAATACATAATTTTGTAGTTCACAAGTGAAATTTATTTCTATCATTCACTGAAAAAAAACAACAATTTGTTTTCTATTTTATTCTTCGAATTGTGTGAATTTGACAGAAAATTACATGAAATGGTGCCAAATTGATTGTTTATAACATTACATCATATAATATAACCAAACTTGAATCCGTTTTCTAACAGTTCACATTTAAAATATTTTGTGCAAATGGATACCAACATGATAAAACAGTGAAAGAAAAGATATTCTACTGTTTAAAAAAAAGTGAAATACATGTACCACTTTTACTTATTCTATCAAGAAAAATTTTCATATTCACTGAAAGGCATAAAATATAAAACATTACAGGATTACTTTTTGTGATCATGACAAGATGATTTAAACATTATGAATTTATGTTTGATGACCAAAATACTTAAAATATCTGGCCTTTATTTTCTGTAATTTCCACTTCTCATCTTAAAAATGTGACAATTTACAGCAAAATTATATGGTATACATTTCATGGTTTATCTCCAAAACGTTTGTATCCAATACAAGAAAAAAAGTAGTTTGTGCACTTGTTTTTTCCTAATTTTCTATTTTTTTATCTCTAACAAAATACATTGATGTGCACTTGTTATTTCCTAATTTTCTATTTTTAGATCTCCGACAAGATATGTTAACTCTACAAATGCTCCAAGTGATGGACAGTATTTGGCAAGCAGAAGGATTGGATCTCAGGTATAATTAATACATGTACTTGGTAAATTCATGTAATAGAATGACATTTGCTGGTGTCAGAGACAACCAAGTCATGATAGTGCCAAAATATTTAGGTCAAAGTCACTAAATTGAAATAAATTGACAAAGTTATGTCTTTTTTTGTGTCGCCCTTTGCGAAGAAAATGCCATATATAAGGAACACTTTGTCTGTCTTTCCATCTTTCTGTCACACAAACTTAACATTGGCTATAACTTTGCCATTTCTTAATATTTCACCATCAAACTTTCAATTATATTGGTTATGACAACAACCTCACGATAGTGCCTAAATCGTTAGGTCAAGGTTACATTGATTTTTTCATGAAAACATTACACTATTCTATAACTTTTTAAATATTTCTTCATTTATCTTTCAAATTATATTGCTTTTGACCACAGGGTTAAGGGTTTGTTAAAATCTAGGTCAAGGTCATGTTTGACAAAGTTATGTCCCTTTTCATACTTGTGGGCATTTTTGGATTGAAAAAAATATCTGGTCTTTAACATCTTTCAATCAATATTAATAATTTAATATTTTGGGTCCATTTTAGAAAAATATCCACAAGAACAATTTAAAAGAGATGAAAAGAAAACAATAAGCCACCAAGCACGAGCATAAAAAATTTGCACAAGAAAGGTTTAATTGTGTCAATGTGAAACAGTCAAAAATGAAAAATAAATGAAAGAAACCTTTATATACATTTTTGTCTTAAGATCTCTTATGCATTTGTTTGCTTTTTAAACAGAATAAATGCATATGGATGTGTATCTACTGGCCAGGAACAGGGAATGATAGAAGTGGTTCGTCACTCGGTGACTCTTGCAAAAATCCAGAAGATTGGTAATAAAGGAGCATTCCTCAAAACGACACTGTTTGATTGGCTGAAAGACAAGAATAGAGACGGTGCTCAGTAAGTGTTAGTCACTTTAACAATAGGTGTTTGTTAAAATTATAAATCTGAGATTGGAGACCTAATAATTCTAGCTTTTAGTTGGTTCATTATAAGAGTGGTTTCAGTTTCAACAAATCAGATGCAAGATCTTGGAAACTGGTCCCCAGTCTAATAATCTTGGGTCCAAGATAAAAAAAATGGAGACCAGTCTCAAATCTCAAGCATCTGTTTGGCTGAAATGTATAATAGTCTCCAATTATGCTTAACATATGAGACAGGTCTCCAGTTTCAGTTTTAATGATCTTGGGCCCTGGGCTCAGCTGTTTACATTCTAAAAGTAACAAAGAATATCTAGTGTGTTACAGTTGTTTGTTCAGTTAACAAGCAGTGGACTTAAAACTGAAATTGGAGACCAGTCTCCTATATCGAAGTCATCTGATCTTGATCTACATTGTTTGCTAGTTGGTTTACCCAGTGAATCCTAAAGCAAACTGAAGATTCTGATAAGACACCAAGGATGAGCTGGCTGATCAGGATCTACACTGTGAAAAAACGTATATATGTAGTGAAGGGTTAAGCATTTTAATTTATTTTTTAATTTTAAAGGTTAGATATGGCAGTTGAAGAGTTTACATTATCATGTGCTGGCTACACCGTTGCAACATATGTGTTGGGTATAGGTGATAGGCACAACGACAATATAATGCTCAAAGAAACGGGACAGGTATGATCTCTTTGTTTACATTTTTATGTGCTGTCTACACATGGCCATTTATGTTTACATTGTCGTGTGCTAGCTACATCGTGGCCATTTATGTTTACATTGTCATGTGCTGGGTACACTGTGGCTCAGAGAATATGTTTGATCTTAAGGAATTTTCATTTTTGTGTGCAAAATACATGTTTACTCAGGCAATGTATAATTATATGTAGAAACTGTGATGATAGACACAATGGCACTATTATGTTAAATAAACAAACTAGGTAAGATCTGTTAAACCATTTATTCCATGGAATATGGCTTCTATCATAGCCTTTTAATATTCTAGCCATTTTAAGTTTGAGCACAGAGTTGATTTGAGCATGAAAAACATTTCTTAATCCACGGGTCCTGATCTTAATCATTTGTGAACAAAAATATGTTCCTTGTAAGCTTTTTCCATACTCGGGTGTGCAATTCAAGCCCTTTTAGGTCAGGTTACCTTGTGAACTAATATCATCTTTAATTCTTAACTCCATAGATAAGTGTCCAAGGTTATAAAAGTGAGCATGGAAACCAGTCTCAAATCTCAAGAATCTGATTGGCTGAAATGGCGACTGGTCGCCATTTCAGCCAATCAGATCCTTGAGATTTGTGACTGGTTTCCAATCATCTTAAATCCTTAACTCCATAGATAAGGCTTTTATTTCATGTGCAAAACAGTAAAGATCTACATTGGCTGGCACTTAAATGTCATCTGATCAGGATCTACACTTTCTGCCATTTGATTAAGTAAGTCATTTTTGACCATGAAGTGACCAGTGTAGATCCTGATCTATCAATGATCAGATCGCACAAATGTGCCTGTTGATCTGGATCTACACAGTTAAGTTATGCAATAAGAACCTTTAATATGGAGTTAAGGGTTAGGTTTTGTTTTATTTGTAAATTTCAGCTATTCCATATTGATTTTGGTCATTTTCTTGGCAACTTCAAGTCGAAGTATGGCTTTAAACGTGAACGTGTGCCGTTTGTCCTCACACCACATTTTCAATATGTGATAACCAAAGGCGACTCGAACAAAGAAAACTATGAGAGGTAAGTATAATGCACATAGTTGGTACTAATTGCTTCCTTTGCTGCCAATTTATAAGAACATAATGTACTACTCAAAATTTGATGAGGCCCACTTAGGTAGTCAGAAAATGTTTCAGTCTGATAATAGATAATTTTACATTCATGTTTCAGATCAACAACTAACCCATTTCTCCATATATACACATTTGCGACCAGTGTAGATCCAGATCAGCAAGCACATCCGTGATCAGATGGCACCAATGTGCCAGCTGTTCTGAATCTACACTGTTTGCCCACGCAATAAAGGTGTGTATGGAGGAAAGGGTTGAAGTGAGGTGACTAATTCATTGTTTTTATCAAAACAGCAATACAAACAAAAGCTAATGTGTCATAAACTGTTTATAACCTTATCAAATGTTGAGAAGTATAATATTTGTAATGTTCCTTTTATTACAGATATGGCTTTTATTTAATTGGCTGTGACCAAATTCTAAACTGTTTGCTCCGATTCATTAGGTTATGACCAAAAGGCAAACATTGTAGATCTAGATCATATGACACGGATGTGACAAACATCTGGATCTAAATTTGTTACCCATGTGAAAAAGGTGTTTATCAGGTAAAGGTTTATGCTAGAGAGTAACAATTACCTCGGTTAAGTTATTATTATTATTTTTTTTTTTTATTATTCATAATATCATTTCAATTTATATACAACAAAACTTACAACAACAATACAGAGGATTTAAAATAAAACAGTTAGATATTTTATTAACATTACTGTATCAATGTCAATTTAATTGGTCCAAAATGGGACAAGAGAAAGTCTATAATGCATTATAAAACTTTTGTATAAAATTTGTGTGTATATCTTTCTTTTTCAAAAATTGAAGGTAAATATTTAATTCCTTTCGCAAAATTTCAAGTGAGTCAATGGCAACGGTTCTTTCCTCACTAATAAAATAAGATTTATAAATTGTGAATCCTATATAGCTGAATATTAAATTAACATCTGTGTATTCTTTTGGATTTTTATAGAACAATACAATGTATTTCAGAACACACATATTTTTCGAATATCCACACAGTTCAAAAGCAGTTTGAATATTTTTCCAAAAAATATCTAGAGCTTTACATTTTAGAAAAAAATGATCATAATCTTCAAAAATATTACACAATTTGCAATTTGCTGATGGGACCATTTTCCAAATGAAACGATTTTCTAATGTTGGTAATATTTTATGTACTGTTTTAAATTTGTATTCTTTTATTCGATTATCCTTTATTGTATGCAGAAAACAGTAGAAATCATTCCAACAGATATTTTCTTTCAATGTGTTTTCCCAGTATTTATGAATGTAAGGATTGATAAAGCGCTTATGAACAAGATATAGGTATACTTCTCGACTTTCTGTTTCATTTAATCGTTTATTTTTATTAAACATAAGCTTTAATTCGGTTTTTACTTTTGTTTTACAAGAACTATTAGTTTTTATTATTGTTTTCCACGTTTGTGGAATTATTGCTTTGATAGTTTTTATTTCTGATATCCAGTTTCTTTTGTTTTTTAATTTATTAAAAATAAGAGTTTCGTTTATATTTCCGTTTTCGTCTGTGATGTCATCAATAAAGAGTAAGTCTGATTCAATCCAGTTTTTAAATATAATGCATTTATTTTTTTGTTTTAGTAGCCGATTGCCCCATAGAAGCTGTTTTCGAATAGTTATAAAATTTGTAGTTTTCTGCTCGTTCAAGTTTTTGAAGTTTGCAAATATCTTTATAACTTCAGAATAAAATGCAGGAAGTTTATGTTTAATGCTAGGAAGGTCACCTAACTTTTCGAATGTCATAAAGAAAACAAGAAAATTTCTTCCATACTGTTCTAAAAAGAAAGAAGGTATTACTTTCCAATTTGCATCTGAATTGTCATTTAACGATGAAACAAATTTTATTTTCATAGCCTCATATTTTGATACAATATCTATAACTGATAATCCACCTTCTTTCTTTGGGCCAATCATAGTTTTTCTTTTTATTTTATCTATTTTCTCTTTCCAAATGAAGTTAAATACCATTTTTTCTAATCTTTTTAATGTGTCCTTATTTAATATAAGAGAGTGTAAGCGATAAAGTAGATTTGGGACGATAAGAGAATTGATTACTTGTATTCTACCAAAAATAGTAAGGTTTCTCTTTTTCCACATTTTCAGAGTTTCACTGCATTTTTCTATACATTTTTCCCAATTTAAAGTGTAACATTCTTTTTCGTTCGTGCTAAAGAAAATACCAAGCGCTTTAATTGGTTCTTTTGGCCAGTTTATATTTCCATATTTTTCATCCGAGTGTTTTGATTTGCCTATCCACATACCCTCTGTTTTGTTTTTATTTAATTTTAATCCAGAGTATTTACCAAATGTTTCTATTGTATTGAAAGAATGATCAATATCAGATTTTGACGATAAAAATAAAGTTGTATCATCTGCTAATTGAGTTAGTTTTATGCATCTGTTATTTATTTTAAAGCCATTAATTAGACTATTAGTTCTTATTTCAATTGCCATAACTTCTACAACTAAAAGAAAAAGAAGAGCGGAAATGGGACATCCTTGACGAATTCCTCTTGTCATTGTGAAAGATTTGGATCTCCAACCATTATTTAGAATTGAACAGCTAACTTTGGTATAAAGTACTGAAATCCATTTAATAAAAGATTTATTAAAACCGAAAGAGTGTAGAACTTCAAAAAGGAATGGCCATTCAACCGTATCGAAAGCTTTTCTAAAATCTAAAAATAGAACAGAACCTTCAATGTCTAGGGTATCTGCATAGTCAATGATATCCTGTATTTGTCTAATATTAAAACTTATGTTTCTATGTTTAATGTAACCTTGTTGATCCTGATTTATAATAATTGGTAATACTTTTTGTAATCTTTTTGCGAGTACCCTAGCTAATATTTTATAATCGTTGTTTAATAAAGTTATTGGTCTCCAGTTTTCTAAATTTTGTGGGTCTCCTTTTTTGTATATTAAAGATAGTATTCCTTGTCTTTGCGAATAAGAAAGTTCTCCTTTTTCAAAAGATAAGTTAAAAGTGTCAGTTAGTATATGTCCTATTTTACTAAAAAAAGTTTTATAAAATTCTGCTGTTAGTCCATCTAAACCGGGACTTTTATTAAGTTTCATATCATTTATTGCTTCTTGACATTCTTTATATGTTATTTTTCCATCACAAGCGTCAGCTTCGTTTGTTTTAAGAGTATTTTCGAACGTGACATTAGAAAGGTATGTTTTTATTTCATTAATATTGCTTTTTTCAGAAGTATACAGTTTTTTGTAAAAGTGTTCTTCCTCAGAAAGTATTTGTTTTATATCTGTGATTTTTTTACCATTTATTAATAAAGTATTTATTGATTTACGCGTTTGTCTTGACTTCTCTAGGTTTAAAAATAACTTATTGTTTTTTTCACCAAATTCGATAAAATCCAGTTTTGCGCGTATCTGCGAGCCAATTGCTTTATAACTATAAATTTGTTCAATTTCTTTTTCTATTGCTAGTATTTCTCTGTTTGCCTCAATGTTTTGGACCGTTTGAAGTTGTTTTAGTTTGTTTTCTAAATATTCAAGTCGAGTTTTTCTTTCTTTTGCAATATTTTTTGAAAAAGTGATTGATTTTTGTTTGATTTCATATTTTAGTATCTCCCAAATAAGCCTGCTGTCTAATTGTTTCGTTTGCATTTCGTTGAGTTTTTCATCGATTAAATTATTTATCAATTGTATAAAGGTATTATTATTTAACAAAGAATTATTTAGTTTCCAATATCCTGTTCCTCTTTTTTTCGGTAATGAAATTTTTAATGATATAGCTAAATGATCAGTATACATAATACATGCTGGTCTTATATCTGTACTATAGACTAACGGCGCTAGATCTTTCCCTATTAACCAATAATCTATCCTACTTTTTTCAGAACCGTTCTTTCTTCGCCACGTAAATTGTTTCAAATCAGGATAGGTTACCCGCCAAATATCAATAAGATTATGTTCTTTTAGAAAAATTGAAAGTTGTTTTACCGGATATTTTTTTGTATTGCTATTACTTATTCGATCAATCGATTCTAATGTGTCATTATAATCCCCCGCAAAAATTTTGAAACCTTGATACCTGTTTTTTATTTTTTCACTTATTATCTTTATGAAATCATTTCTAGCTTTTGAATCATTGTGTGCATACAAATTTAAAAGACAATACTCTGTGTTGCTTAAATTAATATTAACTATAATGAATCTGCCATTGTGGTCATATTCCACCGATTCTATATGAAATTCAATAGATTTCTTTACAAAAATTGAACAACCCCTGCAATTCGTTAAACCGTAAGAGTGGAAAAGTTCCCAGTCATTAAATTCAGACCTTAAACGTGTGTTAATTTCTATAGTAAAGTGTGTTTCTTGAATAAAAATTATATCAATACACTGTTGTTCTAACCATTCTTTAAATCGTAGCCTTTTACCGTGGTCGCGAAGTCCTTGCACATTTAACGATGCAAAGTGTAAAAAGTTACTTTTTGATGACATGGTTGCAACAATACATTATTAAAGAGTTAAACAAAAATCAAAATACATGTGCAACATGCATCCCATATTTACATGTGCTTTCATATAAACATACATATATACATACATTGTACTAAAGAAAAGAACAAAACATGTATACATGCACACATGCATACATATACATACATATATCCATAAAGACATACATATACACATATACGCCGCAACATATATACATGTTTTGTATAATTTTATTTCATAAAACAAGAGCACCATAAATGCAACAAGCATAGTATCAAAAGTAATACGTTCTCTGCATAGTCTGAATATATATCTACGCTGTGCACAGTGTATATGTGTATATTTGCAACACATAGGATACTATTATCATAAACATATTATTATAAGTCATGAATATTGTGCATAGTATGAGTGTATTGACGTCCTGCTGCATATATATCGTGCACAGTCATAACCCATAAGACACTATATTGCATCTATTTATAGTTCTACATTTATATAAATATCTATTCCGGTGATAGCAAACATAAAAGTTTTGAATTTCAAAGATGAGTTCATTTATCGTCAATAATAATAATGTAACTGTTAAATGTTTGTACATATTCACTATACAATTGTTTAATTTACTTTTAATGTATACAATTTTTATATTGTTATATTTATTCAGAGATATATTTCTAATATTTATATATTTTTCACTGTTTATGTAAATATATTTTCCGCATCTGCGGTGTAAAGTTATATTATCCATTTTCATAAATCCACGTCCGTTAAACGATATAATATTCCGTATATCCATCTGTAGATAACCTGCTTTAATAGCTATTTACTATGTTTGGGTTTCTTTTGTGTACCATCAATCGGCGTAGGTGGTGATCTCTCCGTGATCTTCACGTTTCTTTCCTTTGTAGGAGTTTCACGCGCACTCGTCGCTGATGACATAAAGCTGTTTATCGCCGGTTGTCCCGTTATAATTTTCGATTTTCTTGCTTTTTGCGAGGATTTCTTGTTTTGCTGATTCTGGTTATCAGACGGCGGCACGATTTTCTGTGTTTCAACGATTTTCCCGTGCGCAGGCTGATCAATCTTGTTTACGACGGGTTGAATGTCTGACTCGTTATCCGAGTCATCCGAGCTAGAGTCTCCTGTAGGGGAGCTTTCATCCGGACATTCACTAGCCTTGTGACCTGTTTTATTACAATTTTTGCATACCCACTCGTTGGGGCAATTCATGAAAACATGTCCTTCTTGCATACATTTGGAGCATGGTTTGGAGTTTTTTAATTCGTTTTTGTTTTGTCCGGTATGTAGGACTCTCGCAGTGAACCTCCCAAAAGTCATAAATTGAGGGAGGGGTTCAGTTAGGGTTGTCGTTTTTACGATAACTATGCGATCCCCGGTAGCACAATTTGTAAGTTTACCATTGATACGCAGTTTGTCTCTATATGCTGATATAATTTCTATGCCCTTTAGAGTCAGAACTCTGTTAATAAGACCGTCGTCGACTGAAAGTGGTATGTTTTTGATTCTAACTAACGTGGTATTTTCATTGTCGAGACGATGTGGATTGGTATTGAGGACGGGAATCCATTTCCCTCTAAGCGGTACCCCATTGGCCATCAATGCCACTTTATCTTCCAAATTGTCTAGATATATACGCCACATACCTCTAACTCTTTGCAGTCCGGTAATATGTGATGAATCAATTACCTCTGAAATTGATTGGTATAATTCCGAGTGTTTAAGCCACTCATCTTGATTTGGCCTTCTATTACCGAAAATCGACTTCTCCTGCATGAAAACAAGAGGGACGCCATTTTGACTTTCACTTTCACTCACAACGATAAATCCATCACTGGTTTCATCAGATATAGACATTTTTATCCACTATTATACCGAAGATTATTTCCAGAAAGCAGTTATTTTCCACCTGAATACGGTTCAGATTTTCAGAAAACGTTCATTGCTTTAGAAAAATACAATTTTATGACACCGTAGTAAACACACACCTTAGCAAGCGATACCACGTGAACAGGAAGATTATAAGTTATTATTTTAGATTCAAGGCGGAACACTACGAGGGTTGTCCGGAAAGTTCATATACTAATTATTTTTCCCCGGCTTCAAAGAAGAGTGGGGTATACTGATTCCATCTGTCCATAACAAAATTTCTGTTGCAGTTTTCTAAGCAATTATAACATGCAGCAGCATGATATTTTGCATATTGCTTTATCCTTTCCCATATGTTGTAAACTGATTTTCTGCTCCTTGCTTATCTACTTCCTTTTACCAAATATTTTTAGATTTTTTTACTATGTAGGTGCATTACATCAACTAAAGGGATCTCTATTTTCCGTCACAGTTTTTAAGCAACTGTAACGTTCAGCAGCCTGATATTTTGCATATTGCTTTATCCTATAGTCCCATATGGTGTAAAGCAGTTTTATGCCTCTTGCTCATCTACTTCCTATTTACCGAATACTTAGATTTTTACACATAGTACAGGTTCAATGTTCCGTCATCAACACATGGGCAAGGCAGTTACTTTTTGTTTCACCTGAGATAGCAGGTAGACAAATAAGGATCCTATTGCATGCTGGGGATGATGTCTGCTGGTCCCCCAACCTTTACACGAAACTGAATGTTGCCTATACATGTAGCTTTGAAAACACTTGTTTTATTCACTAAGTACTTGAACTTTATCACCTGCATGAACAAAGCCATAGGTAATTACAAGAATGGTTAACTGCTATTTCACTATTTTTTTAGTTATGCCCCTTTGAAACGCAACTTTAGACGACACCTTGTTCCATTGAAAACCTTATTCTAGTCTTTGGATATTTTCAGGTTTAAGGAATACTGTGTGAAGGCATATCTTGCACTTAGAAGGAAAGGACAACTTCTTATTAGACTGTTTATGATGATGCTGACATCAGGAATTCCGCAGCTCTCGTCCGTCAATGATCTAGATTATCTGAAAGAAACTCTGGCGTTAAATCTCAAAGACGATGATGCTATCAAACAGTTCAAAAATAAAATGACAGAAGCACTGAATTCAAGATGGACAGAGATAAACTGGAAATTTCATCTGATGGCACATTAGCTCTTTACTCCAAGTGATATAAATGTTATCAATAGGCGAGCAGTGTAAATTCAGATCAGCCGGTACACATCTGTGCCATCTTATCAGGATCACTGTTACCGTACACTTTTTGGTTGTTGATTCTTGAGGTAATTCCTGACCAAAATGCTAAAATTGAAGATCTTGATCAGATGTACTGGCTGAACTGGATTTACACTATAATTCCCACCATGTGAAAAAACAAGTATATAAAGAGTCAAGTGTTAAAGTTTGTGAGAAAATAACAATAATCTGGTGCTGATCTCTTTTGTGCTTTTCTGGAATAAAATCATACTTTTTTTTTAAATGTCAGCTCTGGGGTAAAAATCTGTTCTGTATCGACTTTAATCCCTTTCTCCCTTTCTCCATATATATACTATTTTTATCATGTCTGTCTATGACTATTTTAAGATTCAGATGAATCTAAAAGTGACCAGTGTAGATCCTGATTTGGTGGCACGGATATACCAGCTGATGTGGATCTACACTGTTTGCACATTTGATAAAACCTATATATATGGAGAGAACGGTTAAATTCTTTTTGAATTATTTTGTAAATCTTGAAACAGCCACCTATTTGGTATAGGGTTCTTGAGTATTTAATTTAAAATGATCGTGCTAATCCATGTCATTATACCCCCACAAACAAAGTTTGAGGGGGTATATAGGAGTGAGCTTGTCGGTCGGTTGGTCTGTCAGTCGGTCGGTCGGTCGGTCGGATTCTTCATTTCCAGATGATAACTCATGAAAGGCTTGACAGAATTAAATAATTTTTGGTACACAGGTATATCGTCATAAGATACAGGTCAAGTTCGATTTTGGGGCTGGTGGGATCAGTGTCAAGGTCACTGTTACTAAAAATAGAAAAATGGTTTCCGGATGATAACTCATGAAACACTTCACAGATTTAATCCTTGTTTGGTAAATAGATGTAACATCACAAGATACAGGTCAAGTTCGACTTTGAGGCTGGTGGGGTCAATGTCAAGGTCAGTATTACTAAAAATAGAAAAAGGGTTTCCAGATGATAACTCATGAAAAACTTCACAGATTAAATCCTTTTTTGGTACATATATGTAATATCAAAGATACAGGTCGAGTTCGACTTTAGGGCCTGAGGGGTAAGTGTCACTGTAACTTAAAAAAGAAAAATTGTTTCTGGACTATAACTCATGAAATACTTCATAGATTTAATTATTTTTTTGGGACACATATGTAACATAACAAGATATAGGTTAGGTTTGACTTTGGGGCCTGTGGGTTCGAGGTCAAGGTCACTTTTATTTAAACTTCAAAACTTCGTTTCCACTCAGTAACTATAGCTTGGAATGAGATTCTTAAATGAAATTTGGTGTATTGGTGGTTTTTGTGAAGATTACTTTTGGGATTCAAGGCCTGTGGGGTCAAGGTCACTGTTACTAAAAATAGAAAATAAACTGTATGCTCAATAACTTTGGTTCAGAATGAGATATTGTGATGAAAAATGCTATATAGGTAGTGTCTGTGAAGACGAAACTTAGTATTGAAATTGGGCCTGATGGGGTCAAGGTCACTGTTATTAAAAATAGAAAAAATAGTTTCTGGATAATTTCTCATAAACAATGTTTGGCACACAGTTCTTAGATAAAAGTTAGATAAAGGCCACTGTTACTTACATATTCAAACCATTTCTGCTCAATAAATTTAGAAGGAAGAAATATTGTGATGAAACTTGCTGTATATGTGGCTACTGTGAAGACGACACTTTGGATTGAAAGTGGGGCACATTATGCCATTGATTCGAAGCATTCCCAGTTCAATTATCAAGCATACATGTGGGGGTATTTAATCACTTTCAGTGATAATTCTAGTAACCGTTAAAATTTGTAAATACCTAATAATAGTTACGCTATGTGATAATTATATTTACATTCCTTATGTGCCATGATACGATAAGTTATTGGACATTATGCATTTCTTTAGTGCCATGATATAAAAAAATCTGACATCATAACGTCACGGGAAAATGTACCTTCGGTAATATTTTTTAACACATTTTAGTTGTTACTATATTTGGAAAGAACTTACAATCATATATTTTTTTCTCACAACAATTCGGAGATGTTGTTACACATTTTCACAACATAATGTTATTTTCGACTGCGAATACATAAACAAATAATGTGGTGCTAAACTGTTTGTCGTTGTCTCTAGAATTGACATCAATTGTTTGAAGGTACCTTTGCGCACGACGCACCCCATATGATGTATTCCTAATGATTACTACATAGTGCTGATATTTTCAGAATATTATGAAGATAGGAAAACAAAATTTTATTTTTAACACCTAAACATTACTTTAGCTTTACTTCTTAAGGAATTCAGAGAGCTATTCTACTTGAGCTAGTGCTGTTGTCGCCATCTGCCTCACGCATTCACATTAAAGTTGAATGGACCTGGACCTTAAAACCCCATACTTCATAAATTTTAAAAATTCAAATATATTCACTAGGAATTTACTTCAGAAAATATTTTACCATCATTACTTGCTTCCTTAAAAGGCCCATTACTCGTCAAAGAATATTATTTACAGTTACTGCTCTTTTCATTTTATAATAAACGATGGTGATTGACATCCTTTTTATGACAAAAATGATAATTTAACCTTTGGCAATTGCTGTAATTTGTTTTAAAGAGGAATAACTCAAATAGGCAAGCATGTTATCTCCCCTCACTGTTGTTGTCTTGTGTATGCTAAATAATGTGTTTTTGTGTATAAGAACTTGAACTATGAAGCTCCAACAATTATTAACCCTTTATTCCATGTAATATGGCTGTTATCCAATGGTCTACCAGTTACAATCCAGATCAGCAAGAACATCAACGCCATCTGATCTGGATCTGCACTATTCGCTCTTGATTCATTAAGTTAATTCTCACCAAGAAGAGACCAGTGTAGATCGAGATCAGATGGCACAGATGTGCGGGTTGATTTAGTTCTATACTGTTGGTCCATGACATTAAGGCTTATATATGGAGTAAAATGTTGAAACTGGTCCAGAGGGTATAAAACTGAGAATGGAAACCAGTCTCGAATCCCAAGCATCCCAAGCATCTGATTGGTTGAAATGGCGACTGGTCGCCATTTCAGCCAATCAGATGCTTGAGATTTGAGACTGGTTTCCAAGCTCAGGTTTTTTACCTTGAGGCCAGATCACACACATAAATATTAGAAAACTGATTTTTGTGTTCCAATATGTTTGTACATGTAGCAATCTTCTACTCGTATAATGAATATATCCAGTTACCTGAATGGAACTGTACATGTACACTTTTTGTATAAATCTACTGCTGATGCATAATTCCACTTTTTTTACCAAACAATAATAACTTTTGATTAAATATAATTTTACATTATTTACACTATACTCATGGTAAAGTATCATCTTTTTGGAAGAACATTTTTATATCCATTCCTCATTGCAATTTTGTATAACTTATGATTTGCTTTACCTTTAATATGTATTTTGAGTTTGGTAAAAATATTTTGATCCCTTTATTACGAGTTAAACGTAATATTTAATATAAAATTGATTTATTTATACTTGCACGGTACTAATTTTGAATTAAAAATGACTGTGAATGAAGAATAGATTAATAAAAAATATTGAAAAAACAGCAATTTAAATGCAAACGAAAATTTAAAGCTTTTTATAATCAAAATCTGCCAAAAATTCATTCACAATGAATAATGCTTGCATATGTTGGTGCATCTTGTTAAGTTAAACCTTTACTCCGAAGAATATGCCTTATTTACGTTGTGTGAATAATGTAGTTCCGGATCAGCTGGCACAACTGTGCTTTCTGATAAGAATCTACACTGTTTGCTTTAGATAAATTAGACTATTTCTTATCAAAAATTACTGTTGTAGATCCAGATCAGATAGCAAGGATGTGCCAGCTGATCTGGATCTACACTGGTCACAAACATTATAAATCCTGTAGATAAGTATTTAAGGGTTACAGTTTAAATTAGAGATAAGCTAAACTGTGTTAAACCATTTTAATTCCAGCAGTGCAGTATACAACCAATAAAGATTTTAAGATTTTCAATATATTGAAGAATGGAAACAAGACTGGACACAAAAAATGAACACCATGAACCCAGGAATCTGATTGGTTGAAAATGACACCAGAAAGCTGATTGGTTGAAAATGACCCTAGGAAGTGGATTGGTTATCAATGACCCCAGGAAGCTGATTGGTTGAAAATGACCACAGGAAGCTGATTGGTTGAAAATAATCCCAGGCTCCAAACACATCAATCTGTTTTTCTAATTCCAAATATTGGGTATTGATATTTTGGTGATATTTTAAACACTGAGACTAGTCTGAAGCTGATTGGTTGAAAATGACCCCAGGAAGCTGATTGGTTGAAAGTGTCCACAGGAAGCTGATTGGTTGAAAATAACCCCAGGTAATTGGTTGAAAATAACTCCATGAACCTGATTGGTATCAAATGACCCCAGGAAGCTGATTGGTTGAAAATGACCACAGGAAGTTGATTGGTTGAAAATAATCCCAGACTCCAAACACATCAATCTGTTGATGCTGGTTCCAAATATTGGGTATTGATATTTTTAGTGATATTTTGGCATGAATAAAAATAATGTCAAAAGGGAAATTTTAACTGATACATCTTTGTGTATCAGTTAAAGATTAAATAATTATGCAGTTTTGTTGAAAGATTAAACTTTAAAGTTTTCATTTGTGATATAAGAACCAGGTCATTTTACTGATGATTTAAATTTTCATTGGTTCTTTGTCATTCCTTTTGATTGTTTATGTTATAAAACATTCCAAATATTTTATGAATTTTTGTTTTTTGTTTACGTTTTCAAATTTTATATAGAACATCAAACACTACAAGAAGAATACACTTATAAACCCTTTACTCCATAAGATATGACTTTATCACTTGGTAGGTCCATGGTATGTAGATCCAGATCAGCTGGCACATCCATGGTATGTAGATCCAGATCAACCAGAACATCTGTGCCATCTGATCAAGATCTACACTGTTGATTGCTAGATTCATAAGGACTTTTTATAATCAAGAATTGACAAGTATAGATCAAGATCAGATAGCACGGATGTGGCAGCTGATCTGGATCTATACTATTTCCTACACAATAACACTGACTTACAGAGAGTAAAGGGTTAAGTATCTAAAGATTTATTGTCAATAATTAATATTTGTTGCTATTAACTTACAAAATTATTATTATCTGGTACATTTACAGAAGTGTTTAAATAGTTGTTGATTCTATGTTATTTTTTGTTTCAATTATTTATATTACTGTGAACTAGCATGTTGGCAGTAACAAAATAATTTTTCTGTTTATGTAAATGGAAATATCTGTTTATTGGATTTACTTGCAAAGCCACAGGGCCCAGGATTATAAAACTAAGATTGAAGACGTCTCAAATCTCAAGCATTTGATTTACTGAAATGGGAACCAGTCACCATTTCAGCCAATCAGTTGCTTGAGGTTTGAGACTGGTCAGACTTAGTTTTATAATTTTGGAAACAGAATGATTTTGTTAGTTCTCAGCAATGATTATGTTGCTGATAGGACATTTCCTGTTGAAATTTCATGTTCCCTTATTTTTATTTTATTTAAAAAGTAATAACAGTAATAAACACTTCATTATGTTTTTTATGATGATTCTAATAAAACTTTGATACAATCTTTTGTTGGTACTAAACAATGAGTTGTAGATCCCTTATACATGAATGTTATCGCAGCAGTTTATGGGTCCAGTGTGAGCGCAGTGGGTTGCTTAACCTTTTTCATTTCGACATCATTATTGAATTTTTATGGAGATTTTGGCATTCCTGTTACCATACCAATTGGATACTTAACATTGGCTATAACTTTGCCATTTCTAAATATTTAACCAAAAAATGGCCACTCCTATAAATACCCGTAGTAGGATGTTGGACTGTGAAACGTACAGCTTTTGAGAGAGCTTTATTCTACCAATTCAGTGGTACTTCCAATACTGGGCCCAAGATCATATCAATAAGATTGGAGGCCAGTCTTAAATCTCAAGAATCTAATTGGCTAAAATGGTGACCCGTCGCCATTTCAGCCAATAAGATGCTAGAGATTTAAGACTTGTGTCATGATTTAGTTTTATGATCTGGTACGGGCAGTCTAACATTACAATTAGGGAGAAAAACTTTCTAGTATACGTTAGTTTTGTCCACCGTAATGACTGAAAGAACCTTATGCGCCATTTTTTCTGTCTTAATATATACATTTTTTATTGGACCCTGATGCTTGATCAACTGATGAACTAATGTTTTGAAAGTGAACAGCCAACTAATTCCAAAAGATGCTTCATGAAAATCTTTATTCAAACGTAGATTACATAAAAGAATTAAATTATTTTACTAAACCAAATCAATAAAAAATAATAATTGATTTATGTCAACAAAAATACATGACTTTTATTGTTAAATTTTCACTACGCAAAAATATATTGTACAAATGTGAACTGCTCATGACATATATTTAGACAGAACCGCTATAGAGATTTTTTAATTTTAAATTTCTAAAAATGACAATTATATTAAATTTATTGTAAAGTGGCTGACAGTTAAAATAAATTGCAGTTTTTTCGTATTCTATTGACTTCATACTTAATTTTTTTTATGACAATTGACACGATTCTGCATTATATTTCTTATTCACAGGAAACCAATCCCTCAAACATGTTCCAGTATATATGTTCACGTACTATAAATAACATGATTTATACCAGCTCCAGCACACTAACATCATTGCTCACAACTTTTGTTACGTATAATCTTCTTTTCTGAGAGTCAAAGCACACTGACACGGGCGAGTCAATAGTTGCTATTTGTCCTACAAGCTTGTGATCCTGTCCTATCTGAACGACATTGTGCGACCAATAGCCACACACAAACACATTACTACCGTCTGTACACACTCCCAAGCAACTTGAAGTTTGAATCTCACTATCACTGAGAGTGAACGGGTAATTTCCCTGAATGTCAATTGTTATCAAACCATTGTCACGGTCAGCCACAAACACTTTGTTTCCATCAGCACTGACTGCAATGTGTCTGTTTGCACCGAATATAAGGCTACGGAATATATTTATTATACCAGAGGCATATGTTATTTTCTTTAACTTCTTACCATTCATGTCATGAATGTACACTGAGGTTTCACCATCAGATATGAATAGTTTCCCATTGTGGTGAGCCAGACCGTGACAGTTATGGTTAAATTTGATAGTACGAGTAGCACTCAATTGATCACCCATTAACACAAACTGTACAGTCTTATTGTCCAGACTGACCACAGCCTCGGTCTTACTGACCTGACAGACAGCGACAGGCCTAGATATCAAGCTGAGGTAATCTGTAATTGTCTCTGTAGCCATGTTCAAACGTTTAAGATTTCTATTGATGTTATCGGCCAGAAGCAGGAAGCCATCATCCGTGATACATGAACCGCATATGTCGCAGTTATATAGGTCGTTTGGAAGCTTTATGTTTACATCTCGCTTCTCGGTTACTTTGTATAATGTGGTTTTTGGAAGTATGTCTGTGGGAGTGTTTGGTTGGGTTTTTACTGCCAATCGCTTTTTTGGAACTGAAGATAACTGACTAGAGACTTTGCCAAATACTTTCAGTTTTTGCAGAAATGACTTAATACTTTGGTCAGCAGCAAAAGAGACTGTTTCAACAGGCTGTCTTTGTTGTTCATTCAATTCTGTGTCGCACTTATTTGCCAGCTTTTCAAAAGCTTTGACGCAGACGAACTCCTGGACCTTGTTCCCCTCCATGGATTGTAGTTGGGCGGCCATTCTATTCAGGGCATCTATCTGGTTTTCAGCAATCTTAATTTCTTCTGCAAGAGACATTTCGATTCTCTCGGATTGTTTCTTTAATTCAATTATTGTGCCATTTTCTATTTCATCCAACAATGTTTGAAGTTCTTCTTTGAAAGATTTGACAGAATCCACTGCTCTGTCGAGAGATTTCGTTAATAACTGTTTATGGTCTTGTTTTGATTTCTTGGTCTCTTCAATGTGTGTCATTGTTAATTGGATACTTTGCTCCACTTTACTTATTTCTGATCTTTTACATAGATTGTCAATATTGTCTGTTATTGAAGATACGTGTCTACAAGATCTGTGAAAATAAAAAATAATTACATGTATAAATTATATTATCAACCGGACAGCAGTTTTATATTAAGTGAACACTGATCCAATACCAATATCTCAAAACCATTAAGAACACGACGGGAGATCGCGAAACCACGATGCGATGATGTGATATTAATTTCGCGCAGTCGTATAGTACTTTCGTGACCTTGCATCCTGTTTTAACGACATTGCGTCGTGTTCTCGCGTTGCATCGTCTCGCTTTCCTCTCTGTTGTCATTTAAACATTAATTTTGATTTAATAATATTGTTTCAGCTACTAGACTCAATTAAGTTCACTTTGCCATAACATCGTCTTACCTGTGGTTAAGAGAAATGCATATCTCACAAGCCACTTCGTCATTGTCTTGGCAGTACATGTTCAATACCTCGGATTTGTGCTCGTCACATCGCTGTGTCGGAAAACACGGCAGAGATCCTGAACTCATTCGCGTGGATTTAAAGTCGGATTTATCTAGCAATTTGTGATGTTCCATGGACGGAACAACTGTGTGAATATTTAATCATTTTGCACAGTAGTAATCTTTACAGTCCACGCAGAACGTTGTAGCCTCTGTTCTCGTATTCTTTTTCACACAAATACAACATTTATTGATGACTATTTCATCCGACATAAAGTCCTCCCCTCCCCCAGCCGCCATCTTGTCAACAGATAATCTTTACTAACATGTGATATGTTTATCTTACCTTATTTAAATAATTTAAAGTTCAATTTTGATAACCCTTTTATTGTTGGTTGTTAACATTATTCAAACACAACAAAAACATTCAGGTAACGATCAATTAAACAACGCTTAAATATTGTAAAATGCAATTAAAACTATAACAATAATATGTTGCACCTTTATGTCCTAAGCGACCTGCTCTGAACCAGATCAGCTAGCAGATACGCGCAGTCTGTAACTACCCTAAGACTTCCCCCAAAGAAACACTCTTTCTGGATATCTTGTGTCCGACCCTGCTACCAATGACACTGTAAACATTTCAACCATAAAAGCTAACTGCAGATTCAGTCTTACTGTCCTTACTGATAGCGATAGACGGATTTAATAAGCTGAGAAATTTTGTTACTGTCTGTGTAGACAGATCCAGTCTTGTTAACAAGATCTGCCAGAAGAAGGAAGCCATCATCCGTGATACAGGAGGTCCTTATGGTGCAGTCATTTGTGTAATCCTTCATGTGTCATGTATATTTCTGTCAGTTTTTGCCATGTATAGATTTTTCTTTACATGGGTGACTGTGAGAACGTTTGGTTGGGATATTACGACCGGTCGCGTTTTTTTAAATATATGATAATTGACACGTGGCATTTTACATTTACGGATTATCTGGCATGTGCTTTCTGATAAGAATCTACACTGTTTGCTTTAGATAAATAAGACTATTTCTTATCAAAAATTACTATTTTAGATCCAGATCAGATAGCAAGGATATGCCAGCTGATCTGGATCTACACTGGTCACAAACATTATAAAACCTGTAGATACGTATTTAAGGGTTACAGCTTTAATTAGAGATAATCTAAACTTCGTTAAACCATTTCAATTCCAGCAGTTCAGTATACAACCAATGAAGAATTTAAGATGTTCAATATATTGAAGAATGGAAACAAGACTGGACACAAAAAATGAACACCAAGACTAGTCTGAAGCTGATGAAAATGAACCCAGGAAGCTGATTGGATGAAAATGACACCAGGAAGCTGATTGGTTGAAAATGACCCCAGGAAGCTGATTGGTTGAAAATGACCCCAGGAAGCTGATTGGTTGAAAATAGCTTCAGGAAGCTGATTGGTTGAAAATGAACCCAGGAAGCTGATTGGTTGAAAATGACTCCAGGAAGCTGATTGGTTGAAAATGACCCCAGGAAGCTGATTGGTTGAAAATTACCACAGGAAGCTGATTGGTTGAAAATAGCTTCAGGAAGCTGATAGGTTGAAAATAATCCCAAACTCCAAACACATCAATCTATTGATGCTGGTTCCAAATACTGGGTATTGATATTTTGCTGATATTTTGGCACGGATAAAAATAATCTCAAAAAGGGAAATTTTAACTTATACATATTTGTGTATCAGTTAAAGACTAAATAATTATTTAGTTTTGTTGAAAGATTAAACTTTTAAGTTTTCATTTGTGATATAAGAACCAGGTTTGTGTCATTCCTTTTGAATGTTTATGTTGTAAACATTCCAAATATTTTATGAATTTTTGTTTTTTTTGTTTACTTTTTCAAATTTTATTTAGAACATCAAACACTACAAGAAGAATACAATTATAAACCTTTTACTGCATAACATATGACTTAATCACTTGGTAGGTTCATGGTATGTACATCCAGATCAGCTGGCACATCCATGGTATATGATCCAGATCAGCTGGCACATCCATGGTATGTAGATCCAGATCAGCTGGCACATCCATGGTATGTAGAACCAGATCAGCTGGCACATCCATGGTATGTAGATCCAGATCAGCTGTCACATCCATGGTATGTAGATCCAGATCAACCAGAACATCTATGGTATGTGGATCCAGATCAACCAGAACATCCATGGTATGTAGATCCAGATCAGCTGGCACATCCGTGGTATGTCGATGCAAATCAGTTGGCACATCCATGGTATGTAGATCCAGATCAGCTGGCACATCTGTGGTATGTAGATCCAGATCAGCTGGCACATCCATGGTATGAAGATCCATATTAGCTGTCACATCCATGGTATGTAGATCCAGATCAACCAGAACATTCATGGTATGTAGATCCAGATCAGCTAGCACATCCATGGTATGTAGATCCAGATCAGCTGGCACATCCTTGGTATGTAGATCCAGATCAGCTATCACATCCATGGTATGTAGATCCAGATCAGCTATCACATCCATAGTATGTAGATCCAGATCAGCTGTCACATCCATGGTATGTAGATCCAGATCAACCAGAACATCCATGGTATGTAGATCCAGATCAGCTGTCACATCCGTGGTATGTAGATCCAGATCAGCTGGCACATCCATGGTATGTAGATCTAGATCAGCTGGCACATCCATGGTATGTTGATCCAGATTAGCTAGCACATCCATGGTATGTAGATCCAGATCAACCAGAACATCTGTGCCATCTGATCAAGATCTACACTGTTGATTGTTAGATTCATAAGGTCTTTTTATAATCAAGAATGGACAAGTATAAAGATCAGATAGCACAGATGTGGCAGCTGATCTGGATCTATACTAGTTGCCACACAATAAAACTCATTTATAAGGAGTATAGGGTTAATTATCTGAAGGTTTATTGTCAATAATTAATATAAATTTTTGGGGCCGGTGGTTTTGGACAGGGGCTGGCGGGGATGAGAATCTTAAATATTTTTTTCTATTGCCTAACTTACAAAACTACTATTATCTGGTACATTTACGGAAGTGTTTCAATAGTTGTTGATTATAGTTATTTTTGTTTATTATTATTTATATAACTATGTACTAGCATGCTGGCAGAAACAAAATAATTTTTCTGTTTATGTAAATGGAAATATCTGTTTATTGGATTTAATTGCAAAGCCACAGGGTCCAGGATTATAAAACTAAGATTGAAGACCAGTCTCAAATCTCAAGCATTTGATTGACTGAAATGGGAAACAGTCACCATTTCAGCCAATCATTTGCTTGAGGTTTGAGACTGGTCAGACGTAGTTTTATAATTTTGGAAACAGAATGTTTTTGTTAGTTCTCAGCAATGATAATGTTGCTGATAGGACATTTCTTGTTGAAATTTCATGTTCTCTAATTTTAATTTTATTTAAAAACCTCGTTTTTGTACTTAGTAATAAACACTTCATTATATTTTTTTATGATGACTCTAATAAAACTTTGATACAATCTTTTGTTGGTATTAAACCATGGGTGGTAGATCCCTTATATACTGAACAAAAATAAAAAGTATCCACTTTTTATGCTTATATTCTCATTAACATATTTTCATTTAATCAAGTACGCTTTGCATGGTGTTTAATTAGTTAATCTTAGTTGTTTTTAATTTCAATTGTTCATAAACACAATCTTCCTCACCAAGACCTAAGCAACGACCAGTCGAATAACAATTAATAATGGATTACAAAACACTACATATTCAATTTAAAGGCAGTTAATTGGAAATGGTTGGACTTTCTAGCGTAGTTTATCGAGGACTACTTGTTTTATTGATGAATGTTTTGTGATTTTATTGATCACAAGAGGTGGAAAGATTGATTTAATTCAAATCAATGTGAATACTTCAAAGAATCACTGACTTTTTCCTGGAACCCTCATTACAATAAAGGAAAAGATAACTAAGTTGCGGCTGCAGATTTTCAAGAACACTTTTTCTCTTTGCAATGATAACAGAAATGCAAAGTTGTCCACATACAGAATTCTAAGTTTTCGTTTTCAAATTTTACAAAATTTAAGATAGGAAAGTGGATACTTTTTATTTTTGTTGAGTATACATGAGTGTTATCACATCAGTATATGGGTCCAGAGTGAGCTCAGTGGGTTGCTTAACATTTTTCATTTCGACATCAGTATTTAATTTTTATGGAGATTTTGGCATTCCTGTTACCATACCAATTGGATACTCAACATTGGCTATAACTTTACCATTTCTTAATATTTCACCAGAAAATGCTGGAAGACCACTCCTATAAATACCGGTAGTAGGATGTTGGACTGTGAAACGTACAACTTTTGAGAGAGCTTTATTCTACCAATAAAGTGGTACTTCCAGTACTGGGCCCAAGATCATATCAATAAGATTAGAGACCAGTCTTAATTGGCTAAAATGGTCAAACTTCCCGCAGTGGTTACTTCCCCTTACAGTTTAAGTAGCGAAACGAAGCAAATCACTGCGCGGAGGTTGTAAAATGGTGACCAGTCGCCATTTCAGCCAATAAGATGCTAGAGATTTTAGACTGGTGTCATGATTTAGTTTTATGATCTGGTACAGGCAGTCTAACATTACTATTAGGGAGAAAAACTTTCAAGTGTACGTTAGTTTTGTCCACCGTAATGGTCTGGTACAGGCAGTCTAACATTACTATTAGGGAGAAAAACTTTCTAGTGTACGTTAGTTTTGTCCACCGTAATGACTGAAAAAACATCTTATATACATTTTTTATTGGACCCTGGTGCTTGATCAACTGATGAACTAAAGTTTTGAAAGTGAACAGCCAACTAATTCCAAAAGATGCTTAATGAAAATCTTTATTAAAAAGTAGATTACATATACATAAGTCTAAGAATTAAATTATTTTACAAAACCAAATCAATAAAAAATAATAATTAATTTATGTCAACAAAAATACATGACATTTATTTTATTGTTAAATTTTTACTACGCAAAAATATATTGTACAAATGCGAAATGCATGACATATATTTATACAACACATCTATAGAGATTTATTAATTTCACTTTAAATTTCTAAAATGACAATTATATTTAATTTAATGTAAAGTGGCTGATAAATAAAAAAAGTTTGTTCGTATTCTATTGATTTCATATTTAATTTTTATGACAATTGACATGATTCTGCATTCTATTTTTATTCACAAAAACCGATCTCCCAAACAGTATGTTCAAGTATTATAAACAATATGTAAGTTATACCAGTTCCAGCACAGTTACACGTTCATAGATCATATTTTTTGTTACGTATAATCTTCTTTTCTGAGAATCAAAGCACACTGACATAGGCAATTCGATAGTTGCTATCTGTTCCAGAAACTTGTTATCTTGTCCTATCTGGACGACATTGTGCGAATCCCGGCCACACACAAACACATTACTACCGTCTGTACACACCCAACGGGAACCTGATACTTGCATCTCACTGTTACTGAGAGTGGACAGGTAATTTCCCTGAATGTCAAGTGTTATCAAACCTTTGTTATAGTCAGCCACGAAAACTCTTCTTCCGTCAGCACCGACTGCAATGTGTCTTTTGTCATTGAATATATCTTTACCAGAGGCGTCTGTTGTGATTTTCCTCAGCTCCTTACCGTTAATATCATGGATGTATACTGATTTATCTAAATCTGATATATATAGTTTACCATTGCTGTAGGCCAGACCCCAGATGTCATATTTGAATGTAAGAATACGAGTTGCAGTCAGCCTGTCTCCCAGTGTCACAAACTGTACAATGTTATATTCCAGACTGACAGCAGCCTCGGTCTTGCTGACATGACAGACAGATGTAGGCGGAAGCATCAAGCTGAGGAAATCTGTAACTGTCTCTGTAGTCATGTTCAAACGTTTGAGCTTACTGTTACTGTAGTCAGCCAGAAGCAGAAATCCATCATAAGTGATACAAGAACTCCATATGTTGCAGTCCTTAGTGTCACCTTGAAGCTTTATGTCTACTTCTCGCTGCTTTGTTACTTTGTATAGTGTATTCTTTGGACGGGTGTCTGTATGAGGGTTTGGTTGGGGTTTTACTGCCAATCGCGTTTTTGGTTTTGGAACGGAAGATAATTGACATGTGATTTTACCAAAAACCTTCAGATTTTGCAGAAAGGACTTGATACTTTGATCAGCATCAAAAGAGACTGTTTCATCTGGTTGACTTTGTTGTTTATTCATTTCTGCCTCGCGCCTTTTTGTCATCTTTTCAAAAGTCTTCAGACAGACGAACTCCTGGACCTTGTTTCCCTCCATGGTTTGTAGTTGGGTAGCCATTCTATTTCTATTCAGGGCATCTATCTGGTTTTCAGCAATCTTGATTTCTTCTGCAAGAGAATTTGCAATTCTCTGGAATTGTTTCTTTAATTCTATTATTGTGTCGTTTTCTATTTCACCCAACAATGTTTGAAGTTCTTGTTTGAATGTTTTGACAGAATCTACTGCTGTATCAAGAGATTTTGTCAAAGATTGTTTATGGGCTTCTTTTGATTTTTTAATCTCTTCCATGTGTGTCCTCGTCAACTGGATACTGTGCTCTACGTTACTCATTTCTGATCTTTTACACAGGTTGTCAATATTTTCTGGTATAGAACATACGTTTCTACAAGACCTGTGAAAAAAAAACAACAACACATATCTATAAAGTAAATGAAAATGGAACTGAAAAGCTAACATATACGACAAATTATGAACAACAACTCTTTTTGGTTTTGCCTATTTGTAGGCATAGGCGGAAGTATTATTTTCGGCAACGACATCTTTCCCTAGCTTGAGTGATACTTAATATTTACACTAGTAAATATCACTTCTTTTGATGCACCCTGAAATAATATCCTTATGAATCACGAAACCTTCATGGCAGTGATATTGGAATGAATAATACCCTTCCGTGACCAGCGACATAAGGTTACAATATTATCATATCAAAATAGTAGGCGGAAATTTGACATAGATATGAGAACACGAATCCTGCGTAACACAACTGAAAGATACAAACAGAGCATTTTGACTGTTTCACTTCGCATGTCTGTACTTCATCATGTTTATTTTCTGATAACGACGGAGAAAGAGTCTAACAGAGCATTCCCACGGTATGTACCAAGATAAAGAGAATCGCGGATATTGATAGATTGTGAGAATAATGATAGATCTCCAGATCGGAGAATACAGCATAGGGAGGTTAGTTATTGTATGAATTTCATGTTATTGTGATCTAATACTTATCTTTTGCGATAGATAACAATCAAGCGATGTCTTACCCTTCCTCTAATACCCATACATTTGGAATCTGCCGCCAGATAAAGTAAAAAACAGAAAAATGATCACGCAACAATCCAGATTTCTAAAAAAACACTACATATTATGCCCATTAAAAATATATTCAAACGTGTTGTTTTGTAAACGACACTGCTGTTATCAAAGCCCAAACATCGACAATCAATTGTTCAACTAGAGGGCATCAATTCAAGTTAAAGAAATCCAGACACAGGACAACCGTTACCCTCAATATGTTTCCTGCACGCATAGTTAACTCACTGCCTCAGAATGTAGTATTGGCTAAAAATGTGAATGTATTCAAGAATCTATTTGATCAGCATTTTCAACATGTTATGTACGAGTGGAATGATTAAAACATATATAGCTCAGAGCTGTAATTCTTCAAAATTAATATACCAATCACCTTTATTTTTTTAGAAGACTGAAGAGGGAAGCTTTTGTTTGAAATCATTACCCAAAGAAGGAGGGGTTTCATAAGATCTATGACCTTTCCAATGAACTCTACAGCATCCTACAGGTATCCTACTCTACAACATCCTACAGGTATCCAACAGGTAATACGCCACCCCGCTTTAGCCAGTATTATGAGTATATTCCTTAACAAACGTCTTTTTTCTGAGGCACCCGAAGCAAATTGGATAATAGGGATTCGCCTAGAAAAAGTCAATGGGTAATTTAAATTCGTGGCTGGATAATGGTATAGTTTCTCTTATTTCGACGTAAATACCATTTATTCTTTGCTTTTTGCATGTTCCATCTCTTTCCGCAAACGGCTATCTTTATGAAACAATACCACCAGCCCTACTGACAAGATAAATGTTCCATGTATCTTAATAATCTCCAGAAATAGCCTTATTCACCGTAATCACCCTTAGTATTGGGACAGTTAAAAATAATTAAAAATTTTCGTGTCCCAATATTTAGGGTTGCAAAAAAATATTTGTTCAAAAAGTGTCCCAATATTTTGGGTATTTTTGATTTGTATGCATGTACCAGTTTTGTATAAAAACATGATAGGACATTATCACATAACGTATATCGATCGATGGTTATAAATGATATCACGGAAATAAACAATTTTAAAATACTGTTTTAATTATTTTGTGTTTATAGTTTGGAGAATAAAAATGATTTAGTTTTGTGTAAAAATTTGTCGAGCATTTTATAATTAAGTTGTGATTGAAATTTTGTTTATCCCTTTGCATATTTTTGAGATGACACTAGAAACAGGTGGCTTAATTTGAGATGTTTTCACACCATTGTCGGTCATTGGAAAGACTGTTTTCATAAAGATTAACTAATACATAGGACTGACACTGACACTTGCCTGTTATCTGTACCTCCATAACCATTTTAGCAAGTTACCGACAATAAACAGATTAAAAACTTACTTACTTACATACTTACAAAATTTATTTACATGCCAAGTTTATTAATACAAAGAACAACAATAGCAAAAAAACGTGAAATACATACAATATGTTAATCAATGACGACAATATAAATGGAAACGACAATTCAACATAAATTATATTACATAATATGTGTAGTTGTAACGAATTATTATGCTTTAACAGGAATAGTTTATACAAATATTATACTGATTTAGATTATTACAGTAGTAGCGTGTATGGAAAAGAACATGCTTATAATAGTTTATTATGAAAAAAGTAGTTGTACAGATATATAATTTTATGATATTTTGCTATCATTGAAATACAGTTTGTGTAGTTGTAACGAATTATTATGCTTTAACAGGAATAGTTTATACAAATATTATACTGATTCAGATTATTACAGTAGTAGCGTGTATGGAAAAGAACATGCTTATAATAGTTTATTATGAAAAAAGTAGTTGTACAGATATATAATTTTATGATATTTTGCTATCATTGAAATACAGTTTGTCATGAGTTTATGGTTTTTCTAATGAAGTCCATGAATAAACCTAGTTTCTTTAATTCAAATCTATTTTCCGTATTTAAAAGGTCTTTAAGTTTCTGTATATTCGGTCTCCTAAAATAGAAGGGTTTGACATATTTTTTTCTTAAGGTATTAAAGTGATTACACTGTAAAATATAATGAAATTCATCGCCTTAATCTCCGCAATAATTACATGTTCTTTCGTTAAGAGGAATACCTCTCCATCTTCCCAGTTCAATGGGCAAATGGTGATTTCTTGTAAAAAATGCCATCAAAAGAAACCAAGTCTCAGAATAAAATAATTTGGATACTGGAATATAATTAACTTAAAACCAAAATGTTAGCCATTATTTATACTTAGAAGTTGCCCTACATTTGTAGCCAATCAGAAGCTATGAAAATTCAAAATCCTCAGCGATTTATTTCATTAGTGTTTACCCTAGTTTTTCAACCAATCACAATGCTTTATTTAAAAAAAATCTCCTTTCTATTTCGTGTAGAAACAGTCTATAGACATTATTGTTATAGAACAAAGTTTGGGGAAAACACTAAGTCAGTTAGAGTCCAAATAGAGAAATCTACATGAAATAGACACGCCGGTCGGTCGCTACCGCTCCCTCCTTTGCCGTGTCTATTTCATGTAGATTTCTCTATTTGGACTCTACCTAATACATAGCAGCCTGCACTCGCTGCGCTCGTTTCGGCTTCTATTTTCTATAGAAACGTCTTAATATACTTTATCCTATACAGAGAAATGTAAGGTAAATTAAAAAAAAACGATCATGGATATGTTTTCTTCCTGAATCCCTTATGCTGAATATCTCTCAACGTTTAAAATTTAAAAAAAGTTTTTTGTACACAGAATAATAAGATAAACTAAGAAAAGCATCGCAAATATTAAAGAAAAACACGACCGACTTATTTTCTGAGCGCATTTCCCGTGTTCCAAAATTACTGTTTTTAAAAGTGTCCCAAAACTTATAGACACCAAAAGTATTGATCCTTAAAGTGTCCCAATATTTAGGGACGCAAAAATTTATTATTTTCGTGAAAAATAACGGTGTCCCAATATTTAGGGTGTCCCAATACTTAGGGTGATTACGGGTAGTTCTGTCCCGAAGGCATCAAGTAAGAACTAACCCAAAGCCTCTTAACACCCGGGTTAAGCGAACCTGTATTTGGCGGTGATAAATACACATGTACATAAGTTGATTACTATAACTATTAAGGTCTAAGATATCCTACGTATTCACGTCATGGGAGCCAACCGTTATACATAAGAACGCTTTTGGGAGTGGCGTTCTTGGTCAATTGGGTAGTTACTGTTTAAAAAAACTGTATCATTTAAGTAGCATAAATTAGTTGTGGCAATATGCAAAACTTATAACTGACTAAAACAAGAGCCAGTCGGAAACGACTGCACGCTCGACTATTCGAAGTCAGACATATTTAAGCACATTTAAAACCGGGCTTCATTTAAACTGGGGAGTGATTCATGAGTTTATGACACCCAACACACACACATGAACAAAACGTTCTTAATCCAAGTTAGGAAATCAATATATTACACTTAATTTATTATTGTAGTTTTTTAGAGGGTTTACACAACACAGTCCATACACCCCTGATACCACACCAATCAACTAACTATCCCTGCCCACCTAAAGTGATGTGGTGGGGTGTGGTGTAGTATATATAGTAAGGTATGGTATGCAGGTTGCTGTTGTTGGAATGGGTGTTGTTGCTGTTGTTGTTGATGTTGTTGTTGATGGTGTTGTTGTTGGTGGTGTTGTTGTCAGTGTTGTTGTTGGTGTTTTTGCTGCTGGTGGTGATGGTATGTGGTGGTGTGGTGGGGGATGGTGTTGGTGGTATTGTTGGTGGTAGGGGGTGGTGGTAGTGTGGTGTGGTGTGGTGGTGGAGGGGTGGTGATTGCGGGGCCGGGTTGGTGGTGGTGGGGAGGTGGTGGTGTGGTGGTGTTGTGGTTTTGTTGTTGGTGGTGGTGTGATGGTAGGAGGTGGTTGAGTGTGATGGTGGTGGTGTGGTGGTGGTGGTGTGGGGGTGGTGGGGTGTGGTGTGGTGTAATGTGGTATGGTATGGTGTGGTGTGGTGTGGTGTAGTGTGGTGTGGTATGGTATGGTGTGGTGTGGTGTGGTGTGGTGTGGTGTGGTGTGGTGTGGTGTGGTGTGGTGTGGTATGGTATGGTATGGTATGGTATAGTATAGTATATAGTATAGTATAGTATAGTATAGTATAGTATAGTAAGTACATCTGTTTTAAACCTTTTCTATAGCATTACCTATGAAAAACACTAACTTTGAAACTTTAACCATAATTTCTAAGTCTTAATTCTAATTTCTAAGCGAAAAGTGGCAAAAATTAAACTAAAAAAAGCAAGGATGAGTTATGGGCTTTTGAAAATCAACCTGATGTGTGATAAAATAAAGGTATACAAAGTTTTAAAGTTGTCGTTTTAATAGAATGAAAGATATGAGGTTTCACCACCTTGCACGCAAACTTTAACCTTAATTTTTAAGTCTAAAAGGGCAATAATTTGATATAATCCAAAGAAAGAGTTATGGTTCTTGGCATACATAGTCAGGGTCATGATAGTGAACAACTTTCAAAGCTATAGTACAAGAAGTATGAAAGTAACTAGCTTGCACGTAAACTTTAACCTGAAATTTTAAGTAAAAACAAGGGCAATAATTTGATAAAAATCAGAGAAAGAGTTATGGTTCTTGGCAAACATAGTCAGGGTCATGATGGTGAACAAGTGTCTTTAGTTTCAAAGTTATAGTACAAGAAGTATGAAAGTAACTAGCTTGCAAGCAAACTTCAATCTGAAATTCTAAGTTGAAAATTGGCCATAATTTGATTAAAAATTAAAGAAAGTGTTATGGTTCTTGGCATACATAGTCAGGGTCCTTGAAAATCAACCTGATGTGTGATAAAATAAAAGTATACAAAGTTTTAAAGTTGTCGTTTTAATAGAATGAAAGATATGAGGTTTCACCACCTTGCACGCAAACTTTAACCTTAATTTATAAGTCTAAAAGGGCAATAATTTGATATAATCCAAAGAAAGAGTTATGGTTCTTGGCATACATAGTCAGGGTCATGATAGTGAACAACTTTCAAAGCTATAGTACAAGAAGTATGAAAGTAACTAGCTTGCACGTAAACTTTAACCTGAAATTTTAAGTAAAAACAAGGGCAATAATTTGATAAAAATCAGAGAAAGTGTTATGGTTCTTGGCAAACATAGTCAGGGTCATGATGGTGAACAAGTGTCTTTAGTTTCAAAGTTATAGTACAAGAAGTATGAAAGTAACTAGCTTGCAAGCAAACTTCAACCTGAAATTCTAAGTTGAAAATTGGCCATAATTTGATTAAAAATTAAAGAAAGTGTTATGGTTCTTGGCATACATAGTCAGGGTCTTTGAAAATCAACCTGATGTGTGATAAAATAAAGGTATACAAAGTTTTAAAGTTGTCGTTTTAATAGAATGAAAGATATGAGGTTTCACCACCTTGCACGCAAACTTTAACCTTAATTTATAAGTCTAAAAGGGCAATAATTTGATATAATCCAAAGAAAGAGTTATGGTTCTTGGCATACATAGTCAGGGTCATGATAGTTAGAGTTATGGTTATTAGCATACACACTTGGGAGATGATGATGAACAAGTATGCCAAGTTTCAAAGCTGTAGTATAAGTAGTATTGAAGTTATGAGTTTGTACAGTAGCTTGCACGCAAACTTTTAACTGAAATTCTTAGTCGAAAAAGGGCCATAATTTGATCAAAATGAAAGATTGAGTTATGGTTCTTGGCAAACACACTTGGGACATGATGGTGACCAAGTGTATCAAGTTTCAAAGCTTTAGTATTAGCAGTATTGAAGTTATGAGTTTGTACATTAGCTTGCACGCAAATTTTAACCTGAAATTCTAAGTCGAAAAAGGGCCATAATTTGATCAAAATGAAAGTTAGAGTTATGGTTCTTGGCATACATAATCGGGACATGATCATGAACAAGTGTGCCAAGTTTCAAAGCTGTAGCTATAGTAGTTTTTAAGATATAGGTAGGATGCACGCAAACTTTAACCAAAGCGGAACGCCGACGCCGACGCCAGAGTGAGTAGAATAGCTCGACATATTCTTCGAATAGTCGAGCTAAAAAAGAGCGAATTTCTCAGAAATTTTAGTCTTATTAGTTCATGTCGTGATCTGGTGTGAGAGAAATGTGTTGTGTGAGTAACGATTAACAACTTTCTATTTAAATGTAAATTTACTCTGGTACATTAATCGTGTAAGAATGTTACATGTTTCATTCTTTGTTTACAAGTCATCTACAGTTTATATTATATTTTTTTATATTTTATACCTTTGTTTGCGCTGTGAAATGTATCATGACATCTTCATATTATCTTTAAGACAAAATCTGCGATTTACAGTTGTATATAAAAACATGAAAAAGTAAGTATTCTGTATAGATGAAACACAGATATTTGAAAATTGTGTTAGAAGATACTACACATCAAAGTACTCGTACTCGTGTTTAAGCGATCTCGCATCGTTGTTTCGTGTTCTCGCCGGAGACAGAGCTAAACATCGATAGCCTAAACGGATAACCGTACAATACCATTTGTCAGTGTAACGCTTTAATTTTATTAAAGCTACGACAAAAAAGGTCATAAATACAATGAAAAGATACAGATGTTTTGTAATGATCATAGTGGATAGCAAAAAAGGACTATATACACGAGTTATTAAAATAAAATATTTTTATCAGAACATTTAAATTAGGGGCAACACGTAAACTCCACCATTATCCATTTCATGAATATTGGAATTTCCCATTATTAACCGAGCGAATCCCCATTATCCAATTTGCTCCAGGTGCCTCGGAAAAAATATGTTTGTTAAGGAATATACATATAATACTGGCTAAAGCGGGGTGGCATATTGATTGTCGATGTTCGGGCTATAATAACAGCAGTGTCGTGTACAAAAAAAACACGTTTAAATATAATTTAATGGGCATAATATGTTGTTTTTTGTAGAAATCTGGGATGTTGCGTGATCATGTTTTTACCTTATCTGACGACCGATTCAAAATGTATGGGTATCACAGGAAGGGTAGGTCATCACTTGATTGTTATCAATCGCAAAAGATTAGTATTAGATCACAATAACATAAAATTCATACAATAACTAACCTCTCTATGCTGTTTTCTCCGATCTGGAGATCTATCATTATTCTCACAATCTATCGTTATCCGCGATTCTCATTATCTGGTTACATACCGTGATTCCGTAGGATGCAGTAAAACGGTAATCCGGTCTCAATTGGTCGCAGTTAAGGAAATACACTTTCCTTTAAACTCATACCATATCCTTACGATAAATAACAGAACACATGAAAAACATTTTGTTTTTGTATTATATGTATAGAGCACTTGGACAATCACTGTGCAGTGTATGCGTAGGTGTGCTTAATGTAAACACATTTTAACAAATCATACCAGTGAAACAATGCATATATGCATATAAACATTTTACATATGTATAAAGAAATGCTGCAAAACATCAGACAATTATACAAATCAAACAGAATATTAATAAGCGATATTCACTTAACTGCCAATTTTTATTTTTTAAATTTGTCTTGTCCAGTCAATTGTCCAAAGCTGAATGCCTTATTCACTCAATCACTTTAGCACGAAAACTTCGTAATTGCTAGTTCATCGTCATACCTGTGATTAAGAGCAATACATGTCACACACGCCACTTCTTCATGGTCTTTGCAGTACATGTTGAGTACCTCGGATTTATGCTCGTCACATCGCTGTGTCGGAAAACTTGGCAGTGATCCTGACCCTGATCTCGTGGATCTAAAGTCGGATTTATCCAGCAATTTGTGATGTTCCATGGACGGAACAACTGAATGAATATTTACGCATGATGTACAGTAGTAATCTTTACAGTCCACGCAGTACTTAGCTGCCTATGCTCTCTTATTTTTCTTCTCACAAACACAACATTTATTGATAACTATTTCATCCGACATAATATCCTCCCCTCCGCTAGCCGCCATCTTGTCAACAGATATTTTTACTTCCTTTTTCTAAAATACCTCGTTGCTATAAACAGTTGATATGTTTACAATGACCTGATTTTAATGAAGTGCATGATAACCTTCAGAACAAGACAGTCAAGTATTTGTTAATTTAAATGTAGATTTTAAATATTTTGAGCAATACAAGAAGCACTGAGATACATCTTGACAAAACGGGGGTTATGGTCTTCGCGACCTATGTAGACCCAGATCATCTTGCGAATTCGCGGTCAGATCAATTCCTATAGGTAAGGTCCAGACATACGTGTTACAGACAGTTTAGGTCTACCAATCCAGTCCCGAAAGGTAACCTTATTTTCATTAAGTAAAAGAAAACCCCAAAAAGTCCATATTATTGCTGTTTAAATAAATAGTAACCCCTAATGACTACGTATGTTCATATTAATCATATTAGGGAGAGACTCAAACTAGCTCTGGTTCCGGAACGCTGTCCTATAAGTACCAAGCAATTGGTTCCGATCTCGGGAGCTGCCGTGAAATTCATCTACGTGTAGTGATGTAACTATTAACAGAGCATAATATTATTTGAGGTTTCAGCGTAAGATTTTCGATCTCATAAAGAACTGTGAATGACATGGAAAATATTTACTGTGGTATCATTATATTATATTATATATATGATGATGCTGACATCAGGAATTCCGCAGCTCTCGTCCGTCAATGATCTAGATTATCTGAAAGAAACTCTGGCATGAAATCTCAAAGATGATGCTGCTATCAGACAGTTCAAAAATAAAATGACAGAAGCGCTGAATTCAAAATCGACACTGTTGAATTGGAAAATTCATCTAATGGCACATTAACCTTACTCCAAGTGATTTGGCTGTTATCGAATGTCAAACAGTGTAGATCCAGATCAACCGACACACATCTGTGCAATCTTATCATGACCACTATTACCGTACACTGTTTGGTTGTTAATTTATAAGTTTTTTTTCTGACAAAAAAAACTAAATTGAAGATCCTGATCAGATGGCATGGATTTACTGGCTATTCTGGATTTACACTATTCGCACCATGCAAAAACATGTATAAAAGGAGTGAGGTAAAGTTTGTGAGAAATAACAACAAGCTGGTGCTGGTCTCTTTTGTGCTTTTCTGGAATAAAAATGTACATATTTTTCTTTTGAATATCAGCTCTGGGGTAAACATCTGTTCCGTATTAAGTTAAAAACCTTTCTCCATATATACCATTTTTATCGTTTGTGTCTGTGACCATTGTAGATCCAGATCAGCTGGCACATCCCTGACATCTTATCTGGATATACACTGTTCGCTAAACAACCAAATTAATCTAAAAGTGATAAGTGTAGATCCCAATCCAGTGGCACGGATTTACCAGCTGATGTGGATCTACACTGTTTGCACTTTTGATAAAACCTAAATACATGTATATGGAGGGCATTTTGTTAATTTTCTTGAAATAATCACCTCTTTAGTAAATGGTTCTTCAGTTTTTAGTTTAAACCTTTTTTCCGTAGACACACCTTTATCGCGTGAGCGAATAATGTAGATCCAGATCAGCCGGCATATCTGTGCCGTCTGACAAGGATTTGCACTGTTCGCTTTTTGTTTCGTTAGGTTATTTCTTACCAAAATGTGACCAGTGTGCAGATTCTGATCAGATGGCATGGATGTGTCGGCTGATCTGGGTCTTTACTGGTCGCCAATATGAAAAAATGTGTAAATATGGAGGGAATGGTTAAAATAATTGTGCTGATTCATTTGATTACCATTAAGATGTGTAAATACCTAATAATAGTTACGCTATGTGATAATTATGTTTACATTCCTAATTATGTGCCATGATACAACTAGTTATCTGACATAATGCATTCCTTATGTGCCATGATATAACAAAAATCTGACATAATATGGGGCACACCATGGGAAAATGTACCTTTGGTTATATTTTTATGCCCTCACAAAGTGGGAGACATATAGAGTTGCACTCGTCCGTCCGTACGTCCCCAAATCTTGTGGCATCAACTCCTCCTAAACTATAAGGCGGATTTCTTTCAAACTTGCACAGATGATCAAGCAGGATGTGTAGATGATCGTAAAGAAAGGAATTTTTCCTGCGACCATTTTTACCAGAGTTATGGCCCTTTGTTAATTTCAGTTATAAAATCTTGTGGCGTCAACTCCTCCTAAACTACAAGGCAGATTTCTTGCAAACTTGCACAGATGATGAAGCAGGATGTGTAGATATTGTGAAGAAAGGATTTCTTCCTGCGACCATTTTTACCAGAGTTATGGCTCTTTGTTATATTCATTAATTCAATCTTGTGGCGTCAACTCCTCCAAAACTATAAGGCAGATTTCTGTTATTTTGATATAACAAAAATCTGACATAATATGGGGCACACCATGGGATACTGGCAAGTTTCAGTTAAAGAGGAAGACCGTTACAAAACAGCATTCCAAGTGGGTCCTCTGGGATTTTATGAATTTAATAGAATGCCCTTTGGTCTGACCAATGCACCAGCGACGTTTCAAAGGCTGATGGAGAGATGCATGGGAGATCTTAATCTTCGAGACTGTCTCATCTATTTGGACGACGTCATCATCTTTTCATCAACTTTTGAGGAACATCTGAAACGTCTAGAAGCTGTTTTTGCTAAGCTTGCTGAACACAATTTAAAGCTGAAACAATCAAAATGTGAATTCTTAAAATCAAAAGTTACTTACCTTGGTGACGTGGTATCAGAAGATGGAATATCCGCAGATCCTGATAAAATCGCAGCAGTGAAGTCATGGCCAATACCAAAAACAATCAAAGAGGTTCGACAGTTCCTTGGCTTTACTAATTACTATCGGCGATTTATCAAGGGATACGCAGCAATCGTTAGACAATTAATCGACCTTCTGATCGGCCATACCACAAAGAAACAGCAGAAATCAAATAAGAAGAAAACACCATTCCATTGGGATCTAGAACATCAAGAGGCGTTTGATAACATCATAGAAAAACTCACCAATCCTCCTGTACTTGCCTACGCAAATTACCAACTTCCGTTTAAGGTACATACCGATGCATCATCAACTGGACTTGGTGCCGTGCTTTATCAGCGTCAAGGTGGCGTCGACAAGGTAATAGCATTTGCAAGCCGAGGTTTAAAAGCGTCTGAGCGACATTATCCTGCACACAAACTTGAGTTCCTTGCTCTCAAGTGGGCAATCACAGAGAAGTTCAATGACTACCTGTACGGTTCAAAGTTTGATGTGCTGACCGACAACAATCCTCTGACTTATGTACAAACGACGGCAAAGTTTGATGCAACGGGGGACCGCGACAGCATTGCTTGTATGTCTTACGACGCTCGCAATTGTGCATGGAAAGTACCCTCTGGAATTCGAGGACGAATTTCCAAGTTGTGAGGGAAAAATGTCGCGGTACGAATCTAGTCACTATCTGGGGAGAAGATGTGTAAGCGGCCCGGATAGCTCGGTCGGGAGAGCACTCGCCCTGTAAGCGAGGGGTCCCGGGTTCGAGTCACGGTCTGGATGCACATTCTTTCTCACCCTGTGACATTTGGTTATACCTTTGGACATTACCTTTGGTTATATTTTTTGACATTTTAGTTGTTACTATATTTGGAAAGATCTTACAACCATGTAATATTTTCTCATAACAATTTGGAGATTTTTTTTTACACATTTTCACATGATGCTTTTTTGGCCGAAAAATACATAATGAATAATGTTGTGAGCGAAACTTTTTGACATCGTCTCTAGAATTATCTGAAGGTACCTTTTCCCGAGATGCGCCCAATATAATGTATTTCCAATCATTACGACATAGTGCTGATATTTTTAGAACATTTTGAATAAAAAAAAAGGAAATTTTATTTTTAACATCTAAAGATTAGTTTAGTTTTACTTCTTAAGGAATTCAGAAACCTATCATACTTGATCTAGCACAGTTGTGGGCATCTGCCTTGTGCATTCGAATGCACCTGGGCCATTAAACTGCATACTTAATTTTAAAAATTGAAATATATTCACTAGGAATTTACTTTGAAATATATTCACTAGAAAACGTTTTACCATCATTAGTTGCTTTCTTACCGGTCAAAAATATTATTAACAGTTACTGTCCTACAAAACTTACAAAACTACTATTATCTGGTACTGTGGTATCATTTGATTTCGCTGGCACGAAATTTCGCGCAATCGGCGAAAAATACTGTTTCGTGCGGACGTAAATTCGCGCAAATCCAATTTTTCAAACCAAAAAATATTATTATCGATAAATTTAAAACTTACCCGTTATCAATACCTATTGCTTATTTGAACACGCGAGGTAATCATGTGTAAGTTTGCCCCCTGTCAATTACCACTTCCTTTGTTAGTCAATTATCCGACCGCTGTTTATTCGTCGCCGCTAATTGACACGCGACCCGTTTGATCCACCTATCTGGACCATTCATATCATAATTGGCATGTTAAATTTCGTACCCGTTTTATGGTCTAAAGTGTCAATTACTTGCTTAACAAATACTCAAAAAAGTGTTGATACATTAAAAATGATCTGATCTTATCTTATTAAAAATGAGATGACAATGATACTGTGCGGTAAAACGTGACCTGACCTAAATGCGCGGACTAAATTGTCGTTCAAATTTTGAAGTAACATTAAACATATTCCAAAAGAAATTCGACAGTTATAACTAATTTTATTTACTTTCTTAACAAAAGTATTCGATACTTCTAATTTATATCGAATTGCGAGACGGGCAACAATATATAAAGTGTAGGTCCATTCGGATATAGCACGATTCGGATACGTATGTGAAACTTTATGTTTAATTTTAGCTTAGTTTTTAAATTCGCGCACTGGTCCGAGCGCGAAATACGCGAAAATTAAGCCATCGCTTAATAAAATGATACCACAGTAAATTTGCAGAAGTGTTTCAATAGTTGTTGATTATATGTTATTTTTGTTCCAATTATTTATATAACTGTGTACTAGCATGCTGGCAGAAACAAAATATTTTTTCTGTTTATGTAAATGGAAAGATCTGTTTACATGTATTAGATTTTCTTGCAAAGCCACAAGGCGCAGGATTATAAAAATAAGATTGAAGCATTTGAAGCATCTCAAGCATTTGATTGACTGAAATGGGAACCAGTCACCATTTCAGCCAATCATTTGCTTGAGGTTTGAGACTGGTCAGACTTAGTTTTATAATTTTGGAAACATAATGATTTTGTTAGTTCTCAGCAATGATTATGTTGCTGATTGGACATTTCCTGTTGTTGAAATTTCATGTTCCCTAAGTTTTATTTTATTTAAAAATCTCGTTTTTGTATACAGTAATAAACACTTCATTATGTTTTTTATGATGATTCTAATAAAACTTTGATACAATCTTTTGTTGGTATTAAAAAATTAGTGGTAGATCCCTTATACATAAATGTTATCACAGCAGTTTATGGGTCCAGAGTGAGCTCAGTGGGTTGCTTAACCTTTTTCATTTCGACATCAGTATTTAATTTTATGGAGATTTTGTTACCATACCAATTGAATACTTAACATTGTCTATAACTTTGCCATTTCTTAATATTTCACCAGAAAATGCTGGAAGGCCACTCCTATAAATAATAGGATGATGGACTGTGAAATGTACAACTTTTGAGAGAACTTTATTCTACCAATTAAGTGGTACTTTCAGTACTGGGCCCAAGATCATATCAATAAGATTGGATACCAGTCTTAAATCTCAAGGATCTAATTGGCTAAAATGGTAACCAGTCGCCATTTCAGCCAATAAGATGCTAGAGATTTTAGACTGGTGTCATGATTTAGTTTTATGATCTGGTACCGGCAGTCTAACATTATTATTAGGGAGAAATACTTTCTAGTGTACGTTAGTTTTGTCCACCGTAATAACTGAAAAAACTTCATGCGCCATTTTTATGTCTCCCCCCCCCCTCTGGGGGAGACATTGTTTTTGCCCTGTCCGTCTATCCGTCTGGCTGTCTGTCCGTCTGTCACACTTCGTTTCCGCTCAATAACTTGAGAACCCTTTGACCCAGAGCCTTCAAACTTTATAGGGTGATAGCCCTTATTGAGTAGAAGAACCCTATTGATTTTGGGGTCAGTAGGTCAAAGGTCAAGGTCACAGTGACCCAAAGAGTGAAAACCGTTTCCGCTCAATAACTCGAGTACCCTTTGACCCAGAGCCTTCAAACTTCATAGGGTGATAGCCCTTATTGAGTACAAGAACCCTATTGATTTTGGGGTCAGTAGGCCAAAGGTCAAGGTCACAGTGACCCGAAGAGTGAAAACCATTTCTGCTCAATAACTCGAGTACCTTTTGACCCAGAGCCTTCAAACTTCATAGGGTGATAGCCCTTATTGAGTAGACGAACCCTTTTGATTTTGGGGTCAGTAGGTCAAAGGTCAAGGTCACAGTGACCCGAAGAGTGAAAACCGTTTCTGCTCAATAACTCGAGTACCCTTTGACCCAGAGCCTTCAAACTTCATAGGGTGATAGCCCTTATTGAGTAGAAGAACCCTATTGATTTTGGGGTCAGTAGGTCAAAGGTCAAGGTCACAGTGACCCGAAGAGTGAAAACCATTTCAGCTCAATAACTCGAGTACCCTTTGACCCAGAGCCTTCAAACTTTATACGGTGATAGCCCTTATTGAGTAGAAAAACCCTATTGATTTTGGTGTCAGTAGGTCAAGGTCACAAGGGCCCGAAGAGTGAAAACCGTTTCTGCTCAATAACTTGAGTACCCTTTGACCCAGGGACTTCAAACATCATAGGTTGTTAGCCATTATAGAGTAGAACCTTATTGATTAGGGGGTCAGTAGGTCAAAGGTCAAAGTCACAGGGTCCTGAAGAGTAAAAACCATTTCCGCTCAATAACTGGAGTACCGTTTGACCCAGAGCCTTCAAACTTCATAGGGTGATAGCCCTTATTGAGAAGAAGAACCCTATTGATTATGGGGTCAGTAGGTCAAAGGTCAAGGTCACAGGGGCCTGAAGAGTGACAACCGTTTCCACTCAATAACAGGAGTTCTACTTTACCCAGAGCCTTCAAACTACATACGATGGATGTCCTTATTGAGAAGAGGACTCCTATTGATTTTGGGGTCAGTAGGTCAAAGGTCAAGGTCGCAGGGGTCATGGCGCAGCGGGGGGAGACATGCGTTTTTCTCAAAAAACATCTAGTTTCTGTTTAATATATACATTTTTTATTGGACCCTGTTGCTTGATTAACTGATGAACTAATGTTTTGAAAGTGAACAGCCAACTAATTCCAAAAGATGCTTAATGAAAATCTTTTTTCAAACGTAGATTACATATAAGAATTAAATTATTTTACTTAACCAAATCAATAAATAATAATAATTGATTTATGTCAACAAAAATACATGACTTTTATTGTTAAATTTTCACGACGCAAAAATATATTGTAGAAATGTGAACTGCTCATGACATATATTTAGACAGCACCGCTATAGAGATTTATTAATTTTAAATTTCTAAAAATGACAATTATATTAACTTTATTGTAAAGTGGCTGACAGTTAAAAATGCAGTTTGTTCGTAATCTATTGACTTCATACTTAATTTTTTATGACAATTGACACGATTCTGCATTATACATTTGTATTTCTTATTCACAGGAAACCAATCTCTCAAACATGTTCCAGTATATATGTTCAATTACTATAAATAACATGTTATTTATACCAGCTCCAGCACACTAACATAATTGCTCACATCTTTTGTTACATATAATCTTCTTTTCTGCAAGTCATAGCACACTGAACTAGGCAACCTGATATTTGCTATCTGTCCTACAAGCTTGTGATCCTGTCCTATCTGAACGACATTGTCCCAGCCACACACAAACACATTACTACCGTCTGTACACACTCCACAGCAACCTTTAGCTTGGATCTCACTATCACTGAGAGTGGACAGGTAATTTCCCTGAATGTCAAGTGTTATCAAACCATTGTTACGGTCAGCCACAAACACTTTGTTTCCATCAGCACTAACTGCAATGTGTCTGTTTGCACCGAATATAAGGCCGCGGAATATATTTATTATACCAGGGGCCCTGTGTGTTATTTTCTTTAACTCCTTACCATTGATGTCATGAATGTACACCGAGTTATTACTATCTGATATGAATAGTTTACCATTGTGGTGAGCCAGACCCCAGCAATCATGGTTTAATGTAAGAGTACGAGTAGCACTCATCTGATCACCCATTAACACAAACTGTACAGTGTTATTCAACAGACTGACAGCAGCCTCGGTCTTGCTGACCTGACAGACAGCGTTTGGCTGAGCTATCAAGCTGAGGTAATCTGTAACTTTCTCTGTAGCCAGGTTCAAACGTTTAAGCTTATTATTCATGAAATCGGCCAGAAGCAGGAAGCCACCATCAGTGATACAGGAACCACTTATGATGCAGTCATATTCGCCTTCTGGAAGTTTTATGCTTACTTTTCGCTGCTTTGTTACTTTGTATAATGTGTTTTTTGGAAGCGTGTCGATTGGAGTGTTTTGTTGGGATTTTACTGCCAAGCGCGTGTTTGGAACAGAAGATAATTGACATGTAACTTTGCCAAATACCTTCAATTTTTGCATAAACGACCTCATACTTTGATCAGCAGCAAAAGAGACCGTTTCATACGGCTGTCTCTGTTGTTCAATCATCTCTGTCTCGCACTTTTTTGCCATTTTTTCAAAAGTCTTGACGCAGACGAATTCTTGTACCTTGTTTCCCTCCAAGGTTCGTAGATGGTTATCCATCGCATTCAGAGCATCTATCTGGTTTTCAGCAATTTTAATTTCTTCCGCAAGGGACTTTTCTATTCTGTCGAATTGTTTCTTTAACTCTAGTATAGTGTCTCTTTCTATGTCATCCAACAGTGTTTGCAGTTCTTGTTTGAATGATTTGACAGAATCCACTGCTGTATCTAGAGATATAGTTAGCAACTGTTTATGGGCTTCTTTTGATTTCTTGGTCTCTTCAATTTGTGTCCTTGTTAACTCTATACTGCGCTCTGTGTTACTCATTTCCGGTATTTTACATAGCGTGTCAATATTTTTAGATATGGACAATAAGTTTTTGCAAGACCTGTAAAATGAACAAGTATATATTTAATAATCGAAAATGGAACTTTGAAAGCAACCGAGAACGACCAATATGAAATATTGTGGAATGGTTTGGATAATGTCTATTAATGCGGTTTAGCGAAAATGAATATTACTGCCAACGAAGCCTAGCCCCGATTTGAGAGCAAAAGATCGATAACCACACAAGTAAACAACACAACTTTTGATTCATCCTAAACGATTGTGTGCTTATGATCGAGATCATGGAAATTTCGGCGCAGTATTGATGGACTAATAATATTCAATAAACAGCGAATTTCGAGATGAATATTTGGTTTAAATATAAGCACATCTACATGTGTAAAATGTTAAACTGGTAATGTTATCATGAGTTATCTTTCTGAGCATCTTTATTAAAAATAATACAAAATGACTTGCAAGACTTGCATTATTTTTTAAACATACCATTTCATATTATTTATTTGTAAAATTAGACTATCGTGAACTAAACTCAAAGCAGCTCATTAAGGTTATGTACAGCAATTTTGAATATGGTATCATTTATGGTTTTTGCTTTCAACTCTTTGCATCTTATGGGGTTCCCCTAACGATTTTAACCAACTGGAAATCAGCTTTTATTTTGTATTCAATAATCTTAAAGCGAGTTCACTAAATCGCAAGAAAACTACGTGAGGTCACGAAATCACAATGCACAATCGAAAAACCTAGATGCGAGGTCGAAAATCGCGATGCAAGGTCGCGAAAGTACGATGCGATGGCGCGATATAAATATGGCGTAACCGCATCGTATTTTTGTGACCTCGATCTTGTTTTCGCGACTTCCAGCGTGATCTCTTGTTTGAATGTTCTCGTTCCCCTCTCTGTTGAATTTACTCATTAATTTTAATTAATAAACAATAATTCAGTGATAAGACCAAATTAAGTTCATTTTGCTCTCGATTGAATCCTCTTACCTGTGACTGAGACCAATACATGTCTCACAAGCCACTTCATCATGGTCTTGGCAGTACATGTTGAGTACCTCGGATTTGTGCTCGTCACATCGCTTCGTCGGAAAACTCGGCAGACATCCTGCTCTTAATTGCGTGGATTTAAAGTCGGATTTATCCAGTAATTTGTGATGTACCATGGACGGAACAACTGTGTGAATATTGACGCATGTTGTACAGTAGTAGTCTTTACAGTCCGCACAGTACGTAGTAGCCTCCGTTTTCGTATTCTTTTTCGCACAAACAGAACAGTTGTTGATGACTATTTCATCCGACATAATGTCCTCCCCTCCGCTAGCCGCCATTTCGTCACGTATATTTTTACTTCCTTTTCGAAAATACCACGTTACTATAAACAGTGGATATGTTTACACGCACCTGTCCTTGTAACGATGAAATGATTTAAATTGCATTCATAATTACATTTTACAATGGAAACACAATACTCAACAACTGATTTATAAAATGTACGGATATAAATACCGCTTAAATATTTTAATTAAGTACACATTTAAACAGAGGTTACAACAAGCACTGAGATTCACTATGACAAAATGGGGTCTATGGCATATTCAACCACGATAGACACAGATCATCCTACACATTTGTGTATTCAGTCTAGGGTCTACACTGACATGACTGACTCATTGTCACTGTAAGAATTTAGTCAGACAAGCACTCTTAATGCAATGCTTTTTCAGACAATGTAAATCTGCAAATTGATCTGGATCTACAGTTATCGCAACGTCAATCACCTTCTTTGTAGTCTAACATCAAAAAGTAAATTTCTGACGGATTTCGGGTAGACCACTGAATTATACGTTTATAGTATAGAAAGGTAGTCGAGCTGATTTTTTGACTCTTGATTATGAGATAATTCAGAACGACATAACTCAAATAGTCAACTAAATTGGACGAAATATTTAACTGCGTTTGTTATTTCTTAGATTTCAAAAAGAAAGTTGCAGAGAGGGTTTAGTGGGATTGCTCGAACCCTTTTTTTTTGGTTAGCAATATTTAGTTTTGAAAGGGAATTAGGTCCAGATAGTTTGAAATTATCATGTTACTTAACTTAGATTACCCCCAAACGAACCCCATTTTGGCCAGCAATATTTAATTTTTAAGAGGGATTATGTCTAGATAGTTGGTAATTATCATGTTACTAACCTTACATTACCCCTTTTCTTGAAATCTTGAAATCTTGCATCCGACCCTGTATGTGATATCCGGTATGCTAAAATGGGGCGCGTCGCGGGAAAAGGTTGACGTCAATCATTGAAATTACGTCATAAAGTTGAGCAGACGACATTGATTATTATGCATTTAGCGTTAAAAATGTCATTTTATTGTCAAGATGTGTAAGAAAAGCACTTGTAAGTTATTATCAATTGATAGCTAGATAGTTGTAAGTTCTTTCTAAATATAGTAACAACTAAAATGTCACAAAATATGACCGAAGGTACCTTTTCCCGTGGCGTGTCCCAATTATGTTATGCTAAGTATAACCTTCCACTGTGATTCCAACGCGTTCATATTATCATTTTTTCAAGACGTTGTTCCTCTTATTGTTTACAGTAGAAGTAAACTACAGTGATTTTGTTATGGTACTTTTTTAGTTTTCACCAGTGTTCCTCTTATTATTGAGAGTTATACAGGCCTGGCGTATGGTATCTTCTTTTTTTACATGAAATCTCCGGATTTCTTTAGATTACAAAACCCATGAAGTAGCAAAATTATTTACAGTTGAATGGGAAGCATGGTACATGATTATGATTCTACCTCACACAACAAATTTTCTGTTCATTAGAGATTTCGTGGAATTCGTCAGACACTGCTTCGTTCGCCATTGTTCTTCTTATTAATCCATTTTTAGTAAACAATGGTATTCCTGTTGCCATGAAGCGTATTAGTAATCTATGGTGCCCCGAATGAGGATAAGTACCAAGATTATGCTGCTCTCGGTAGCTGTTTTTATTGGGTAGACCATCAAACTTTGAATCTTTTGGAGCCTGATCTGAGAGCCTATCGCATAAAAAGGAGCCTCGGACAGCTGCTTGAGTGGTTCTAATTCCGACTGGCTATCATTATAAGGAGATCGTCTGACTTCCAATCCAAATGGTTCTTCTCCAGCCTATCGTATAATTGCTCCTTGTCCCGGTGGATATAAAAGGGATGTAGTATCTATCTGCACATTCCCAACTGTTGTGCTTTTTCCACCAGCTGGATAAGCTTATCGTGTAAGTTAAGATGACTAAAAATCCAGTGGTACTGATCCCGGTAGACTGTTTTATTCCGGAGTTATTCGAACTACCAATGCGGTACGTGGTTCTAGTCCGAACTGGATATAGTATTTGGATTAACTTAATGTAAGATTCGAACTACCAATTAAGTGTTTGGCATCATATTGGAATAGAACTTCGAACTAGCAACACAGCAGTTTTGGTACCGCAAGCTTATTACTTATTCTGGACCACCAATTCCAGTGGTGCCTGTCCCGGCAGACTGTAATACTTCTAAGTGATTCAGACTACCAACATAGTGGTTCTATGCCGGTCTGGATATAGGTTTTTGGAAGAACTTAGGTAGATGATATAGGAGAGGTTCGAACTACCAATTAAGAGTTAAAGTTCCCGCTGGCATCATATTGGAATAGAGCTTCGAACTAGCAACACAACAGTTTTGGTACCGCAAGTTTATTAAGGATAATGAGGGCCACCAATTCCAGTGGTGCCTCTCCCGGCTCGCTATAATATTATGGGAGATATTTAAACTACATCGCTTGATGTCGTACATGTATTAGTAGGAATACATCGGTTAGTGTCCCGATGAAGCAGTATATTACGGAGAAAACTGGGGTCGTTCACTTTTTTTTCGTCACGGCAAACTGTTTTATTATCGAGAGCTTCTGATTACCAATGTTGTGACTCTTTAACCTACATAAGACTGAATTGTGGCTAGCTTTGAACTATACAGATATAGTTGTTCTGATAAAGGCATGCTTTCATGTGTACATTAGTTTAATCCACAGCCATTAATGAGCACTCTTTAAGCGCTAAATTTTTCTACCTACGAGTATGAAGGAAATATAAAATGATTTTAATTTATCATCTGGTAATGTTTATCAATTCAACAACGACAAACAACACGTCTCTCATGATGATTACTGAAAATCTTTATTTAATAGAAGATTTATTACAATTAAATTTCATATATTATTTTAACGATAAACTAAAAAAAACAACAAATAATTATAAAATAAACATTTACATTATGTTATTGTTAATGTTGAAATTTTTAAACGACCTTAGTATATCGCCACCAGTTTAATGTATTATTTTAGGCAATAGAGTTTAGCTTTGTCTCAGCCGATGCTGAAAGAGGTCATTATGAATTTTAAAGTTTTCATGTTTAGGACAGATAAAAATAAATGTGTACAGATGTGAAAAACATGCACGTATATTTGCACAACTTGTCCATAGAGAATTTTTAAATTTCACTTTTGAAATACTGGAATGATTACTATAATTATTTAATGGAAATGGATGTATATTGTACAAAAAAAATCAAGTTTGTGTATGTTCTTTAGATTTAGATTTAATTCAGTTGTATAATAGACACGATTCTGCATTCTAATATCATTCATAAGAAAACAATTTCACTGCAATGTTCCAACTAAATAAGATTAAATGAATGCATGTGTACAACTAATGTATGCTATTTGTACACAGGTATATGTTAGAGTACTGTCAACAACATGTTGCTTACACCAGCTCCAGCACACTTACATCATTGCTCCCATATTTTGTTACGTATAATCTTCTTTTCTGAGAGTCGTAGCACAATGACAGAGGCGACCTGATAGTTGCTATCTGTCCTACAAGCTTGTGATCCTGTCCTATCTGAACGACATTGCCCGAGTACAATGTATCGGCACACCAGCCACAAACAAACACATTACTAACATCTATACACACTCCAAAGCAAAATGAAGATTGGATCTTACTCTCACTGAGAGTGGACAGGTAATTTCCCTGAATGTCAAGTGTTATCAAACCTTTGTTATAGTCAGCCACAAACACTCTGTTACTATCAGAACTGACTGCAATATGTCTGGCATCACCGAATATGGGGCGATGGATTAAATTTATCATACTGGTAGGGGCCCGGTATGTTATTTTCTTTAACTCCTTACTATTCATGTCATGAATGTACATTGATTTTACTGAGTTACCTCTATCGGATATGAATAGTTTACCATTGTGGTGAGCCAGACCGTGACAGTAATGGTTAAATGTAAGAGTACGAGTAGCACTCATCTGATCACCCATTAACACAAACTGTACAGTGTTATTGTCCAAACTGACAGCAGCCTCGGTCTTGCTGACCTGACAGACAGCGTTAGGCCTAGATATCAAGCTGAGGTAATCTGTAATCATCTCTGTAGCCATGTTCAAACTTTTAAGCTTACTGTTGCTGTTATCGGCCAGAAGCAGGAAGCCATCATCAGTGATACAAGAACCCCGTATGTCGCACTTTCCTGCGTAGTTTGGAAGCTGTATGTCTACTTCCCGCTGCTTTGTTACTTTGTATAATGTGGCCGTGTGAGTGTTTTGCTGGGATTTTACTGCCAAGCGCGTGTTTGGAACAGAAGATAATTGACTAGTGACTTTGCCAAATACTTTCAGGTTTTGCAGAAACGGCTTAATACTTTGATCATCAGCAAAAGAGACCGTTTCATCCGGTTGTCTATGATGTTCACTCATCTCTGCCTCGCACTGTTTTGCCAGCTTTTCAAAAGTCTTGAGGAAAACGAATTCCTGGACCTTGTTTCCCTCCATTGTTCGTAGTTTTGTAGCCATCGTATTCAGGGTTTGTTTGTTTGTTTGGGGTTTAACGCCTGGTTTCAACACCTTTCTGGTTATATCCCGGCGGTCAGTCCACCTAACCGGTGTTCCTGGGTCTCTAACCAGTACTTACCAATTTCTCCGCAAGCGACTGACTGCTTCCTCACTTGAATCAGAGGTGAGGGACAAATGACTCTCTGACGCAATGTCCGAGTTCAATTGTCACGGAGAAATTTTTCCCGCCTCGGCTGGGGATCGAACTCACGACCCCTGGATTGACAGTCCGATGCTCTATCCACTGAGCTAGCCGGGCGGGCTCATCGTATTCAGGGAATCTATCTGGTTTTCAGCAATCTTTATTTCTTTCGCAAGGGACTTTTCAATTCTGTCAAAATGTTTCTTTAATTCTAGTATAGTATCTCTTTCTATGTCATCCAACAGTAATTGCAGTTCTTGTTTGAATGATTTGACAGAATCCACTGCTGTGTTTAGAGATATAGTTAACAACTGTTTATGGTCTTCTTTTGATTTCTTGGTCTCTTCAATGTTTGCCCTTGTTAACTCTATACTGCGCTCTATGTTACTCATTCCTGATGTTCTGCATAGATTGTTAATATTTTCAGGTATGGACAATAAGTTTCTGCAAGACCTGTAAAATGAACAAGTATCTATTTAATAATCAAAAATAGAACTTTGAAAGCAACCGAGAACGACCAATATGAAATATTGCGGAAGGGTTTGGATAATGTCTATTTATGGGTCTAGCGAAAATGAATATTACTGCCAACGACGGCTAGCCCTGATTTGAGTGCAACTGATCAATATTCACACAAGTAAACAACACAACTTTATATCCATCCTAAACGATTGTGTGCCTATGACCGCGATCATGGACGATTCGGTCAAATATTGATGGAATTATAATATTCAATGAACTTAACTTAAAGCTGCTCAGTAAGATTATCTACAGTAATTTTAATATATGGTATCATTTATGGGTTTTGCTTTCAACTCTTTGCATCTGATAGGGTTCCCCTAATGTTTTAAACCAACCGGAAAACAGCTTTGATTTAGTATTTAATGATCTGAAGGCGAGATCATGAAATTGCAAGTAAAGTATGTGAGATCACGAAATCACAATGCAAAATCGCGAAACCGCGATGCGAGGTCGCAAATCGCGATATTAATATGGCGTAATCGCATCTTATTCTTGTTTTCTCGACCGTCCAGCGTGATCTCGCGTTTGAATGTTCTCGCTCCCCTCTCTATTGACATTTACTGATTTATTTTAATATATAATAGTTCAGTTATAATTAGACCTAATTAAGTTGACTTTGCGTGCGATTGAATCCTCTTACCTGTGATTGAGACCAATACACGTCACACAAGCCACATCGTCATGGTCTTTACAGTACATGTTGAGTACCTCGGATTTGTGCTCGTCACATCGCTGTGTCGGAAAACTCGGGAGATATCCTTCACTTAATCGCGTGGATTTAAAGTCGGATTTATCAAGCAATTTGTGATGTACCACGGACGGAACATCTGCGTGAATATTTACGCATGGTGTACAGTAGTAGTCTTTACAGTCAACACAGTACGTAGTAGCCTCTGTTTTCGTATTCGTTTTCGCACAAACACTGCATTTATTGATAACTCTGTCATCCGACATAAAGTCCTCCCCTCCACTAGCCGCCATCTTGTCAACAGATAATTTTTACTAACATGTCATATGATTATCTGACCTAATAAATGATATGCATGTCATGATAACCTCTTGATATTGCTGCGTGATGAAATTATTCAAACACAACTCAAAATCAGTTATTGATCATTCAAACAACGCTCAAATAGTGTTTATTGCAATTAAAAAGAAGTTGCTACAAAATGTTGTAACTTGAAAATATTTCACTGAAACACGAAGTCTTTTTCAAAAATCTGAAAAATTGGGAATTTGAGGTGTGCGGGGGTAATAAGCTACTGTACAAAAGTACAAAATATAGAATGACAAATACAGTGGGGAAAATGGTATTCCATAGTTTCAAAAATACCAATTTTATTTCGCTAAAAACACTACTATTCACTTGAAAACATAGATCTAATACACTGATTTGCCATAATTAGATATAAACATTATACCGACCATCACATTGATGGTAAAATTTGCGAGTACTTGTAGGTGTCATTTAATCTCCCAGTGACACAGACTGCAGTCTAAGTCCTACTGCACTTACAGACAGCGAGAGGCGGATGTACCAAGCCGGGATATTATGTTACCGATCCAGTCTTGTTAACAAGATCAGTCGGAATCAGAAAGCTATCATCCGTGATACAGGAGCTAGTTATGGTGCAGTTATTTGTGTAAACTTCGTGTTTTATGTAATACTATACTTATGTCAGTGTTTGCCATTACATTGTACAGACTGTTCCTTAGATAGATGACTGTGAGAACGTTTGGTTAGGATATTACGGCCAGTCGCGATTTGAAATTTATGATAATTGACACGTGACGTTTTACATTCAGTTGTTTTAAACATGTTCTGTGTTGAGTTTAAACCTTTATTCCATAGATACACCTCTATTGCGTGGGTGAACAGTTTAGATCCAGATCAGGATCTAAACTGTTAGCTTTTTTCATTATGTTATAACTTTGGATTCTGCTCAGTCTTGTATACTTGGTTGTTGAAAAACCAGGTTTCGTCGCATTGCGGCGCTTTATGTCATTTATGTCTGTCACCATTGTAGATCCAGATCAGCTGGCACATCCCTGCCATCTGATCTGGATCTACACTGTTCACTTATTGGTTAGAAAAAAACCTAATTAATCTAAAAGTTAACAGTGTAGATCCTAATCTGGTGGCACGGATTTATCAGCTGATTGGATCTATACTGTTTGCACTTTTGATAAAACCTATAAAAATGTAATATGGAGTGACGGGTTAAATTCATTTTGGAACACTTTGTAAATTTTTTTGAAATCATCACCTCTTTGGTAAATGGTTCTTCAGTATTTAGTTTAAAATGATTGTGCTGATTCATTTCATTACCATTAATAAGTGGAAATGCCTAATAATAGTTACGCTATGTGATAATTATATTTACATTCCTTAGGTGCCATTATACAACTAGTAATCACACATTATGCATTCCTTTAGTGCCCACAGGTGGAAGGATCGTACCCTGGTACCCCCCCCCCCCCCGACCTCCCCTGCAGACACTACCCACCCCAGTCCAAAAAAAATCCAGTCAACCAGACAGCAAATTGCATTGAATTTAATCTTTTTCATAAAAATACATGAAAAAAAATATCTTCCTAATTTTTATGTATATGGTCACTTACCATAGACAAGGTCAGTTAGAGATGTCGTTTGAAAATTACTATGTTTCTTCTTAAACCATTTCAATTTTTTTAAGTAATTTTTTTAACCCACAAAACTCATAAACACTTTGTTGCAAATCAATCTAGCTCTAAGAAAAAGTTTACTTCGAAGAAAAATTCCCAGAAGTTTTCAATCTACAGTCGAAAATGTCCACCATGGTATAGCGCTTTTAGACGTAACCAGAACAATCCCACACATTTCATAACATAGATTTTCAATAAATACTTGGTCAATACGAGCGATGCGGTAAATGACAACCACCTGCAAGCAAATAATATGGAAGGCTTCTACAAATTCCACCGATCATCTTACTTTTACTCAAGTGTTACCGATGCTAACGCCGAATTTTCATGATTTTCTACCGTCATCATTTTGCACTGTTTATTGTCTTCGGATACCTTTTGATAGATTCGTTGAAGCATGAATGTCGGCGAAATAAATATGCGGTCCCGTATATACATGAAATCTGGAGTTATTAAGTTTCTTTGACAATGACTATGCATTTAATGATAATAATTACAGCTGAAATATGGAAAAGAAGATTTGAAACCGGTAAAACTTTATAAGTTTTCTCTCTAAACTTAAAAAGTTTACTTTATATGAAGTTGGTGCCGCAGTTGGAATCTGACGCAGTGACCTCCCTTTGAAGTTACGCAACTTCTCGCCTGTAATGGAGGCTGAAGCAATTTGACAATAACGAAAATTGAAAAATCGGCCGTAGCGCCAGTATCATTCGTTTAAAAACGAGATGATCGGTGGATTTTATAGTAATCTTGCATATTATTTGCTTATATATGGTTGTCATTCACGGCATTGCTCATTATCACTGAGTTTTCACTGAAAAACCGTGTAATGAAATGTGTGGGATTGTTCTGGTTACGTCAACAAGCGCTATACCATGGTGGACATTTTCGACTGTAGATTGAAAACTTCTGGGAATTTTTCTTCGAAGTAAACTTTTTCTTAGAGCTAAATTGATTTGCAACAAAGTGCATATGAGTTTTGTGGGTTAAAAAAAAATATTAACAAAAATTGAAATGGTTTTAGAAGAAACATAGTAATTTTCAAACGACATCTCTTACTGACCTTGTCTATGGTAAGTGACCATATACAAAAAAATTAGGAAGATAATTTTTTTCATGTATTTTTATGAAAAAGATTAAATTCAATGCAATTTGCTGTCTGGTTGACTGGATTTTTTGGACTGGGGTGAGTAGTGTCTGCAGGGGAGGTCGGGGGGGGGGGGGGGGAGGGTACCAGGGTACGATCCTTCCACCTTTGTTAGTGCCATGATATAACAAAAATCTGACATTATATGGGGCTCGCCATGGAAAAACGTACCTTTGGTAATATTTTTTTTTTAATTTTAGTTGTTACTATATTTGAAAATAACTTACAAGCATGTATTTTTTGTGTCGCCTGACTATAAGGATTACTTTCCTCGGCGGCGTTGTCTGCGGCGGCGGCCGAATTTCCTTGTTCGGAGTCTAACTTTGTCAACGTAGGTCCAAATGACTCCAAACTTGGTATGCGTGTTTCTGGCAATGACTCGAAGTGCAATGCACAAGGACAGTAACACTACCTTGTTCCGTTTTTGAATTATTCCCCTTTGATTGATTTTTATAGGGCATTTCTTGTCCGGAGCTTAACTTTATAACCATAGATTCAAATGACTCCAAACTTGGTATGCATGTTTCTTGCAATGACTCAAAGTGCAATGCACAAGAACCCTTACTCTACAATGTTCCGTTTATGAATTAAACCCCTTTGATTTTATATAGAACATTTCTTCCGGAGCGTAACAATGCCACCATATGTTCAAATGACTCCAAACTTGGTATGCATGTTTCTGTCAATGACTCAAAAGGGCAAAACAGTAACTCTACCTTGTTCCATTTTTAAATTATTCCCCTTTGATTGACTTTATAGAGCATTTCTTGTCATTCTTTTAAATTATTCCCCTTCGATTGATTTTAGTACATTTCTTGCCAAGGGCATAACTTGTTGTGCATGTTTCTTGCAGTGAGACAATTAAAAGGTTATTTGATATGTGAAATTAATGTAAATACATTGCTAATAACTGTACAACAAAAACTAATTAACATTTTTTATGTCGACTAACAAATATTTCGTCAGACGACACATCCAACTCGCGGAGTTCCTGTTTTATTTTCTTATAACAATTCGGAGATTTTGTTACACATTTTCACGACATACGTAATCTCTAGAATTGACGTCAGTTGTCCGAAGGTGCCTTTTCCCATGACGGGCACCATATAATGTATTCCTTATGATTACTACATAGTGCTGATATTTTCAGAACATTTTGAATATAGGTAAACACAATTTTATTTTTAACATCTAAAGATTTTTTAGCTTTACTTTTTAAGGAATTCAGAGAGTTATTCTACTTGATCTAGTGCTGTTGTCGTCATCTGCCTCACGTATTCACATTAAAGTTGAATGCACCTGGACCTTATAACCGCATACTTAATAAATTAAAAAAAAAAAATATATATGTATATATTATATTCACTAGGAATTAACTTCAGAAAATGTTTTACCATCATCAGTTGCTTCCTTAAAAATCCTATGACACATCAAAAAAAATTTACAGTTACTGCCCTTTTCATCTAATAATATAATAAAGTGATTGATGGCATTTTTCCAAAAACAGATAATTTAACGTATGGCAGTTATGCTGTTAAACAGTTGTTTTTAAGGGAAGTAACTCAAATAGGCTAGCATGTTATCTCCCCTCACTGTCCTTTGTATGTTAAATAATGTGTTTTTGCGTTATCTGAACTTGAACTCTGTAGCTCCAACATTATTAACCCTTTATTCCATGTAATGTGGCTGTTATCCAATGGGCTACTAGTGTAGATCCAGATCAGCAAGAACATCAATGCCATATGATCTGGATCTGCACTATTCACTCTCGATTCATTAAGTTAATTCTCACCAAGAAGAGACCAGTGTAGATCGAGATCAGGTGGCACAGATATGTGGGTTTATAAGTATCATTCACGTGTGTTGGGTAAAGATCGCGTGATCCAGCCCGAGTGAAATATGCACAAGGGCGGTAACGAGGCTCTGTCGAGTTACCGCCTAAGTGCATATTTCACGAGGGCTGGATCACGCGATCTTAACACAACATAAGTGCATGATACTTTTTCTTGCATACCGTATTTATTTTGCGCATTTTGAGGTATGTTCCTGTAAATTTTTCTTTGCACTACTTTTTTATAGTAGCGGAGTGATATACGAGACATTCCATCGTTCATTGATGAATGCGTAAGACGTCGTTACGTCATATAAGGCGCGTGACTCATTCTACATGGGTGGTGTAGAATCAATATTTCCAACATGGGTGAAAACACCTGATGACCTGATCTGGTTTTCAAGAAGATTTGGTTCTACACTGTTGGTCCATGACATCAAGGCTTATGTATGGAGTAAAGGGTTGAAACTGGTCCCAAGGTTATAAAACTGAGAATAGAAACCAGTCTGAAATCTCAAGCATCTGATTGGCTGAAATGGCGACTGGTCGCCATTTCAGCCAATCAGATGCTTGAGATTTCAGACTGGTTTTCATAGCTCAGGTTTATAACCTTGAGGCCAGATCGCACACCTAAATATTAGAAAACTGATTTTTGTTTTCCAATATGTTTGTAGCTATCTTCTAGTCGTATAATGAAGCAAGTTTTTATTGCATCATTTGTATATATCCAGTTACCTGAAAGGTAACAACGTACACTTTTTGTACAAAACTACTGCTGATGCATAATTTTGCTTTTCAAACACAAAAAAACTTTTGATTAAATGAAAATTTTAAATTATTTACGTTATACTCATGGAAAAGTATCATTTTTTGGAAGAAATTTTTTATATCCATTCCTCATTGCAATTTTGTATGACTAAACAGTTTTATTCAACTTGAGTATGTACGTCTGTTTTGATAAAAAAAATTATGATCCTACTATTACGAGAAAAACTTGCAGTTATTTTAGAATTAAAGATCTTATTTCTTAAGAATTCATAAACAATGAATTTAAAGTAATGGGTTCTTAAGAATTAAATATACTATGAATTTAAAGTACTCCGTTTTTAAGAATGTAATCTACTATGAATTTAAAGGTCTCAGTTATTAAGAATTTAATATACTTAAAGAGTACTAATATTTGAATTTAAAATTCATTTGATTGGATGAAAATGAACCCAGGAAGCTGATTGGTTGAAAATGACACCAGCAAGCTGATTAATTGAAAATGATTCCAGGAAATTGATTGGTTATCAATGACCCATCAATCTGTTGATGCTGGTTCCAAATATTGGGACTAGTCTGGAGCTGATTGGTAAAAAATGTTCCCTGGAAGCTGATTGGTTGAAAATGAACCAAGGAAGGTGATTGGTTGAAAATAACTCCAGGATGCTGATTGGTTGAAAATGACCCCAGGAAGCTGATTGGTTGAAAATGACTACAGGAAGCTGATTGGTTGAAAATAACTTCAGGAAGCTGATAGGTTGAAAATAATCCCATACTCCAAACACATCAATCTGTTGATGCTGGTTCCAAATATTGGGTATTGATATTTTTGTGATATTTTGGCACAGATAAAAATAATGTCAAAAAAGGGAAATTTTAACTGATACATCTTTGTGTATCAGTTAAAGATTAATTATGCAGTTTTGTTGAAAGATTAAACTTTTAAGTTTTCATTTGTGATATTAGGACCAGGTCATTTTACTGATGATTTAAATTTTCATTGGTTCTTTGTCATTCCTTTTGAATGTTTATGTTGTAAAACATTCCAAATATTTTATTAATTTTTGTTTTTTTGTTTACGTTTTCATATTTTATATAGAACATCAAACACTATAAGAAGAATACACTTATAAACCCCTTACTCCAAAAGATATGACTTTATCACTTGGTAGGTCCATGGTATGTAGATCCAGATCAGCTAGCACATCCATAGTATGTAGATCCAGATCAACCAGAACATATTTGCAATCTGATCAAGATTCATAAGGTCTTTTTATAATGAAGAATTGACAAGTATAAATCAAGATCAGATAGCAAGGATGTGGCAGCTGATCTGGATCTATACTTGTTGCTACACAATAATACTCATTCATAATGAGTAACGGGTTAAGTATCTGAAGGTTTATTGTCAGTAATTAATATTTGTTGCTATTAACTTACAAAATTACTATTATCTGGTACATTTACAGAAGTGTTTCAATAGTTGTTGATTATATGTTATTTTTGCTTCATTTATTTATATTACTGTGTACTAGCATGCTGGCAGCAACAAAATATATGTTATGGTTATGTTAATGGAAATATCTGTTTATTGGATTTACTTGCAAAGCCACGGGACCCAGGATTATAAAACTAAGATTGAAGACCAGTCTCAAATCTCAAGCATTTGATTTACTGAAATGGAAACCAGTCACCATTTCAGCCAATCATTTGCTTGAGGTTTGAGACTTGTCAGATTTAGTTTTATGATTTTGGAAAGAGAATGATTTTGTCCGTTCTCAGAAATTATTATGTTGTTGATAGGACATTTCCTGTTGAAATTTCATGTTGCCCAATTTTTATTTTATTTTATTTAAAAATCTCGTTTTTGTACACAGTAATAAACACTTCATTATGTATATTATGTTGATTCTAATAAAACTTTAATACAATCTTTTGTTGGTATTATACAGTGAGTGGCAGATCCCTTATACATGAATGCTATCATAGCGGTATAAGTTTACCAGTGGTGATACCAGATTGAGCTCAATGGGTTGCTTAACCCTTTTGTTTAGACATGAACATTTAATTTTCATGGAGATTTTGGCATTTTGTTACTATAACAATTGGATACTTAATACTGGCTTTAACTTTGCCTTTTCTTAATATTTCTGAATGAAACTTTAAAATGATATTGCTTATGACAACACGTTCGTGATAATGCCAAATTCTTTAGGTCAAGGTCGCATTTGATGGAGTTGTACCCCTTTTTATACTTGGATTTTCTCATGAAAACTTAAATCCATTTCTCAATATTTCTTCACCAAACTTTCAAATTATTTTGCTTATGATAACATGCTTGTGATGATGCCAAGTTCTTTAGGTCAAGATGGAGTTATGCCCCTTTTTGCAGTTGCATTTTTATTCCAACATAGTACAGGAGAGCGACACAAGTGTTCAACTGAACACCCATCTAGTAATTGTGTTTCTGTTTGTTAGTTTTAGGTCGATAATATATTCCTGTTATAATAATTCTTATTATTAATTTCGCTCAGTGTGCATTCCAGGTCAGGGGCGGACCAGAATCCATGTTCCCTAAGTGCATGAAATAATGCTCGCAGGGGCACCTGGGGTCTTCCTCCAGAAAGTAACGGAAGGCCTCTCACTAAATAGAAGGAGGTTGCACAGAACGTTTAACTGTGAAAATCACGACCAATACAAACCACTTAGAACTATCGAGAAAGCTTTGTACTACCAACTCAGTGGTACTACCAATACAGTTGTTCTGGTGCGGGCATTATTACATACGAGGGATGTTCCAAATCCAAAATAACGTAGACTTTTGTTATAGTTTTTATATTATTCAAAATACCGCAAATAAAATTGCTCAAGCTTTAATGGGAATATGTCTAGCATATTCTTACAAAATATCAGCAAAATATAACATCAAGTAAAAACAATGAACGTTTAAAATCATAGATCAATTGCCATACGGCGCACGTCAAATTAAATATCTCGACGTCAATGACGTTAACTCACGGGTGCAATGTATTGCATGTAGGAAGAAAAACTCGGACTGTTTATAGTGTGCGTTAGCTAAATCCACCGTAATGACTGAAAACACTAGCAACGCCTTTCTTTCTGTCGCATACACAAGTATATAATATTTTTAATTGGACCCTGATACTTGATCAGCTGATTGGTGAATGTTTTGAAAGTGAACAACCAACTAATTCCAAAAGATGCTTAATGAAAATCTTTATTAAAAAGGAGATTACATATACATTAGAATTAAATTATTTTACGTATTCAAATCAATAAAAATAATAATAAGTTTGTTTACAAAAATACATGAAATTTATGTTATTGTTAAATTTTCACCTTGCAAAAATATATTGTACAACACAGCCATAGAGATTCATGAATTTCACTTTAGATTTTCTGGAATGGCAATTAAATTCAATTTAATCTAATATGGCTGAAAATTAAAAAAATCTCAAAGTTTGTTCGTATTCGTTTGACTTCATATTTAATTTAATGTATTCTATTTTCATTCACAAGACACAAATCTCTGAAAAATGTTCCAGTTCAATAAAATTTCAAAATGACTGGGTGATACCTGTATACAGATGTTCTGTTCAATTATCATAATAAATACAATGCTTATTCCAGCTCTAGCACAGTAACATCATTGTTTTCATCTTTTGTTACGTACAATCTTCTTTTCTGAGAATCAAAGCACACTGACAGAGGCGCTGTGATAGTTGCTATCTGTCCAATAAGCTTGTGATCCTGTCCTATCTGGACGACATTTTTCGAGTCCAAGCCACACACAAACACGTTACTTCCGTCTGTACACACTCCATAGCAACCTGAAGCTTGGATCGCACTATTACTGAGAGTGGACAGGTAATTTCCCTGAATGTCAAGTGTTACCAAACCATTGTCACAGTCAGCCACAAACACTCTGCTTCCATCAGCACTGACTGCAATATTTCTGGTTATATTGAATATATCTTTACAAGAGGCGTCTGTTGTTATTTTCCACAGCTCCTTACCAACCATGTCGTAAATATATACCGAGTTAGCACCAACATTTATAAAAAGTTTACTACTGTAATACGCCAGACCTTCACAGCAATGTTTAAATGTGAGAGTACTAGTGGCAGTCAGCTTGTCTCCTAGTCTCACAAACTGTACGGTGTTATTGTGCAGACTGACAGCAGCCTCCGTCTTGCTGACCTGACAGACAGCATTTTGCGGAGACATCAGGCTTTGGTAATCTGTTACTGTCTCTGTAGTCATGTTCAAACGTTTAAGCTTTTCGTTCCACGTATCAGCCAGAAGCAGGAAGCCTCCATCTGTTATACAAGAACCGCTTATGCAGCAGTCTTTAGTGTCGTCTGGAAACTTCACGTCTACTTCTCGCTGTTTTGTTACTTTGTATAGTGTGTTCATTGGACGGGTGGCTGTATGAGGGTTTGGTTGGGATTTTACTGCCAATCGCGGTTTTGGAACGGAAGATAACCGACATGTGATTTTACCAAAAACCTTCAGATTTTGCAGATAGGACTTAATACTTCGATCAGCATCAAAAGATACTGTTTCATCTGACTGACTTTGTTGTTTGTTTATTTCTGTCTCGCGCCTTTTTGTCATCTTTTCAAAAGTCTTGACGCAGACGAATTCCTGGACCTTGTTTCCCTCCATGGTTCGTAGTTGGATAGCTATCCTGTTCAAGGCATCTATCTGGTTTTCAGCAATCTTAATTTCTTCATCAAGGGATTTTTCAATTCTCTCGAACTCTTTCTTTATTTCTTGTATTGTGTTAGTTTCTATTTCATTCAACAATGTTTGAAGTTCTTGTTTGAATTTTTGACAGAATCCACAGCTGTGTCGAGAGATTTCGTTAACAACTGTTTATGGGCTTCTTTTGATTTCTTGAAGTCTTCCATTTGTGTCCTCGTCAACTGGATACTGTGCTCTACGTTACTCATTTCCGATCTTTTACACAGGTTGTCAATATTTTCTGGTATAGAACATACTTTTCTACAAGACCTGTGAAAACACAAAAACCAAATATCTTTAAAGTAAATTCAGTCCGTAGGAAGCAGTAAAACGGTATTCCGATCTGGTTAAAGAAATACATTGGCAGCAAAACAGTTTGTTGGTCACGCAAAACAGAATTTAGAATAGTTGAAGTCGGTCAAGGTTAAAGGTACAACGGTCGTACACAAACCAGTACGTTCGTAGGTCGGTCGTCGGAAAGCTTGGCAGAGACCCTGACCCTTATCTCGTAAACTATGATTATCGACCGAGAACTTGGGTTTACACCAATAACTATGGTTACTGGCCGCTAACCCCAATTATCGTCAATAACTAAGGTTATCGGACCGATATCCATAGTTATTGGTCGATAACTATTATAGTTATTAGATTATTTGGGCAAACTTTCATGCCAAACAGTTACAATGGCAAGACGGTAACCTAGGATTTTGATTTATATCTAGAGTTTTGTGCTTATTGCACAGTAAATCCGATATCCATAGTTATTGGTGAAAACCCTAGATATTGCGCGTTAACCAAGGTTAACGCCGAGAACTATGGTTTTCGGTCGGTGACTATAGTTGTCGCCAATATTCATAGTAATTGGTCCGATACCTATAGTTTTTGACAATAACTATTGTTATCGCCTGATATCTAGGGTTTTTACCAATAACCATAGATACTAGGCGGTAAGTTATCGTCAATAACTATGGTTTTCGGGCCGCTATCTATCGATATTGGTCGATAACCATGAATATCGGATTAATTGTACAAACCGCTTGCCATATCATCGCCTTACCTGTGATTAAGCATTGTGTTACACCGGTCTACTATTTTGAGACCGGTGACGACACAATGGTGATTAAGAGCAATGCATGTCGCACGCGCCACTACGTCATGGTCTTGGCAGTACATGTTTAGTACCTCGGTTTTGTGCTCGTCACATCGCCGTGTCGGTAAACTCGGCAGAGATCCGGCTACTGATCTCGTGGATCTAAAGTCCGATTTATCCAGCAGTTTGTGATGTTCCATGGACGGAACTGTTGTGTGAATATTTACGCATGATGTACAGTAGTAATCTTTACAGTCCACGCAGTACTTAGCTGCTTCTGTTCTTTTATTTTTCTTCGCACAAACAGAACATTTATTGATAACTATCTCATCCGACATAATATCCTCCCCTCCGCTAGCCGCCATCTTGTCAACAGATGATTTTACTTCCTTTTTCTAAAATACCTCGTTGCTATAAACAGTTGATATGTTTACCATGACCTGATTTTAATGAAGTGCATGATAACCTTCAAAACAAAACATTCAAGTATTTGTAAATTAAATGTGGATTTTAAATATTATGAGCAATACAAGAAGCACTGAGATACATCATGAAAAATTGGGGCCCAAGATCATAAAACTAAGTTTGCAGATCAGTCTCAAATCTTAAGCGACCAGTCACCATTTAAGCCAATCAGATTCTTGAGATTTGAGACTGATCGCCTGATTAAGTTTTATGATTTTGGGCCTAGGTCTACCAATCCAATAGTAAGGTCCAGACATATGTGTTACAGACAGTTTAGGTCTACCAATCCAGTCCCGAAAGGTAACCATATTTTCATTAAGTAAAAAAACACAAGTGCATATTATTGCTGTTTAAATAAATAGTAACTCCTAATGACTACAGACTTTCATATTAATCATATTTGGGAGAGACACACTACCAACCCACTAGTTCTGGTTCCGGAACGCTGTCCTATAAGTATCAAGCAATTGATTCTGATCTCGGAAGCTGTCGTGAATTCCATCTACGTGTAGTTATGTACCTATTTACAGAGCATATTTGAGGTTTCAGCGCAAGATTTTCTCATAAAGAACTGTGAATGACATAGAAAATATTTACTGTGGTATCATTATATTTCGCGGTGGTTTAATTTTCGCGTATTTCCACTAGGTTACTTGAATGCGCGAAATCAAACCCTAGCGAAATCAACATTGAAAATCTAGTCTTATTAGAATAATACAAGTGTGCGAATTTAAGCCCTCGCGAATATGTCACTTATGTCATTTGCGCGAAATTTAATCCCGCGAAATTAAATAATACAACAGTAACCGGGCTTAATGATGGATCTATTGGAATAACACCTACAAATTCTTAGTGAAATTCTTTGTAAACCAGTTTATACATGTATGCTTATCCTTAATTACATTATTAATGGAGTACGTCGGGATAAATAAACAACGATCATGATTCGTTCTTTTTTTATATACAAAATGGGGGGTGGGAGCATGCATTTTATGCATGTTAAGAGTTGAATCTATTCATAACCCTATAAACTAATATTATGCATAATACTTATTATTCATTTAGTACTTTGTCAAATCGTAATGTTTAAACTACATAATCAGCAAAAAAGAAACCACTTAATAATCTGAATAATTATTTATGATAGTGCCTCTAGCTGGGAGCGAACCCGCACCTATACACACATATACAAAAACATACATATACAAAATAAACATATAAATGCTAACGGCTTAAACACTTGTTTCACGAACAATGGATATGCACAAGTTCAAAACACGTGAAATTTTTAATTCAAACTCTTCAATCTGATTTCGGGAAAAAATACTACTCAAAGTTTGCTAAGCACCAAGTTAACCACACATTATTGTGAAGTCTACACATTGGCAATCTTCTAGTGATGCATCGAGAAGGTCCTCCATGTACACTTAGCCATGAACGACAATCGTTGAAACGAGGTGACCCAGTATTTTCACAGTATTAAATTTATGCTACCTGACATTAGTAGCTACGAAATCTTTACTTTAGCGCCGGTAGTTGCTTTTGTTTTTGTTTTGGCAAACATTGATTTTTCCACATCCCCAATATCCCATTCAAACTTAAAATAAACCCCATAAAAGCATAACAATTGTAAAAAGATTTGTCTATTAAGCCAGCGGTTTACCGTTGGCTATAGAGATGGCATTCCGAAATCACAGACCTTTCAGCAAGAGCGCTTAAATGAAAAAGTCGAAGCCCAGCTTCCGGTTGACGTCAGAAAAGAGTTCCAAAAGCAAACATAGAAAATCAGTTGTTAACGATCATTTAAATTGATTGCTTTCAAAGAATAAACAGAAAAACACTTAATCAATAAAAAAAACAAAGGCACACTGATATTATCGATATAATGATTAAATAAACTGCGTATGTGTAAGACGATCACAATGACGTCAACTGGCAATATTTGAACGCATATTCTGAACGCAGACAAGGTTCTTAAATTTGGAAGTATTTCAGTTTTGGGGGGTTATTTTTGCTTTATTTATAATATACTGAACACTTTCGAATTAGATATTGTTTTAAGAAACAGAGCGCTCTAGGCTGTCTAGCTAATGTCTTGTGCGGATTTAAACAGTGAAAATCATGAAAACGGTGCAAAATGCGTTTTTTTTTCAAATGTGGAATTAACATGAGAAATAGTACCTGAAATCCTGAAATGATTACAAATAACACAGACACCGACAAAAAATTTTTATTACAGACACTGTGTAATTAGGAAGAGTTGAATGAAACTGTATCCCAAAAATTGCATGTGTGCAGTCATTGTATGCATAAATGTGCAATCATCTTTATTAAAAAAAATTGGTATATTTTGAATTTAATGATTTGTTTAAAAACCAACTGCATGAAAACACATCTGATTATTGTTTATATTTTCTGGTGAGGATGTAAAGATAGACCGACTTCCAGCACTTTAGAAAACAAAGTTCTGTATCACACCGGCAGTAACACCGGCAGTTACACTGTCCAGGTTTACAAGTCTTAACAAGGTAAATTGTTGTATTTATTTGCAAGAAGGAAGTGTCTCCTCGACCGGGCCACCGTCCAGGTTTACAAGTCTTAACAAGGTAAATTGTTATATTGTTTGCAAGAAGGAAGTGTCTCGTCGACCGGCTGCCGGTCAAGGAGACTATACAGGTAGTACTGTCTTCTTGACCGGCTCCGGTCTAGGAGACTATACGGGTACTATTGTCTCCTCGAACGCTTCAAGAATTGATGCTTGATACTATATTCCCCCTGGGTGCCGCTAGATACCGAAAATAGCCTCTTTTTGCGAAAATAACCCAGTGATCGAAAAGAGCCGCTAAAATTTGTTTGGTTCAATATTATCAAAATATGCCAAGAACATTTGCTTAAACATATAATTTCTTGATTATTTTTTCATATTGTTTTTATTTTAATTGACTTTGGTTTTGATTAATGGCTAAATTCAAAAATAGCCTATAATGTCGAAAAGAGGTTTGGGATCGAAAAGAGCATGTAATATGTTTAAATAATCAATTTAAGATTGTTTTATTCTTACTTATTTGCAAAATGTGTGCTAAAAATAATTAATCATGCAATAAAAGAGAAAATTTGAATAATAATGGTTCAAATTTAAAACCTCTTTATGTACTGGATAAATGCTATTTTCGCGAGAATAACCCGATCGAAAAGAGCCTCCGGATCGAAAAGAGCATGTAGAGCCTCCGGATCGAAAAGAGCATGTAATATGTATAAATAATCAATTGCAGATAGTGTTTTTTTCTAAATTATTTGCAAAATATATGCTTCAAATAATTAATCATAAAATAAAAGAGAAAATTTTAATAATAATGGTGCAAAAAACTTTTTTATGTAATGGATAAATGCTATTTTCGCGAAAATAACCCGTTCAAAAAGAGCCTCCGGATCGAAAAGAGCATTGAATATGTATAATTAATCAATTACAGATTGTGTTTTATTCTTAATTATTTGCAAAGTATATGCTTCAAATAATTAATCATAAAATAAAAGAGAAAATTTTAATAAGAATAGTACAAAAATCCAGTTTATGTACTGGCTTCGCAAGAATAACCCAATCGAAAAGAGACTCTGGATCGAAAAGAGCATTGAATATGTATAATTAATGAAGTTAAGATAATGTTACTTTTTAGGGTTAAATGTATGTTTTAATAAGAATAGTACAAAAATCCAGTTTATGTACTGGCTTCGCAAGAATAACCCAATCGAAAAGAGACTCTGGATCGAAAAGAGCATTGAATATGTATAATTAATGAAGTTAAGATAATGTTACCTTTTAGGGTTAAATGTATGTTTTCAACAAATAGTCATCATGAATAATGATCAAAGTTATATAATATAAACCATCTTTATATTGAGTAAAGGTTAAGTTTCTGAAGGTTTGTTGTCAATAATTAATATTTGTTGCTATTAACTTACAAAACTGTTGTAATCCCATAAATTTAGAGAATTTACAGGTGTTTCAATATTTGTTAATTATATGATTTTTTGTTTCAAGAATATTGTATTGGGTAAAAAATAATTTATTTTGCTGTGTATTAGCACGTGGGCAGAAACAGGATAATTTTTCTTCTTATGTAAATGGAATTATTGTCGGTCATCCTGATGACCGACATATTATAATGGACCAAACTTGAGCTTTCTACCTGAACACCGGTTAACAGTGATGTAAAGCAAAGATCACGTTCCAGACGGAACGGATAATTTAGATAAATAGACTCTTACTCAGTCGTTATTTATGGATAGACTCTTACTCAGTCGTTATCTATAAAAAAACATAGAGGCCTCGTATTGGCTGTTGAAGGACGTCTCATTTGGAGTCTGTACATCCTCTATCCAGCTTCTTATCAGCTAGGCTTATAACTCATAAAGATATTTCCGACAACGAACAATAAACATATACATGATTGTACATGGATTTTGACTAGTAAATGTACACTGTGTATGATAAACAAAAGATGTACAGCTTATAAATTTATTAAACTAAAGCAAATAAAATGTGTAGAGAACAATGAAAATATATAAGCTACTTATTTTGCTGACCACGAATCTACGAACTTCAGCATTTTGTGAAACTCGGGGATCAGAGGTATCCCAGGGAATGTTTTACATGGTTCGATATGGATACATCCGTCGTTACTTTCTTGATACTTTTGCTTAACTGTTATCTTGAATTTTGCCACTAATCAACTGGTTGCTAAAGTTTTATAAGGTTTTGAATGTAAAAATTTTCTTTGGAACACCAGAACACACAGTTTTGCAGAAATCTTAAATCGGGTAATGAAACTGAAAATAATAGACACTACAAGTTTAAGCTTTACTTAGTTGTAATTTGGTTTTGAATCAACAAAATAATCTTTGGAACATGCGAACACACATACTTTTGCAGAAGTATCAAATCGGGTCGTGAAACTGTCAATAATAGACAATACAAAATTTTGCTTTCCAAAACGCTAGCCGGTCATTGGCATAAGCTTTTAACAAAAAAAAGACGGTGCTGTAGTGCATACTTTTTGCGAATTTGATTTGAATTCAATGCGTTAGGTTGTTATTCGAAGTCATGAGACATACTTAGTGAATTCTACATTGTCCAATCTATGCCAATATTAGATGTAAATTACTGGATACTCTATCTACAAATTATGAATGTAAAAACATGTCAGATTTAGAGAAATTTATTTACATTTTCACCAAACATAATTTGATGTATTTGTCAGCCAAAACCTGCTATAATATTCTCCAAGAATGGAGAAAACACTTATATAAATGACAATGTTTTATAACAACTGTAAATATGTAGAGCTGTATATAGAATAATTTAATAATACAACAATTTTTTTAGTGTTTTACAATTTTGCCAATAGAACTGATATATGCCGTACTATGAGTACACTATTGTTTTAAGATCCATATATGTCTATGTCTTAATTAAGGTGTATTACTTAGTTTTATCATAGAATGTTTTCAGTGTTTTACGTGTAAAGATACTGTATCTTTTAGTATCAAATAGTCTCTTATAAAACAATATGGATTGGTTACATGCATGTACTACTACATTTATATAAATTCATTGTATAAACTGTGTTGTGCTTATGCAATGTGAATGAGACTCTAATAAATAATTGAATTGAATTGAATTGAACCAATATTCTAACGATATTGTTCTAGATCAGAAAGAACAATTTTATCATACCTGTGAGTCCCTGACAGACTGTTCACGTTTTTCTCTCCCACCCTATGACTGTGAAAAAACTTTGGTTTTTAACATATTCTGTAGCTTTTGATATATATTTACAGCTTGATAATCGTTGCTTTCTAACACTTTCTGACACAAAAATATTGTTTGACAAACTTTTCCATTTTGATTTACTTCCAAGTAAATCATTAACTTGTTCGCAAACATGGTTAGATTTATCACCAGATTAAATACATCTCATTCGAAAGAGGAAATACCTATAAGTAAACTTACATTTTTGTATGGCATCCAATAAAAGTGCCTTAAAATTCAAACTTTTCTGTCGTCTTGTTAAAAGGTTGTGCTAATGGCCGACTAGCTTTTTGGAAAGCTAAAAAGTGTCTAATTACTGCAATAGTTGCAAAACTAAGATTTAAGACTAGTCTAAAATCTCAAGCATCTGATTGACAGAGAGAAATGGGAACCAGTTGCCATTTCTTCTAATCAGATGCTTGAGATTTTAGACTGGTCACCAGATTTAGTTTTACGATCATGGAAACAGGATGCTTTCTTCTTTCGCAGTGATTACCATGATGCCGATAGGACATTTCCTGTTGAAATTTCTTGTTAATAATCTTTATTTTCTTTTATTCAAAAATCTCGTTTTTGAACGCAGTAATCAATATATGTTCATGTTGATTTCATTATGTATGTACTGATGATTCTAATAAAAATGTTATACAATGTTTAGTTGATATGATCATACTGAGCAGTAGATCCCTGTTACATTAATGTTATCATATCAGTATAAGTTTACAAGAGCTGGATTCAGACGGGACAGAGCGAGGTTATTCAACCCGCTCTTTGGGGCATCAATCTTCATGGGGATTTTGGCGCTCCTGTTTCCATGTGGATCCATATTAAAGTTTGTAGTAGTAGTTGGCAGTTGCTATGGAATTCCAGTAATAATATGAAGTTTTCGTGCCCCAATTGTGATAAAGATTTGTATTGTGTTTCTAGTTGTAAGTATTTGGTCAATAATATATTCTTATTATAATAATTCTTATTATTAATTAACTATCTCATATCGGCCCAGCAATTAATATATTGGCCCAGCAATTCCCGTATTGGCCCAGTTTGGTCTTCATATTAATTCAATAGATATTTTTATTCTCTTAATTAATAGCATTATCATTAATTAAGTGAATTCACATTGGTCATGTTATTGGGCCTTAGGCATTCATATTAGCTCTCTGCCTCGCGCTATGACTACCTTTGGGCCAATAACAGGGCCAATATGACATCCAATGATTACTAACATAATATTATTAATATTACTCACTGTGCATTCCAAGTCAGGGGCGGATCCAGAACCCATGTTCCCTAAGTGCCAGAAATAATGCTCGCAGGGGTCTTCGTCCACCAGAAAATGTTGGAAGGCCACTCCCATAAATAGTATGAGGTTGGGCAGGACGTTTAACTGTGAAAATCACAACCAACCCAATCCAAGGAGAACTATAGAGATAGGCTTGTACAACCGATTTAGTGGTACAACCAAGGCTGGGCCCAAGATCATAAATCTAAGATTTCAAACCAGTATCAAAACTCAAACATCTAATTGGCTGAAATGTTGACCAGTTGACATTTCAGCTAATCAGATGCTTGAGATTTGAAACTGGTATCCTGATTTAGTTTTATGATCATGGGCCCAGTTGTTCTGGTACGGGCATTCTAACATATTACTATAAGGCAGAAAAACTTTCTAGTTTACGTTACTTTAATCCACCGTAATGACAAAAAACTCTTTCAGTGCCATTTTTTTCTGTCACATACACAAGTATTTTTCAAACATTTTTAATGATAATGATAATTATGATAATTATAATGTAAGTAATGTAAACAACATGTTGTTTATACCAGCTCCAGCACTTTAACATTATTGCTCCCAGCTTTTGTTACGTATAATCTTCTTTTCTGAGATTCATAGCATACTGACGTAGGCGAGGCAATAGTTGCTATCTGTCCTACAAGCTTGTGATTATGTCCTATCTGAACGACATTGTCCGAATGCGCACCACACACAAACACATTACTACCGTCTGTACACACTCCATAGCAACCTGAAGCTTGGATCTCTTTCTTATTGAGAGTGGACATGTAATTTCCCAGAATGTCAAGTGTTATCATACCATTGTCATAGTCAGCCACAAACACTCTGCTTCCATCAGCACTGACTGCAATGTGTCTGTTTGCACCGAATATGAGGCCAGGGAATATATTTATTATACCAGAGGACCGGTGTGTTATTTTCTTTAACTCCTTACCATTCATGTCATGAATGTACACTGAGCTACCACTATCTGATATGAACAGTTTACCATTGGTATGAGCCACACCTTGACAGTAATGGTTAAATGTGAAAGAACGAGTGGCATTCAGCTTGTCTCCCATTGTCACAAACTGCACAGTTTTATTGTTAAGACTGACCAAAGCCTCTCTGTTACTGACCTGACAGACAGCGTTAGGCTCTGATATCAAGCTGAGGTAATCTGTTACTTTCTCTGTAGACATGTCCAAACGTTTAAGCTTTTTATTCTTGTTATCGGCCAGAAGCAGGAAGCCATCATCAGTGAGACAAGAACCCCATATGAGGCAGACATTGGTTTCGTCTGGAAGCTTTATGTTTACTTCTCGCCGCTTTGTTACTTTGTATAATGTGGTTTTTGGAAGTACTGACGATTTTGGAACAGAAGATAATTGACATGTAACTTTGCCAAATACTTTCAGTTGTTGCAGAAACCACTTAATACTTTGATCAGCAGCAAAAGAGACTGTTTCATCCGGCTGTCTCTGTTGTTCATTCATTTCTGTCTCGCACTTTTTTGCCAGCTTTTCAAAAGTCTTGAGGCAGACGAATTCCTGTACCTTGTTTCCCTCCAAGGTTCGTAGATGGTTATCCATCACATTCAGGGCATCGATCTGGTTTTCAGCAATCTTAATTTCTTCCGCAAGGGACTTTTCAATTCTGTCAAATTGTTTCTTTAACTCTAGCATCATGTCTCTTTCTATGTCATCCAACAGTGTTTGAAGTTCTTGTTTGAATGATTTGACAGAATCCACTGCTGTGTCTAGAGATATGGTTAACAACTGTTTATGGGCTTCTTTTGATTTCTTGGTCTCTTCAATTTGTGTTCTTGTTAACTCTATACTGCGCTCTATGTTACTCATTTCCGATATTTTACATAGACTGTCAATATTTTCAGGTATCGACAATAAGTTTCTGCAAGACCTGTAAAATGAACAAGTGTCTATTTAATAATCGAAATTGGAACTTTGAAAGCAACCGAGAACGAACAATATGAAATATTGCGGAATGGTTTGGATAATGTCTATTTAATGGGTCTAGCGAAAATGAATATTACTGCCAACGAAGCCTAGCCCTGATTTGAGTGCAACTGATAAATATTCACACAAGTAAATAACACAACTTTATAACCATCCTAAACGAGTGTGTGCTTATGACCGTAATCATGGTCGCAGTATTGATGGAATAATAATATTCAATAAACATCGAATTTCGGGATGAATATTTGGTTTAAATGTTGGCACATCTACATGTGTAAATTGTTAAACTTATAATGTTATCTTGAGTTTTCTTTCTGAGTATCTTTCTTAAACATAATACAGATTGACTTGCAAGACTCGCATTATATTTTGAAACATACACTCACCATAAATTATAATAGGTTACTTTTTGTCCGTAATTTTTCTTTTAGCGAAACATTAACTCAACTCTTAATTTGTGATCAGAAAAAAACAACAGTCTTCATTTTCCCCTTTATTTTGTAATAAATGATTTTTTAACAGTTTGGCGAGAGTTATCCTAAATTTTGTTAAAAATGCACTTCATGCATAAAAAGGTCAAACAACCAGACATTTGCTTCAGATTGCATTTTTATTGTAATAGGACCCCTCATTAATTCGAAAACAAAAAACCTTATTAATCAGCATCTCAATTGTTTAAATAAATACCATTCAAAGAACCCAATTTTATAATTACCTCCCTTTCAATTAAAGACTATTCTAATTTGGACACAATGGTATTGGATTCATTTAGGAAAACAATAAATAAAGATTAAAAAGACATTGAATAATTGATGTCAGTACAAAACAAGTTCTTTTCACAAACTCTCTTGAGATAGGGAAGAAACGAAACTAGTATGCAGTGTAAACATACACATGTTTGACCAATTAGAACTTTGGGTGAGTGTACTATTTCATATTATTTATTTGTAAACTTAACTTAAAGCTGCTCACTATGATTATCTACAATAATTTCGAAATATGGTATCATTTATGGTTTTTGCTTTCAACTCTTTGCATCTTAGGGGGTTCCCCTAACGTTTTTAACCAACTGGAAAGCAGCTTATATTTAGTTTTCAATGATCTGAAGGCGAAATCACGAAATCGCAAGAAAAGGATGTGAGGTCACAAAATCACAATGCAAAATTACGAAACCACGATGCGAGGTCGCGAAAGTACGATGCGATGGCGCGATATTAATACGGCGTAATCGCATCGTATTTTCGTGATCTCGCATCTTGCATCTTGTTTTCGCGACATTCCGACGTGATCTCGCGTTTGGATGGTCTCGCTCCCCTCTCTCTTGACATTTACTCGTTAATTTTAATAAATAATTGTTCAGTTATTATACCTAATTAAGTTCACTTTGCTTTCTATGAAATCGCCTTACTTGTGATTAAGAGCAATACACATCGCACAAGCCACTTCGTCATGATCTGTACAGTACATGTTCAGTACCTCGGATTTGTGCTCGTCACATCGCTGTGTCGGAAAACACGGCAGAGACCCTGCATTTGATGTCGTGGATTTAAAGTCGGATTTATCCAGCAATTTGTGATGTTCCATGGACGGAACAGCTGTGTGAATATTTACGCATGTTGTACAGTAGTAATCTTTACAGTCCACACAATACGTAGTAGCCTCTGTTTTTGCCTTCTTTTTCGCACAAACAGAACATTTATTGATGACAATTTCATCCGACATAATGTCCTCTCCTCCGCTAGCCGCCATCTTGTCAACATATACGTTTACTTCATTGTCCAAAATACCACGTTGCTATAAACAGTTGATATGTTTACACGCACCTGTTCTTGTGAAGATGACATGATTTAAATTGCATTCATGATTACCTTACACAATACTCAATAATTGATTTATAAAATGTACGGATATAAATACCGCTTAAATATTTTAAGTGCACATTTGAACAGAGGTTACAACAAGCACTGAGATACACTTTGACAAAATGGGGTCTATGGCATATTCAACCACGATAGCGCCAGATAATCCTACTCATTTGCGCATTCAGTGCAGGGTCTACACTGTTAGGCATTTAGTCAGAGAAGCATTCAAAATGCACTGCTTTTTCAGACAATGTAAATCTGCAAATTGATCTGGATCTACAGTTATCGAAATGTCAATTAGCCTCTTAGTAATCCTGCATCAAAAGTAATATTCTGACGGTATATGCACATGTAGACCACTGAATTAGACGTTTATAGTGTAGGAAGGTAGTCGAGCTGGAGAACTGATATTTTGCCTCTTGATTAAGAGATAATTCAGAATGACAAACATCAAGTAGTCAACTAAATTAGACTAAATATTTAGCTTTGTTGTTTATTCCTATACTTCAAAAAACTTACAGAGGGGGTTTAGTGGAATTGCTCCAAACCATTTTGTGCCAGCATTATTTAATTTTGAAAGGGGATTAGGTCCAGATAGTTGGGAATTATCATGTTACTAACATAAGATTACCCCCCAAACGAATCCCTTTTCTTGTAATCTTGCATCCGACCCTGTATGTGATATCTGTTATGCTAAGTATAACTTTCCACTGCGGTTCCAACGCATTCATGTTATCATTCTATCAAGTAGTTCACTACCGGACTTTGTTCTGAGTATAAATAAACTATAGTGTTTTTGGTATGGTACTTATTTTGTTTTCACCAGTGTTCATCTTAGTATTCATAGTTTTACAGGTCTGCCGCATCTTCGCTTTTTACCCGAAACCGGATTTCTGTAGATAACAAAACCCATGGAGTAACAAAATTATTTAAAGTTGAATGTACATGATTACGATTCTACCGCACACATCAAATTTCCTGTTCATTTGAGTTAAGTCTTTCTGTCCAGTTTACTGTTTCAAAGTTGTTTATAGAAGTTTTACGTATTCTCTTCCACATCAATCTTGTATATTATGTGAGTTATTTAAAAAAAAAAGTTTTTTGACCTTTACTTTAGTTTCCTGGTCGCGAAAATGGATGACATAAAAATAACAATGTTTACTTCTCTCTTTATAATTGAACGTTCTTTTCAAGGACCTTAGATATCTTTGTAAGTATCATTTCACTTATCTTGGCATTTGAATTGTTGTTTTGTGTCGCTTCGTTTTTGTGATAAATTTGCAAATAGAATTTTAGAGATCTTTTATGTCAAACTATTTTTCTCTACTGTTCTAAGTTTTCTTAACGTATGTAAAATAATTATACACTTATAGCATTTAGTTGTGAAAAGTTTGATGGAACTGCATTGTGTTGTTTGAGAGATTTTTTTAAATTACGAGTACGAAACGTGATATATGAAACGTTCAAAGGGAAACAATTCGTGATTTGTCATTAGCAGAAACTCGTCGCGTTATTTCCCTTGAATTACTGTAAAATTGGCACCTGTAACATGCAATGCAAATACAATTATTCCGTATACCAAAACAATTAATATTCCAGTTTTTAAATTATTTTACAAGGAAATGCGTGATATTTTTCTGGAGTAATTTAAGCTCAGGGCAAGGGGGTGGGGTCACCTTGGGAAGGGCTACCAAGCTACGATCAACTTTACATCTAGGAGTAGGTGCATAGACAGCCCTTTTCAACGAGCTTGATTTTTATTACAATCCATACCGAAATAAATAGACCCCTGTCAAAGAAAAGAGGAGATGCTATCACTTCTTTAGTACCCTGATTAAAAATTTCAATAAGATCCACAATATCACTTTTCTCAACAGGTAATACGTAAATTATGAATAGAAAAGGTAATTAATATTTTCCGGATATCTCCGGTGCGGAAATATCTCTTCGGAATCAGACGATTGATAGATGAATTGTGACAATACTTGGGAAAAGCGGTGATTTTTTAATAGTGAACATAACATTTCAAATTACATGTCAGCAGTGGCACATGCTTGCCATGAAGGCTTATATATGGAGGAAAGGGCTAAAGGGAGATAATTCAAATAGCCTAGCATGTTATCTTTCCTCACTGTTCTTGTCCTGTGTATGCTAAATAATGTGTTTTGTGTTATCTGAACCTTTACTATGTCATATAGCCCTTTTCTCCATGGGATATGGGCTGTTATCTCATGGGCAACCAGTGTTGATCCAGATCAGCCAGAACATTGTACCATCTGATCAGGATCTGCACTGTTTGCTCTGGATTCATTCAGTTATTTTGATCAAGAAGCAACCAGTGTCGATGGAGATCAGATGGCACAGATGTGATAGCTGATATGGATCTACTATTGAAGCATACCTGATAAAACCTATTTATATGGAGTAAAAGGTTGAAACAGATCACACACCTAAATATTAGAAAACTGATTTTTGTGTTTCCAATATCTTTGTAGCTATCTTCTAGTCGTATAATGAAGCAAGTTTTCATTGCATCATTTGTATATATCCAGTTACCTGAAAGGTAACAATGTACACTTTTTGTACAAATCTACTGCTGATGCATAATTTTGCTTTTTACACAAAAAAACTTTTTAATAAATGAAAAATTTACATTATTTACATTATACTCATGGAAAAGAATAATCATTTTTGGAAGAATTTTTTTATATCCATTCCTCATTGCAATTTTGTATAACTCAAAGTTCGCTTTACTTTGAGTATGTATATCTGTTTTTATAAAAATGATCCTATTATTACAAGAAAAACTTGCAGTTATTTTAGAATTAAAGTACTAAGTTCTTAAGAATTTAATATACTATGAATTTATTACTACTTGCAGAGTATTAATATTTGATTTTTTTTTTGGCGGGGGGGGGGGGGGGGGGGGGGGCGTCACAGGAAGATACCTTCAGACAGTTGACGCCAGTTCTTGAAATGACGTCATAAAGTTAATCAGACAATATTAATTATTATGCATTTCGCATTAAAAGTACAATTTTATTGCCAAAATGTGTAACACAAACACATATTAGTAACCAGAAAATAATAAATAATTGTAAGTTTTTTTCTAAATAAAATAACAACAAAAATGTTACGAAATATGACCAATGGTACCTATGCGCGTGCTGTGCCCCACTACTGTGACATGAAGAATAATACGAATTAGAAAATATTGAGCACCCATTTAAAAGCAAATGAAACGTTTAAGTTTTTATAATCAAATTTTAAAATATAAATTCATTCGAAGTTAATAGTGCTTGAACTTGGTGCATCTTGTTAAATTAAACCCTTCAAGGAATATCATGGCTCTTTCACATTGTGTGAACAATGTAGATCCAGATCAGCTGGTACAACTGTGCTTTCTGATAAGAATCCGCACTGTTTGTTTTAGATTTATTAGGCTATTTCTGACCAAAAAAGAATATTGAAGATCCAGATCAGATGGAAAGGATGTGCCAGCTGATCTGGATCTACATTGACCACAAACATTATAAAACCTGTAGATACGTAGTAAAGAGTAACAGCTTAAATTAGAGATATGCTAAACTGTGTTTAACTCTTTACACAATTATGCAACATTTTAATTGCAGCAGTTTAGTATACAACCAATAAAGAACTTAAAGCCACAATAAACTTGCCAAACAGCATACTTTTTATTAACCAAAACATTTTAGATTTCACCTGTATGAATAATAACACAAAAAATAAACCTTACAATAAGAAAAGGGTATTATCTTATTGATTTACAGCATGTTTTGGGCGTTTTTCGGATCGTTTATTTTGTTTACAAAACAAACAGCGAATCTTTCCGAGCTGATTTTCGGCAACTCTCGGCAGGCGAAGGTCGCTAATTATACAAAATGACGTCACTTCGTTCTTACGACCCACTTACGTAAAAAACCGATAACTTTTCGCCGAGTGATTGTAAACATTGGTTAGTAATTTTGTGGGCTACAAAAATACTATTCGGACCGGGTCTCAATGATTGGGGATTATTTGAGGACATAAATAGTTGGTCATTTATACTTTCTTTTGAAAAGGGTCAACGTGGTTAATTAATTTTCACAATGAAAAAAAAAACGTTTCGGCAAGTTTATTGTGGCTTTAAGATTTTCAATATATTGAAGAATGGAAACAAAACTGGAAACAAAAAATGAACACCAAGACTAGTCTGAAGCTGATTGGATGAAAATGACTCCAGGAAGCTGATTGGTTGAAAATGAACCCAGGAAGCTGATAGTAGGACATAAATAGTTGGTCATTTATACTTTCTTTTGAAAAGGGTCAACGTGGTTAATTAATTTTCACAATGAAAAAAAAACGTTTCGGCAAGTTTATTGTGGCTTTAAGATTTTCAATATATTGAAGAATGGAAACAAAACTGGAAACAAAAAATGAACACCAAGACTAGTCTGAAGCTGATTGGATGAAAATGACTCCAGGAAGCTGATTGGTTGAAAATGAACCCAGGAAGCTGATAGGCTGAAAATGAACCCAGGAAGCTGATTGGTAGAAAATGAACCCAGGAAGCTGATTAGATGAAATTGACACCTGGAAGCTGATTGGTTGAAAATGACCCCAGAAAGTTATTTGCTTGAAAATAACCGAAAGGTTCCAAACATATCAATCTGTTGATGTAACATCATGTTGGTTCGAAATATGGGTATTGGGTTTTTGGTGATATTTTGGCACAGGTTAAAATGAAATAAAAAATAGGGAAATTTTAACTTTTAAATAATTTCGTGTGAATTTAAGAATGTGATGTAACCCGACGATATGCTGTTTAGTTGAAGAATAAAATTTTTCATTTGTTTTATAAGGACCAGGTATATTTACTGATGATATTTGTATGCTTTATGTCATTCCTTTTGAATTTTTATGCTGTAAAACATTCCAAATAATATTATTTGATTTCATTTTAAGTTTTCAAATTTTAATTAGAAAATCAACGACTACAAGAAGAATACACTATTAACCCTTTACTCCAGGACTGAAGGTTATAAAGCTGAGATTGGAAACCAGTCTCAAATCTCAAGCATCTGATTGGCTGAAATGGCGAATGGTAGCCATTTCAGCCAATCAGATGCTTGAGATTTGAGACTGGTTTCCATGCTAAGTTTTATAACCTTGGACACAGAGGACAAGGCTATATGCATAGTATGTAGATCCAGATCAACAAGAATATCTAAGCCATCTGTTCAAGGTGTGCACTGTTTATTTTAAGATTCATACGGTTATTTATTAAACCAAGAATTTACAAGTGTAGACCCAGATAAGACGGTATGTACAGATGCTCTGGCTGATTTGGATTTACACTAGTTGCCATGGATATTATATAACACATCTTTATATGGAGTAAACTGTTACGTTTCTGAAGGTTTGTTGTCAATAATTAATATTTGTCGCTATTAACTTACAAAACTGTTATTATCCCATAAATATAAGTTCACAAGAGCTGGATCCAGACGGGGCAGAGCGAAGTTGTTCAACCCGCTTTTTGGGCACCAATCTTTAATTTTCATGGAGATTTTGACGCTCCTGTTACCATACCAAGTGGATACCCATTAACGTTTGTAGTTTTAGTAGTTGCTATGGCATTCCAGTAATAATTTGAAGTGTTCGTTTTCTATGGTGCTCCAATTATGATAAAGATTTGCATTGTAAGTATTAGGTCAATAATATATTCATATTATAATAATAATAATAATGAAAGAGATTTCATTTTATCTCTTTCTACCGAACATCAAGATGATATTATTACAGCTTTTAACAACACCTCGAGGTACCTTGATGATTTATTAAATATAGATAATAACCATTTTCCATCACTGGTTGATAAGATTTATCCTAAAGAACTACAGCTTAACAAAGCGAACACTTCAGAAAAGCAAGCAAACTTCCTTGATTTAAATCTATCCATCGAAAATGGTTACGTCACTACTAAAATTTATGATAAAAGAGATGATTTTAATTTTAATATAGTAAATTTTCCGTTTCTAGACGGCGATGTTCCTCGTGCAACTTCTTACGGGGTTTATATCTCACAGCTTGTTCGCTTTTCAAGAGCTTGCAACGATGTGAATGATTTCAATGAACGTAATCTTTGCATTACAAAAAAACTTTTAAAACAAGGTTATCGGTATCACAAATTAAGGAAAACCTTTTGCAAGTTTTATCGCCGATATCCAGATCTAATTCATAAATACAGCTGCAGTTTAAAATCACTATTGCAACAAGGAATTTCACAGCCAGTTTTTTATGGAGATTTAATTTATAAACTTAAGAAGATAAAAGGCGATGCAAATTTCTCCCTGTTATTCGTAAAAACCATCTGTAAATTTAAAAAGAAAGGTTACCAACAAGATATTTTACAGCGCTCTGCAGGCCTGGTGATTAACCCATCTACAGTTGATCATTAAGCTTACCTCTTTGGTTGCACGACGGTGGCAGGGGTGTAAGAGTTTATGAAAGTTTATGGGGAAATCTTTTCTTAAAAGAACCTAAAAGCTCGATTTGTTTCTTTTATCCCTGTCATCGTGTTCTTGCTGATTTTACTCCAGGTGCTTTGGTCTCGGAAAGATCATTGAGTACCCGCCCTTTGGCTTTGCGATGCTATTAAATTCTTATGTTTATATGTTTGTATGCTTTTGCATGCAACATTGTTGAGCTGATGGGTGGGTTGGTTATTTCACCAAGACAATTTGTACTTGTTTTGTGATACGAGAACCTGTTGGGGCAAGTGTGAGGTTGGTGCACCCTAGAACCTGGTTTAAACCCCCAGTGGCAATTTGTTTTGCCACTGACCGTTCCAAGGCGGTATCCCCGAAGGTTCTCTTGTTTATTAATTGTTTGTGGCGTCCTATTTGAATTGACATACATATATAAAACATGAGCTCTCTCTCTCTCTCTCTCTCTCTCTCTCTTCCTCTCTTCTTTTTCGCTGCGTGGGGAGGCTGTGTTTTTTGAGTGTGGCGATTCCTGATATGCATATGTTGCTTTTTTATTATTAATTAACAGTCTCATATTTGCCCAGCAATTCTTGTATATTTAGTCTGTATATTAATTGGATGTTTTTATTCTCTTAATTAATAGCATTGTCATTAATGAAGTGAATTCACATTGGCCATGTTTTTGGGCCTCATGAATGCTTATCAGCTCTCGGTCTTTTGCCTCGAGCTATGACTAACTTTGAGCCAATAACATGGCAATGTGAAATCCCATTAATATTACTCACTGTGCATTCCAAGTCAGGGGCTCATTCAGAACCCATGTTCCCTAAGTGCATAAAATTATGCTCGCATGGGTCTTCGTCCACTAGAAAATGTTGGAAGGCCACTCCCATAAATAGTATGAGGTTGGACAGGACGTTAAACTGTGATAATCACGACGAATCCAATCCAAAGAGAACTATAGTCTTCTCCTACCAATTTAGTGATACAAACAAAACTGGGACCAAGATCATAAAACTAAGATTTCAAACAAGTATCAAAACTCAAGCATCTAATTGGCTGAAAAGGTGACAAGTTGCCATTTCAGCTAAACACATGCTTGAGATTTGAGACTGGTATCCTGACTTAGTTTTATGATTATATATTACTATAAGGCAGAAACTACTTTCTAGTGTACATTAGTTTAATCCACCGTAATGACTGAAAACGCTTTTAGTGCCACTTTTTTGTCGCATACACAAGTATTTTTTAAACATTTTTAATTGGACCCTGATGATTGATCAACACATCGGCTGAGGTTTTGAAAGTAAACAACCACTGTGCACAACATTATTTTATGGACCTCAATAATAATAATAATAATAATAATAATAATTATAATGTAAGTACTGTAAATAACATGATGCTTATACCAGCTCCAGAACAATAATATCATTGCTCTCATCTTTTGTTACGTATAATCTTCTTTTCTGAGAATCATAGCACACTGATTGTGGCCTCGTGATAGTTGCTATCTGTCCTACAAGCTTGTGATCCTGTCCTATCTGAATGACATTTTTCGAGTACCAGTCACACACAAACACATTACTACCGTCTGTACACACTCCAAAGCAACTTGAAGCTTGGATCTCACTCAGACTGAGTGTGGACAGGTAATTTCCCTGAATGTCAAGTGTTATCAAACCATTGGCACCGTCAGCCACAAACACTCTGTTACCATCAACACTCACTGCAATATGTTTGGTTACTAAGAATATGGGACCACGGAAAAAATTCATTATACCAGAGGCATGTGTTATTTTCCTTAACTCCTTACCATTCATGTCATGAATGTACACTGATCTGTCACTATCTGATATGAATAGTTTACCATTGTGGTGAGTTATACCCCAGCATTCATGGTTAAATGTGAGAGTACGAGTGGCACTCATCTGATCACCCAATAACACAAACTGTACAGTGTTCCCAACCAGACTGACAGCAGCATTTGTCTTACTGATCTGACAAATAGCGACAGGCCTATCTATCAAGGTGAGGTAATCTGTAACTTTCTCGGAAGTAAGGTTCAAACGTTTAAGCTTATCATTCACGATATCGGCCAGAAGAAGAAAGCCATCATCAGTAATACAAGAACCCCATATGCAGCAGATACTTGTGTCGTTTGGAAGCTGTATGTCTACTTTTCGCTGCTTTCTTACTTTGTATAATGTGGTTTTTGGTAGGGTGGCCGTGGGAGTGTTTAGTTTGGATTTTACTGCCAATCGCGTGTTAGGAACAGAAGATAATTGACATGTAACTTTGCCAAATACCTTCAGTTTTTGCAGAAACGACTTAATACTTTGATCAGCAGCAAAAGAGACCGTTTTATCTAGCTGTTTTTGTTGTCTATTCATCTCCGTCTCGCACTTTTTTGCTACCTTTTCAAAAGTCTTGACGCAGACGAATTCCTGTACTTTGTTTCCCTCCAAGGTTCGTAGATGGTTATCCATCACATTCAGGGCATCTATCTGGTTTTCAGCGATCTTTATTTCTTCCTCAAGGGACTTTTCAATTCTGTCAAATTGCTTCTTTATCTCTACTATTGTGTCTCTTTCTATGTCATCCAAAAGTGTTTGCAGTTCTTGTTTGAATAATTTGACAGAATCCACTGCTGTATCTAGAGAAATAGTTAACAACTGTTTATAGGCATCTTTTGATTTCTTGGTCTTTTCTATGTGTTTCCTTGTTAACTGGATACCGCGCTCTATGTTACTCATATCCGATCTTTTACATAGGTTGTCAATATTTTCTGGTATAGACAATAATTCTCTGCAAGATCTGCAAAAAAGAATAGATATCTTTTTAATAATCGAAAAGGAAACATTTCAACCGAGAATGACCAATACAGACTATTGCAGTTTGGCTTGTATAATGTTTATTTATGGGGTCTAGCGAAAATGACTAGTCCTATTTAAAGTGCCACTGAACGTTAACATTGTACATGGAGACTTGCAAGGCTCACAATATATATTTCGAAACATATAAACACTGTTCACTAATCTTAAAGTGGCTCACTGCGAGTATTTTAGTATTTTTGATATATTGTATCATTCATGGTTTCCGCTATCATCTCGTTGCATCTTACGTGGTCCCTCAACGTTTGTAACCAATCAGAAAGCAGCTTTCATTAAGTGTACGTTGATCTGAAGGCGAGATCACGGAAACGCAAAAATATGTTGTGAGGATCGAAAACACAATGCGAAATCGAGAAACCACGATGAGAGGTCGCAAACACATGAGTTCGATGCGATTGAATTAATTTGGCGCGTCGTATTTTAGTGACCTCTCATCTTAGTTTCACGATCTTGCATCTCGCGTTTGGGTGGTCTCGTTCTCCTCTCTATTGACATTATTTTTCTTTTTTTAATGAAACAATAGTTCAGTTATTAGACCTAATTAAGCGCACATTGCTTGCTATTAAATCGCCTTACCTGTGATAAAGATAAATACATGTCCCACACGCCACTTCGTCATGGTCTTGGCAGTACATGTTGAGAACCTCGGATTTGTGCTCGTCACATCGCTGTGTCGGAAAAGTTGGCAGAGATCCTGCACTTGATCTCGTGGATTTGAACATTGATTTATCCAGCAATTTGTGATGTTCCATGGACGGAACTGCTGTGTGAATATTTACGCAAGACGCACAGTAGTAGTCTTTACAGTCCACACAGTATGCAGTAGCCTCTGTTCTCGTATTCTTTTTCATACACATACAACATTTATTGATAACTATTTCATCCGACATAATGTCCTCTCCTCCCCTAGCCGCCATCTTGTCAACAGGTAAGTTTTACTAGCATGTGATATGATTATCTGACCTAATTTGAAGTGCTTTTTTATGATAACCTATTTAAATTGCTGCATAGATGAAATTATTCAAACAGAACAAAATTCAGTTATTGATCAATAAAACAACGCTTAAATATTGTCAATTTTAAATATAGTTGCTACAATATGTTGCACATTTAGGAAAGTTTACTGAAACAAACAAAGTTTCTATTTATCTTATGTTTTCTTGTCAAAATTATTTGGGAAGGGGCGGAGAATTAGTACGGTATAAACAGTGAAAATAAAAAAGGTATTCCATAGTTTCAAAACTACCATTTTTGCGCTACGGAAACACTATAATTCACTGGACACCATAAAATAAAAACATTGAATTACATAATTAAACATAAACAGAATATCGTCCATCACCTTATACCGACCTCAGTCTTAGTCATACTGTCCTCACAGACAGCGAAAGGCGGATATACCAAGCTGAGATATTCTGTTACTTTCTGTGCAGACAGGCCTCTTGTTAACAAGATCATTCAGAAACAGGAAGCCATCATCGGCGATACAGGAACACCTTACGGTGCAGTTGTGCAGATACACCTTTATTGCAACGGCGCCCATTGCAGACTCAGATCAGCAAGAATTCAGTGCCGTCTGATCTGGATTTTCACGGTTCGCTTTTAGATTGTTTAGATTATTTCTGACCAAGCTGCGACCAAAGTAGATTTAGATAAGACGGCGTGTATGTGCCAATTGATCTGTATCTACACTGTTCGCATACGCGTTAAATGTATATATAGACAATCAGTTAATCTTCATATATTAAATGGATCTACATATAAGCAGGGATGTTATTGAAGCTGTTTGGAGCCAATGCTTCAACGTCATTTAGGCTTGTAAAGCAAATCCTGGAGCTAAAATGAGTTTTGCTCACATAATAAACGATCGGAATTACGAATAAGAAACAGGGTTATTGGTTGTAAATATTTAAAGGGAAACAATTCGTGATTTGTCATGAGTAGAAACTACCGGTATTCGTGTTATTTCCCTTGAGTGTTGTCGGTACTCCAAAACTTTTCCAGTTTGTGAATAAGGCCAAATTGCAGGATAAAGCTGTAAGTGTGTACTTGTTTTCAATAAAAGATCATGGCAATTGTTTTCATGAATTTATATGATTGAAAAGGAACTGCATGGCATCTTTTCTGTCTGGAATATGTTTTTTCCTGGGAAAGGGGATGGGACATCTGTCGTAGATATACCAGGGTTTGATCATTTTACACCTCTGGGTAAGACTAGTCGTCTATGTTCACAGACAGACGTTTTTAACGAGCTTGCTGTTGGCAATACAATATTTTCCTAGATAAATAATCCCGGAATAACCGTTAATTAACAACCGTTGCAATATTTCAAGAAATGGGATTTTGTGAAGTCTTAGGGTAGTAACATGATAATTTTAAACATTCTGGCAAAAAATTACCATGAAAAGTAAATGTTCCTGCCGAAAAGGTCGTTCGACAAACGCACTGAACCCCTTCTGGATCCGCCCGTACTAAGAGTATTAAAATAATGTGCTGTCACATTCCTAGCACCATGATAAAACAATTAAAAATACGATTCCCAATATACGTTTTCTCTACAGGTAATATGTAAATTATGAAAAGAAAGGGTAATAAATATTTCTCAAATATCTACGATGCGGAAATATCACCCGGAACAACTCGTATAAATCCAGCCAAATGATTGATGTGTTCTGCTAATAGCCGGTAAAGCCGGCGATTCTTTAATAATGAATTGAACATTTCCAAATACGTGTCAGCAGTTGCTCATTCTTTGTATTTAAGTGTTGCATTTAAAATTTATCACAAATAGTGTTTAATTAATGCTTATAAGTGTACATGTACTTGTTTAAGTTGGCAAATATGAGCATTTGACAGCTGTTTTAAAGTAGTCTTGACACGTATCGGGACGGAAATAAAATGTGTTTTCAAATATCCAATTTTTAAATATAATTTGAGAACAGGACAGAACAGAATATATCTTTTATTTCAGCCAGGTATTTACATACAACATTGGGGAGAACAACATAAATAATTTATGAATACTATTGAAGAACTGCAGAAAAAGTAAATGTGATGTATTATTCTTACTCAGATAAAGTATGAGCGAATGTACATTTAACTTGATTTCTATCATCTTAATTCCTAGACAACCATATATCGGTTTGAAGATTTATATTTTAATCTAATAAAAATACACGGGAAATCGGGGGTTAACTTACTTGAGATCCAGATCAGCCAGCACATCTGTGTCATTTGATCTACAATTTTGGCCTCATGTTTGTGTCACTTGATCTGATGTTACAATGTTGGTCTCCTGGTCAGATATAACCTAATGAATCTAAAAGCAAACAGTTGTTTAGATCCTGATCAGATGGCATTCTTTGACCACGCAATTAAACTGAAATTGTAACTGCAATATATGTAACGGCTATATCACATGGACATACATCCTTGTCGTCTGATCTGGATCTACTGATAGTTGTTAGATTTATAAGGATATTTCTTACTAAGAATTGACAAGCATAGACCCAGATAAGACGCTACAGTATCTGGCTGATCTGCATCTAAACTAGATACCATGCATATTTATGAACTAAATGGTTAGGTATCTGAAATTTTATTGCCAATCATTAATTTTTGTTGCTATTAAATTGCACTGTTTTATTATCTTAAATATTTACAGAAGTGTTTCAATATGTGTTGATTATTTTTTTTTTGGGGGGAGGGGGGGGGAGGGGTAAGAATTTTGTATATGGCAATAATTTATTTATTGTTTATTAGAGTGTGGGCAGAAACAAGATAATTTTTCTTCTTATAGAAATTGCCTGGTTACTGCATTTAAATGCTAAGTAAAGGGCCAAAGATGATTAAATTAAGCGTGGAGTCCAATCTCAAATCTCAAGCATCTGATTGGATGTCAGAGCGTTCGCCATTTTAGCCAATCAGATGCTAGAGATTTGAAATGGTCTCACGAATTAGTTTTATGATCTTGGGCACAGGATGATTTTCCTCTTTGTCAGTGATTATCATTATGCTGATAGGACATTTACTGTTGAAACTTCATGTTGCCCAATTTTATTTTATTTTATTAAAAAATATCGTTTTGTTTGCAGTAATGAACACTTCATTATGACCGTTTATTATGATGATTCTAAAAAAACTTTGATGTATTTTTTTGGTATTATGCAATGAGTCGTAGATCCCATATAAATGAATGTTATCTTATCAGTGTAAGTTTACCAGTGGTGGATCCAGAGTGAGCTCAGTGGGTTGCTTAACCTTTTTATTTGGACATCAATATTTAATTTTCATGGAGATTTAGGCATCCTGTTATCATACCAATTGGATACTTTACATTGGCTATAACTTTGCCATTTCTTAATATTTCACCAGAAAATGTTGGAAGGCCACTCCTATAAATAGTAGGAGGTTGGACTGTGAAACTCTTGAGAGAGCTTTATTCTACCAATTCAGTGGTACTTCCAGTACTGGGCCTAAGATCATATCAGTAAGATTGGAGACCAGTCTTAAATCTTAAGAATCTAATTGGCTAAAATGGTGACCAGAGATTTTAGACTGGTGTCATGATTTAGTTTCATGATCTAGTACGGGCAGTCTAACATTACTATTAGGGAGAAAACCTTTCTAGTGTAAGTTACCGGTAGTTTTGTCCACCGTAATGACTGAAAGAACTTCATGCGCCATTTTTCTGTTTTAATATATACATTTTTATTGGACCCTAGTGCTTGATCAACCGATGAACTAATGTTTTGAAAGTGAACAGCCAACTAATTCCAAAAGATGGCTTATGAAAATCTTTATTAAGGTGGATGGACACGTTGCTCACCCTGTTTTTGACGTCAAAAATTAAATTTTGCCCAATTGTTATGAAATTTGTTCAGAATAATGTGTGAGCATCGGTTTATTGAAATATGCAAAATAGTGTCACTTGCCGACGACGGATATTGTAAAACAGCGCCATCTATGAAGGTAACCTGATTTCCTCCGTTTTTCATTAAACGTAGATATTTAACTATGTAGTTTACGCTAAAATGGCACGAAATTTGCCTTGAACACGCACCAGTACAAGTTTAATATGAATTGGGTAAAATCTTTGAATTGGGACAATATATGTACTTAAAATATCGTAAAAATCTACATAACGCGAGCTGTTTTTGCACCGTTTTTTTTCGCGCACCCCTACTGTCTTTGACGTAATATAAGTGCGAAAGCAGACGGTTAAATTCTTTCATTTTTTAATATGTTATTATCAGATGTTTAAAATTACGAAATATAAAATAAAAAATGGGTGTCTTCGGTTTAGTTTTTGCGTAAAAATAAAGAGAACGTAAATTCGGGTAATAATTTTTCGTTCACGACGGCGTAGTTGAAATAACATTTAAATTATCGTACTTCTTTGTTCGCGTTCCCTCATATTTAAAACAAATCGCTCAATAAACATGCACTTCATTTATTGTTTTGCAACAATTTAAACTTATCAGGTTTGTTATCAAAGAAAAGTGTAGGCCTGCACTTTCGTGTTTTTTTTTCTACATAGTGAATGTATGATTATTAGATTTTTCAGCTGCAATTAAGTAATTTGTTTCAGCGAAGTATTTGATAAAGTTTGTTTCTGACTTTATGTTTGTTAACGACAATTCATTTTCGCACTTGTATCATTTCTTAAATCCTTCTACCAACACTTGAAATTCGACCACCCGCCTGCCTTCCAGAAAACCATATTCATTTATGTTTGAATTCAAAAGGTTTCTTAATCTTTTCCGTTTAAATTTATTAGTGAATTTTCCGTTTTCCGCATGAGACTTCATGTTTATCGTCTGCTATTCGTTAACAGACTCCTGCTTTCAAATGTTAAATGACGTCATTCCGGTTTTTGAAAACACGTGCACGTTTTCCATATTTTACCCATTTACAGTTTCAAAGCAGTTGACTGATGAATCTAAGGGTGTGAAGTAGATCTATATATATACCGCGAAAATGTATTTTAATCAATAAAAGAACTCATTTCATATGTTTCAATGCAAATAAATGCAGTAAGGTATAAATTTCAAACATTATTTATATACAAAAAGTTTCATCTGTGTATGCTTAGTAACTATCATTTGCATGATGTTGCGCGAGAGTGCCGGATTGGTGACCACCAATGAAACCTACATAAGGCCAGGCCGGGAAACACACCCGGTCGCACTGATGACAGTAAAAGTTTCGGAATTTTTAATATTTCGCGGACCTGTTCTCAACTCCGCCTTTCGGGATTATTACGTTGTTTACTAGTGATTTAGAATATATAATAACAAATCGTAATTTCATGTAGTATTACTGGTAGGAAATAGATTTGCTCATACGTGTATTAATTGGTTCGGTTAAGGGATAGTATTTTTACTGACTACGAAATAACCATAGTCGAGCTGATTTAGCAATCTTTTTTAACTTTTAATCCTTTATTTACAAAATATTCATAAAACCTTTTTTTTTATTTCTCTAAAATGATTATCTATCCAGCCACTGTTCAGTCGTCAATTATTGAAAATGGGCGTATACATAAAAAACTTCAATTGATCAAAAATAATAAAAAATATCGCATATGAGATCATAAATCAAACGGTCGGAAACAGGAAAAAACATTTTCTATATTTTATTTTTGCTTCAATATCAACTCTTTATGCAATAAAAATTTATTAAAATGTTAAAAAGACGTTAAAACGACGTCGTTTATAATGTATGTGACGTCGGCGTTTGTCCGAACGCAAAACTATTACCTGAATTTACGTTCTCTTTATTTTTACGCAAAAACTAAACCGAAGACACCCATTTTTTATTTCATATTTCGTAATTTTAAACATCTGGTAATAACATATTAAAAAATGAAGGAAGTTCACCGTCTGCTTTCGCACTTATATTACGTCAAAGACAGAAGGGGTGCGCAAAAAACGGTGCAAAAACAGCTCGAGTTATGTAGATTTTTACGATATTTTAAGTACATATATTGTCCCAATTCAAAGATTTTACCCAAATCAAATTAAACGTGTACTGGTGCACGTTCAAGGCAAATTTCGTACCATTTTAGCGTAAACTACATAGTTAAATATCTACGTTTAATGAAAAACGGAGGAAATCAGGGTACCTTCATAGATGGCGCTGTTTTTCAATATCCGTCGTCGGCAAGTAAAAATATTTTGCATATTTCAATAAACCGATCCCAACACATTATTCTGACCAAATTTCATAACAATTGGACAAAATTTAATTTTTGACGTCAAAAACTGGGTGAGCAACGTGTCCATCCACCTTAAAAAGTAGATTACATATACATTAGTCTAAGAATTAAATTTTTTACGAAACCAAATCAATATAAAAAATTTATGTCAACAAAATACATGTATAACATTTATTATATTGTTAAATTTTCACTTTAAATTTCTATAATTGCAGTTATATAAAAATTTAATGTAAAGTGGCTGACAATTAAAAAATTGCAAAGTTTGTTCGTATTCTGTTGACTTCATACATATTTTTTATGACAAATGACACGATTCTGCATTCTATTTATTATTCACAAGAAACCAATCGCTCAAACATGTTCCAGTATATAAGTACTGTAAATAACATGTTGCTTATATCAGCTCCAGCACACTAACAGCATTGCTCCTAGATTTTGTTGCGTATAATCTTTTTTTCTGAGAATCATAGCACAATGACAGAGGCGACCTGATAGTTGCTATCTGTCTTACAAGCTTGTGATCCTGTCCTATCTGAACGACATTGTCCGACAAATAGTCACACACAAATACATTCCTACCGTCTGTACACACTCCACAGCAACCTGAAGCTCGAATCTCACTGTTACTGAGAGTGAACGGGTAATTTCCCTGAATGTCAAGTGTTATCAAACCATTGTTAAAGGCAGCCACAAACACTCTGCTTCCATCAGCACTGACTGCAATGTGTCTGTTTTGACGGAATATGAGGCCACGGAATATATTTGTTATAACAGAGGCCCGGGGTGTTATTTTCTTAAACTCCTTACCATTCATGTCATGAATGTAAACTGAGTTACCACTATCTGATATGAATAGTTTACCATTGTGGTGAGCTAGACCCCTGCAGTCATGGTCTAATGTAAGAGTACGAGTAGCACTCATCTGATAACCTAATAACACAAACTGTAAAGTGTCATTGCTCAGACTGACCGCGGCATTAGTCTTGCTGACCTGACAGACAGCGTTAGGCCTAGATATCAAGCTGAGGTAATCTGTAACTTTCTCTGTTGTCATGTTCAAACGTTTGAGCTTATTATTCATACTGTCGGTCAGAAGCAGGAAGCCATCATCAGTGATACAAGAACCCCATATGTCGCAGTTATCTGCGTCGTTAGGAAGCTTTATGTCTACTTCTCGCTGCTTTCTTACTTTGAATAATGTGGTTTTTCGAAGGATGGCCGTGGGAGTGTTTTGTTGGGATTTTACTGCCAAGCGCGTGTTTGGAACAGAAGATAATTGACTAGTGACTTTGCCAAATACTTTCAGGTTTTGCAGAAACGACTTAATACTTTGGTCAGCAGCAAAAGAGACCGTTTCATCCGGCTTTCTCTGTTGTTCATTCATCTTTGTCTCGCACTTTTTTGCCAGTTTTTCAAAAGTCTTGACGCAGACGAATTCCTGTACCTTGTTTCCCTCCAAGGTTCGTAGATGGTTATCCATCGCATTCAGAGCATCTATCTGGTTTTCAGCAATCTTAATTTCTTCCGCAAGTGACTTTTCAATTCTGTCAAATTGTTTCTTTAACTCTAGTATTGTGTCTCTTTCTATGTCATCCAAAAGTGTTTGCAGTTCTTGTTTGAATAATTTGACAGAATCCACTGCTGTGTCTAGAGATTTAGTTAACAACTGTTTTTGGGCGTCTTTTGATTTCCTGGTCTCTTCTATTTTTGTCCTTGATAACTGGATACTGTGCTCCAACTTTCTCATTTCCGATCTTGTAAATAGGTCGTGAATATTTTCTGGTATAGAACATATATTTCCGCAAGACCTGTGAAATTAACAAAATAATATCTTAACAGAAAAGGAACCAGGAAACAGAAAGCAACCGAACACTACAAATATTAATTACTACAGACTTAGTGGGATTATTTATGGGTTCTAACGGAAATGGATATTACTGCCAATGAAGACTTGTCCAGATTTGAATGCAACCCAATATTAAAAAAGTGAACCGCACAACTTTTTATCTATCCCAAACAATTGTGTGCTCATGATCGGCAGCTTTTAGAGAAGTATTGTTAGATTGATACCATTTCATTTAAATGATTTTCGAGATAAAGATTAAGTTTGAATATAAGCCGATCTACATCATGATTTTTCAATTTTACTGATTAAAAAGGGCAAAAATAATTCACACAATAAACATATAAATATTTAACAATTATTTTGGAAACCTAAAACAGTGAAACTAAAACATGAAGACTCGCAAACTTGCAATATATATTTCGGAACACAAATACTATTTATTTCTAAAACTGGGTTATTAATGAACTTTTGTTAAAGTTGCTCGGTTAGATTATCTACAGTTATAATAATGCATTGGACCAATTACGGTTTAAGCTCTATCAACTCGATGCACCATGTTTTTAACCAACCGGAAATCAGCTTAATATTTTGTGAAAGTTGATCTAATTACTGAGATCTTGAAATTTTTGGAACACGATGGGTGGTCTCGAAACCTCGATGAAGGTGATGAAGATCGCGAAAATACGATTCAGTGTCGCGAAAACATGATGAATCGTACTTTCGTGACATCGCTTCTTTTATTGATACCTCTGTCATCCGACATAAAGTCTTCCTCTCCCGGTGCCGCCATTTTGCCAACAGATATTCTTTTTCCGAAATACCTTGTTGCTATAAAAAGTTGATTATGTTTGACATGATTTAAGTGGATTTGATGATAACATCTTTACTGCTACTTGATAGAACTATTTAAACAAACAAAATATTTAAGATATTGATCCACACACTTTGTTGACATAAAACAACGCTTATATACATGTATTGTGAATTGCATAATAAAACAAAAGTTTCATAAAGCACTGAGATGCACTATGCGAAAATGGGGTTTATGGCCTTTGCCACTACTGTAGATCCAGATCATCCTGCGCATCCGTTTAATCAGTGCAGGATCTTCACTGGTAGGCGTTTTAAGTCAGGGAAGAACTCTACATGCTGTGGTAGAAACAGTTACAATACTTCAGATTATGTTATTAGGTATACAGTTAATGCGGCGACTTAAGGAAGCTTCTTTTTAATGGTGCGTCAAAAAGTAAAATTTCTGAAGGATTTAGTGTATAATGCACATGAAGATCAATGAATAAGACTGGCGTTGTGATTTTGAAAGAATTCAAAACGACAAACCTAACAAATAATCAATTGGTATCTAAATTGTACTGTTTATTGGTGCAAATATTGAGTTGCGTTCACTCGGGGGCTAGGCGGCGTGGACAGTCGTATGCATTTCCGTTGCTGTCCATAAAGAGGTTTAAACAAACCGAGCCTGAAATATTTTTATATTTGTCGTGTTCGGTGGCTTAAAAGTTCCATTTTCATCTAATTAAAGAGAATTTCTGACTTGTGAACTGATTGCTGATTTCTAAGGTGTTTCGTGCCCGGTAGATTTTAGTTTTAGAGCGGATTCAGTAGGGTTGCTCGAACACCATTTTTGGGGGCAGCTATATTTAATTTTGATAGGGGATTTGCTCCAGAGAGTAAGAAATTTTCATGTAACTAACCCACGATTACCCAAGCGAACCCCCTTTTATTGAAATCTTGCATCCAATCATGTATGTGATTTCTGTTATGCTAAGTATAACTTTCTATATGTTTTCAAAGAGTTCACGTTATTATTCTATCAAGTTGTTTACTACGACGTTCCTGTTCGCACTACAAGTTAACACGTTTTCTTGTTTGGGGCACATATGCACTGATTTTGTCACCTGTGGCCCTCTTAACATTCAGAGTTTTATTAAACTACGTTGTTCTTGTTGTAGCGAGGAGTAATAGTAATCTATGGTGCACCATATTAGGTATAGTACCAAGAGGATGCTGGATTCTCGATAGCTGTGAATTAGGTTGGCCATCAGACTGTTAATCTCTTGGATGTTGGTCTGACAGTCTGTCATACAAAAAAAGAGCAGCGGACAGCTAGTTGAGTGGTTCTCATTCTTATTCATGCCGGCGATCATTTAAAGGAGAGCTTCTGACTGCCAATGAAGACAACTCTACTACCGGCAGCCTCTCGTATTACGGAAATTTGAGAACAATTAATCAATGGTTCGAGTCCCGGCTGCACATTTCCAAATGTGATTCTTTTCCCGCCAGCTGATCCTACGAGGGAAAATGACTACAAATCCAGAAGATCTGTGTGTGATTCGAATTATCGTTGGTTCGTTCTAGTCCCGTCTGGATATTGTATTAAGAAAAAAATGAAATATGCATATCAGGAATGGCCACATCCAGCATACACAGCCTCCCCACACAGCCAATAAGTAGAGAGGAAAAGAGAGCATGATATTACAAAAATCAGTTTCAAAATGGACGCCACAAACAAATAACGGAAGTGAGAACCAGAGGGGTTACCGCCTTGGAACGGTCAGTGGCAAAACAAATTGCCACTGGGGGTTTAAACCAGGTTCTAGGGTGCACCAACCTCACACTTGCCCCAACAGGTTCTCGTATCACAAAACAAGTACAAATTGTCTTGGTGAAATAACTCCACCCCCCACCCCCATCAGCTCAACAATGTTGCATGCAAAAGCATACAAACATATAAACATAAGAATTTAATAGCATTGCAAAGCCAAAGGGCGGGTACTCAATGATCTTACAGAGACCAGAGCACCTGGAGTAAAATCAGCAAGAACACGATGACAGGGAAAAAAGAAACAAATCGAGCTTCTAGGTTCTTTTCAGAAAAGATTTCCCCATAAACGTTCATAAACTCCTAAACCCCTGCCACCGTCGTGCAACCAAAGAGGTAAGCAAAATGATCAACTGTAGATGGGTTAATCACCAGGCCTGCAGAGCGCTGTAAAATATCATGTTGGTAACCTTTCTTTTTACATGTAGAGTTCAAATCTCGGCGGGCTTTCTTATTAAGACGAGGTTCAAACTATCAATGAAGTGGTTTCTTCTGGCATCATATTTGAGCAGAGTTTTGATATGACAACAGAACGGCTTTGGTACTGCAAGCTTATTAGGGAACATTTCGGGCAACCATTTCCAGTAGTTCTACCCCAGACATTCATAACATTAGGGAGATATTCGGACTACAAAATACTGATTCTGGTGAGATTTCTGACAACTGGTCTAGTCAGGCTTACATATTTTGGAGAAAGACTCGAAATACCTTAAAGTATACAAATTCAGTGGTTTCTGTCAGGGTTTTCGGTTGTAATAGTGAGAATTTCTGACTACATGTACCAATGCTGTGATTCTTTATCCAACATAATACTAAATTGTGGAAAGCTTTGCATTTCCATCTTTTAGAGAAGTATTAAAGAAATTTAACTTTTTAAAGTTAACCATGATGCTTGTTCAGCTGGTAATATTTTAAAAGGAAACAGCCAAACGATGTTTTGTGAAAATCTTTATTGAAGTAAATTATATACAGTAGAAATATATTGAAATTTTCGGACGGTTTCCGGATAACCTCATTCAATAATAATAATAATAATAATAATAATAATAATAATAACAACATAAGTTTCATATTAATCCCTGACCACATTATATAAATATACACATGGGAAATATATCTGTTAATATCTGTTAATATTTCTACAGCACATCCACAGACAAGTTTTTCACGTTTGAATTACTATTTGAAAAATGGCTGACAATTTTTCAAGGATCGTGTGGTGTATTATGTAGACTTTAAATTCAATTTTAATGATCATGGACACGATAAAGATATTTACGTTCACAAAACATCTCTCCCACATGTTCCAGTTAAATAAGATTTTGATTTAATTTCCGCTACATGTATTGAGGCTATATATATATATGTTTCAAGTACTGTAAACAATATATTGCTAATCCAGCTCCAGCACAATTATGTCGTTGCTGTTATATTTAGTTACGTATAATCTTCTGTTCTGAGAATCAAAACACACAGACGTAGGCTCTCTGATGGTTCCTATCTTTCCAAGGAGCTTGTGATCTTTTCCTATTTGAACGATATTGTCCGAAGCATAGCCACATACAAACACATTACTACCGTCTGTACACACTCCACGGCAACCTGAAGCTTGGATCTCACTCTTACTGAGAGTGGACAGGTAATTCCCCTGAATGTCAAGTGTTATCAAACCATTGTAATAGTCAGCCACAAACACTCTATCACCATCGGGTCTGGCTGCAATGTGTTTGATTTCACGGAATATGCTTTTAGGGGGAAAAGGTTTACCAGAGGTCATTGTTATTTTCTTTAATTCCTTACCATTCATGTCGTGAATGTATACTGAGTTACCGATATCGGTTATGAATAATTTACTATTGCTGTAAGCCAGACCCCAGCATATATGTTGAAATGTGAGGGTACGAGTGGAAGTCAACTTGTTCCCTAGTCTCACGAACTGAACGGTGTTATTGCTCAGACTGACAGCAGCCTCGATCTTGCCGACCTGACAGACAGCATTAGGGGGAGATATCAAGCTGAGATAATCTATGGGTGTGTCTGTAGACAGGTTTAAACGTTTAAGATTACTGTTGCTGCAATCCGTCAGAAGCAGGAAGCCTTCATCAGTGATACAAGAACCCGATATGTTGCTGTCAGAAGTGTCGTATGTAAGGTTAATGTTTACTTCTTGCTCTTCTGTTACTTTGTATAATGTGGTTTTTGGAAGTATGTCTGTGAGAGTGTTTGGTTGGGGTTTTACTGACAATGATCGCGTTTTTGGAACTGAAGAAAATTGAAATGTGACTTTGCCAAATAATTTCAATTGTTGCAGAAATGACTTAATACTTTCATCAGCTGCAAAAATGACTGTTTTATCTGGCTCTCTTTGTTGTTCATTCATTTCTGTCTCGCGCTTTTTGACCAGCTTTTCAAAAGTCTTGACGCAGACGAACTCCTGCACCTTGTTTCCCTCCATGGTTCGTAAGTGGGTAGCCATCCTATTCAGGGCATCTATTTGGTTTTCAGCAATCTTAATTTCTTCTGCAAGGGGCTTTTCAATTCTCTCGAATTGTTTCTTTAATTCTTGTATTGTTTCATTTTCTATTTCATCCAACAATGTTTGAAGTTCTTGTTTGAATGATTTGACAGAATCCACTGCTGTGTCAAATGATTTCGTCAAGAACTGTTTAAGCGCTTCTATCGATTTCTTGGTCTCTTCCATTTTTGCCCTTGTTAACTGGATACTTTGCTCTACGTTTCTTATTTCCGATCTTTTACAAAGGTTGTCAATATTTTCTGGTATTGAACATGCGCTTCTGCAAGACCTGCGAAAATTAATAATTATCTTTAAAATAAATGACAAAGAAGCTGGGGGAAAAATATCCGAACACGACAAATGTGAAATAATGCAGACGTGGTTTGATTTCGTCTGTTCATGGGCTCTATCGGAAAAGCTTATTAAGTCCAATTTTGCCTAGCCCTTATTTATGTGCAACGCAAAATTCACACAAGTAAAACGCACAACATTGATCCAACTCAAACGTTTAAATCTAGATGTGAAGATTGTTAAACTGATAATCTTGAGTTATCATTCTGAATGGTTGAAAAGGCATACATAATTCAATACAATTGAATAAAATATAAATATCAACATCATTATATTTGTTTTTGGAAAACGTAGAAATAGTACACGAAGACTTGCAAGACTAGCAATATTATAATCGAAACATATGAACACTGTTCATTTGTAAAATGTGGCTATCTATTAACTTATCTAAAAGTGGCTTGATCAGATTATCTATAGTTATTTTGATATAGATGTAGAATCATGATTGGTTTCCATTATCAACTCGATGCACCTTACCCTGTGAGGTCGCAACACCACCATGCGAAATCGCGAAAAAAGATGCGAACTATCGCAATACACTAATATCGCGCCATCGCGTCTTGCTTTCGTAACCTCGCATTTTGTTTTCGCAAATTTGCATAATGTTTTTTGGATTTCAACGTATCGCTTTCCTCTCTGCCTACATATATTACCCATTAATTTTATTAAAATGGTTCAGATATTAGACTTCACCTTGCTAGTGCATCGCCTTACCTGTGATTGAGGGCAATACATGTCAAACACGCCACTTCATCGTGGTCTCGGCAGTAGATGTCGAGTACCTCGGATTTGTGCTCAGCACATCGCTGTGTCGAAAAACTCGGCAAAGATCCTGACCCTGATCTCGGGGATCTAAAGTCGGATTTATCCAGCAATTTGTGATGTTCCATGGACGGAACAGCTGAGTGAATTTTTACACATGTTGCACAGTAGTAGTCTTTACAGTCCACACAGTATGTAGTAGCCTCTGTTCTCGTATTCTTTTTCGCACAAACACAGCATTTATTGATAACTATTTCATCCGACATAATGTCCTCTCCTCCCCCAGCCGCCATCTTGTCAACAGATAATCTAAACACGTGATGCGTTTATCTTACCTAAGTTTAATAATTTAAAGTGCAATTTTGATAACCCTTTTATTGTGGTTTGTTAACACTAGTAAAACACAACAAAACGTTCAGGTAACGATCAATTAAACAACGCTTAAATATTGTAAAATGCAATTACAAGAATATTTTGCACCTTTAAGGCCTATGCGACCTGCTCTGAACCAGATCAGCTGGCAGATCCGCTCAGTCTGTAATTACCATAACCAGGCCTGCAAAATCTTCTTCATTAAAAATCCGGAGATTTTGTCTAATTATGTCAATGATGATGACGACAACGTCGATAATGATGATGTTGTCGTTTTAAAGTCTTGTTCTGTTGTTGACAATGCCTTTGAATGAACAGAAATGATGATGATAATGATATTTTCTTCATATTCTTCTTTATTACTACAATACTGTTTATTCTTCAAAGTATTTTATAAATGATTTTGCCAATGTCGTTGGAAATGGTTAAAGAACTAATTTGAAAATGACTTTTGATTTTTCTTCCATTCATTTTTTTACTGTTAAGACCTGTTTTTGACAATATTAAAATGACCATGCAATGAAAATAGATAAAGGCAGGTGTAACATCGAGGCCCTTGTTTAGATTTTGACACGCGGTTTTTGTATAATTGTTCCATTGAAACTGCTTGTCACTGAACACGTCCTCGTTATCTCATAATAACCAGGAATTGTGCGACTGCTGTAGAATAACTATTACGTTCATCGCACAACTTTTAGATTAGGTTTAACTAATCTATATTTTTGCAATTTCGTAGACATCCGGAGAATTTGACTATTAATCCGGGTATCCGGAGAAGAAACTTAAAATCCTGAGATTTCGGATAAATTTTGGAGATTTGGCAGGCCTGCATAACGAACACTCTTGATACCTTGTATACGACTCTGCTACCACTTTAAACATGTCAAACATAAAAGCCAGACGGATTTATCAAACTTTGCTTAGAAACTGTGTTTCTGCATGTGTAGGCAGAACCATTTTTGACAAGATCTGCCAGAAGCAGGAAGTCATCATCCGCGATACAGGTGCGCGTTATGGTTCAGTCATTTGTGTAAGCTTCATGTTTTACGTATTACTATATTTCTATTGTGTTGCTTTTTTTGCCATGTAAAGATTATTCTTTAGATGGTTGACTTGAGATCGTTTGGTTGGAATTATTATGGCCAGTTGCATTTTGAAATAAATGTTAATTGTTACGTGACATTTTGCATTCAGTTGTTGTAGAAACGACTTAATACTTTGAACAGCAGGAAAAATGAACTGTTTCATCAGGCAGTAAACTGTTTTGTCTGACAGTCGTAGATATTTAATTATAGATCTGTCTCGCGCGTTTTTTCAGTTTTCGAAATCTTGAAGCACACAAATTATTGGATCATTTAAGCTTTATAAAGATAATGTTTTTTTCGCAAGACAACTTTGACATCCTGGTGGATGTATAAACCCTGGAGCTGAAATAAATATTGCTCAGATAAAATGGACATAATAGATTGTCCCTTAAGGTACTTATTATTGCTCCGTTATTGCTATGTCATACACAAAAAAAGAAAACTATAAAAAAATCTCTCAAACGGCACAATGCAGTTCCATTAACCTTTACGCAAACCTATGTTATTAATATTTGTTTAATTTACCAACAGTAGGAAAAGTTTGAACAGTTCAGAAAAATAGTTAGACCAAAAAATCCCTAAGATTCTATTTACAATTTTTCACTAAAAACGAATCATTAATAAACATCAATTAAATTGTCTTTATGAGTAACAAGTTACAAACAGCGATACCTAGGATCATTTGATCTAACAAACTTATTGTATAAAATGGATGACATAAAAATAAAAATGTTGATTTCTCTCTTTGTAATTGAACGTTCTTTTCAAGGACCTTAAACTTTTGGTCAGAATCATTTCACCCATCTTGGCATTTGAATTATTGTTTTGTGTTGCTTCTTTTTTTGTAATAAATTGCAAATAGAATTTTAGGGATCTTATATGTCTAACTAACTATTTTTCTCTACTGTTCTAACTTTTCTTAAGGGCTTATCACACTCCTACCCAGCACGTTCATCGATAAAAAGAAAATTATCAAAATCTCAATAACGGCAAATTGCCGTTAAATGAAACTTTGCACAAATGAGTCTTACTATTTTATCTTTATTTTGCATATGGTAAGACACGTTAGAACAGTAAATAAAATAAGCGAGATCTAAAAATTCCCTAAACTTCTATTTACATAAATACATAAATCTTAACAACACAAAACATACTTTTAAATGCCCACATGAGTAAATTAATACGATATGATACTGACAACACTGTCTTGTGTCCTCGTGACTTACACATGTACACTTTTTGAGATCTTAGTAAAAGTGTGTTTGACCTTCAATTTCCTGGTCGCTTCCTGGTCGCATAAACGGATGACAATAATTGATTTCTCTTTTGGTAGTTGAAAATTCTTTACAAAGTAAACAACATTTTCTTGTCAGTCTCATAACACTCGCGTGGGAATTCAAAGTTATGTTTTGTTTTGCTTCGTTTTTGCGAACTTTTGTAAATAGACTTTGAAGTAATTTTGGTCTAACATTTTTCTAACGTGTCTTACTGTATGCAAAATAAAGATACATTAGTAGCATTTTTGCCTTTATTGAGATTTTGATAATTTTCTTTTTATCAATGAACGTGCCGGGGAGGAGTGTGATAAGCCCTTAACGTATGTAAAATAATCATACACTTAGAGCATTTGTGCAAAGTTTGATGGAACTGTATTGTGTTGTAAGAGAGATTTTTATATTTTTCTGTTTTATGCTATGGCGTAACAGTGACGAACGGAGCAATACCTTAATATCGAGTACGAAACGTGATTTATGAAACGTTCAAAGGGAAACAATTCGTGATATGTCATGAGCAGAAACTCTTCGCGTTATTTTCCTTGAATTACTGTAAAATTGGCGCCTGTAACATGTAATGCAAATGCAATTATTCCGTATACCAAAACAATAAATATTCCAGTTTTTAAATTATTTTACAGGAAAATGCGTGATATTTTTTCTGGAGTAATTTAAGCTCAGGGCAAGGGGTGTGGGGTCACCTATGAAAGGGCTACCAAGCTACGATCAACTTTACATCTATGAGTAGGTGAATAGACAGCCCTTTTCAACGAGCTCGCGTTTTATTACAATCCATACCGAAATAAATAGACCCCTGTCAAACAAAAGAGGAGATGCTGTCACTTCTTTAGTATCCTGATGAAACAATTTCAGTTAGATTTACAATATCACTTTTCTCCACAGGTTATACGTAAATTATGAATAGAAAAGGTTATTAATATTTCCCAGATATCTCCGATGCGGTAATATCTCCCGAAATCAGCCGATTGATTGATGGGTTGCGATAATACTTGGGAAAAGCCGGTGTCCTTTTGGCGTTTTTAGCTCACCTGTCACGTAGTGACAAGGTGAGCTTTTGTGACCGCCTGATGTCCGTCGTGCGTCGTGCGTCGTGCGTCGTCCGTCGTCCGTCGTCAACAATTGCTTCAATCGTCTTCTTCTCTGAAACGGCTTGGCGAATTTTGATGAAACTTGCCACAAATGTTCCTTGCATGAAGCTCTTCCAAAGTTGTTCAAAGAAATCAATTCCATGCAGAACTCTGGTTGCCATGGCAACCGAAAGGAAAAACTTTAAAAATCTTCTTGTCTGAAACCACAAGGCCTAGAGCTTAGATATTTGGCATTTAGCATCCTCTAGTGGAGCTCTACAAAGATTGTTCAAATTATTTCCCTGGGGTCAAAATTGGCCCCGCCCCAGGGGTCACTTCATTTTACATAGACTTATATAGGAAAAACTTTAAAAATCTTCTTGTCTGAAACCACAAGGCCTAGAGCTTAGATATTTGGCATTTAGCATCCTCTAGTGGAACTCTACAAAGATTGTTCAAAGTATTTCCCTGGGGTCAAAATTGGCCCCGCCCCAGGGGTCACTTCATTTTACATAGACTTGTATAGGAAAAACTTTAAAAATCTTCTTGTCTGAAACCACAAGGCCTAGAGCTTAGATATTTGGCATTTAGCATCCTCTAGTGGAACTCTACAAAGATTGTTCAAATTATTTCCCTGGGGTCAAAATTGGCCCCGCCCCAGGGGTCACTTCATTTTATATAGACTTATATAGGAAAAACTTTAAAAATCTTCTTGTCTGAAACCACAAGGCCTAGAGCTTAGATATTTGGCATTTAGCACCCTCTAGTGGAACTCTACAAAGATTGTTCAAATTATTTCCCTGGGGTCAAAATTGGCCCCGCCCCAGGGGTCACTTCATTTTATATAGACTTATATAGGAAAAACTTTAAAAATCTTCTTGTCTGAAACCACAAGGCCTAGAGCTTAGATATTTGGCATTTAGCATCCTCTAGTGGAACTCTACAAAGATTGTTCAAATTATTTCCCTAGGGTCAAAATTGGCCCTGCCCCTGGGGTCATTTCATTTTACATAGACTTATATAGGAAAAACTTTAAAAATCTTCTTGTCTGAAACCACAAGGCCTAGAGCTTAGATATTTGGCATTTAGCATCCTCAAGTGGAACTCTACAAAGATTGTTCAAATTATTTCCCTAGGGTCTAAATTGGCCCCGCCCCAGGGGTCACTTCATTTGACATAGACTTATATAGGAAACACTTTAAAAATCTTCTTGTCTGAAACCACAAGGCCTAGAGCTTAGATATTTGGCATTAAGCATCCTCTTGTGAAACTCTACAAAGATTGTTCAAATTATTTTCCTGGGGTCTAAAGTGGCCCCGCCCCAGGGGTCACTTCATTTGATATAGACTTATATAGGAAAAACTTAAAAAATCTTCTTGTCTGAAACCACAAGGCCTAGAGCTTAGATATTTGGCATTAAGCATCCTCTTGTGAAACTCTACAAAGATTGTTCAAATTATTTCCCTGGGGTCTAAATTGGCCCCGCCCCAGGGGTCACTTCATTTTATATAGACTTGTATAGGAAAAACTTTAAAAATCTTCTTGTCTGAAACCACAAGGCCTAGAGCTTAGATATATGGCATTTAGCATCCTCTAGTGGAACTCTACAAAGATTGTTCAAATTATTTCCCAGGGGTCTTAATTGGCCCCGCTCCAGGGGACACTTCATTTTATATAGACTTGTATAGGAAAAACTTTTAAAATCTTCTTGTCTGAAACCACAAGGCCTAGAGCTTAGATATTTGGTTTTAAGCATCCTCCTGTGAAACTCTACAAAGATTGTTCAAATTATTTCCCAGGGGTCTTAATTGGCCCCAGGGGTCACTTCATTTTATATAGACTTATATAGGAAAAACTTTTAAAATCTTCTTGTCTGAAACCACAAGGCATAGAGCTTAGATATTTGGCATTTAGCACCCTCTAGTAGAAATCTTCAAAGATTGTTCAAATGATTTCCCTGGGGTCAAAATTGGCCCCGCCCCAGGGTTCACTTTATTTTATATAGACTGATATAAGAAAAACTTTAAAAATCTTCTTGTCTGAAACCACAAGCTGAGAGTACTTTTGTACTCAGGTGAGCGATATAAGGGCCATCATGGCCCTCTTGTTTTTCAGAAATGTCCAATTACAATTATTCAGTTTTCAGAAATGTAATTATTTATCATAATGTCAATATAATAATGAAATTACAAAATTTTACATTACTCAAAAATAAGTCTAAAGTGAGTATTATGCAAAAGCCTTAAAACTGATATTGATTGAATAAAAAGGGTTAAGATTTTAACTGTTGTATCTGCAAAACTAGCCTTTGCTTAATAATTTAATTAACTGAACATGGTTCAGTTGATAAGGTTTCACCATAGACCCCTTATAACAACATTAACCTAATTTCAACTAGGCAATAAATTCAACAATGAAAATGATTGAAATTTTACAATATGTAACATTCAGTTTTTAGCTCACCTGTCACATAGTGACAAGGTGAGCTTTTGTGACCGCCTGATGTCCGTCGTCCGTCGTCCGTCGTGCGTCGTGCTTCGTGCGTCGTCAACAATTGCTTCAATCGACTTCTTCTCTGAAACCGCTTGGCCAATTTTGATGAAACTTGCCACAGATGTTCCTTGCATGAAGCTCTTCCAAAGTTGTTCAAAGAAATCAATTCCATGCAGAACTCTGGTTGCCATGGCAACCGAAAGGAAAACCTTTAAAAATCTTCTTGTCTGAAACCACAAGGCCTAGAGCTTAGATATTTGGCATTTAGCATCCTCTAGTGGAGCTCTACAAAGATTGTTCAAATTATTTCCCTAGGGTCAAAATTGGCCCCGCCACAGGGGTCACTTCATTTTACATAGACTTATATAGGAAAAACTTTAAAAATCTTCTTGTCTGAAACCACAAGGCCTAGAGCTTAGATATTTGGCATTTAGCACCCTCTAGCGGAACTCTACAAAGATTGTTCAAATTATTTCCCTGGGGTCAAAATTGGCCCCGCCCCAGGGGTCACTTCATTTTACATAGACTTATATAGGAAAAACTTTAAAAATCTTCTTGTCTGAAACCACAAGGCCTAGAGCTTAGATATTTGGCATTTAGCATCCTCTAGTGGAGCTCTACAAAGATTGTTCAAATTATTTCCCTAGGGTCAAAATTGGCCCCGCCCCAGGGGTCACTTCATTTTACATAGACTTATATAGGAAAAACTTGAAAAATCTTCTTGTCTTAAACCACAAGGCCTAGAGCTTAGATATTTGGCATTTAGCACCCTCTAGTGGAACTCTACAAAGATTGTTCAAATTATTTCCCTGGGGTCAAAATTGGCCCCGCCCCAGGGGTTACTTCATTTTACATAGACTTATATAGGAAAAACTTTAAAAATCTTCTTGTCTGAAACCACAAGGCCTAGAGCTTAGATATTTGGCATTTAGCATCCTCTAGTGGAACTCTACAAAGATTGTTCAAATAATTTCCCTGGGGTCAAAATTGGCCCCACCCCAGGGGTCACTTCATTTTACATAGACTTATATAGGAAAAACTTTAAAAATCTTCTTGTCTGAAACCACAAGGCCTAGAGCTTAGATATTTGGCATTTAGCACCCTCTAGTGGAACTCTACAAAGATTGTTCAAATAATTTCCCTGGGGTCAAAATTGGCCCCGCCCCAGGGGTCACTTCATTTTACATAGACTTATATAGGAAAAACTTTAAAAATCTTCTTGTCTGAAACCACAAGGCCTAGAGCTTAGATATTTGGCATTTAGCATCCTCTAGTGGAACTCTACAAAGACTGTTCAAATTCTTTCCCTGGGGTCAAAATTGGCCCCGCCCCAGGGGTCAATTCATTTTACATAGACTTTTATAGGAAAAACTTTAAAAATCTTCTTGTCTGAAACCACAAGGCCTAGAGCTTAGATATTTGGCATTTAGCATCCTCTAGTGGAACTCTACAAAGATTGTTAAAATTATTTCCCTGGGGTCAAAATTGGCCCTGCCCCAGGGGTCACTTCATTTTACATGGACTTATAAAGGAAATCTCTAAAATCTTCTTGTCTGAAACCACAAGGCCTAGAGCTTAGATATTTGGTAATTAGCATTGTCTAATAGATGTCTATTAAATTTGTTCAAATTATTTCCCAAAATCCGTTACGCCCTAGGGTTCTCTTGGTTGACATATAAAAATATAGGAAAAACATGAAAATCATTTTTCTCCAAAACTAATAGGACTAGATCTTAGATATTTGTTGCTGAGTATTGTGTAGAGACCCTTTTTCAATTTTTTTGCCAGCTTTCACTTATACATGGATGGCCTCTTCCTGGATAAAAGACCGCCTTGCTGATCACGATATTCTTCACTTTTGTAATAATGTTGTTTTGAAAATATTTTGATAAAAATTCAAAATCAATACTTTCTAAACATCTTCAATTTCAGTTCATTTATATTATCTTCATTATTATGTTTCAATTTTATCTAAATTTTACAAGCTCAGATTTAAATGACAATTAATGTTTCTAAATGTTGATTTACTTGAACAAAGCTCAAAGTTTCAGTTAGGCATGTTTTGGAAGAATCTTATTTAAATAGTGTGAATCATTTAGGCATGTTTTGGAAGAATCTTATTTAAATAGTGTGAATCATATTTAAATAATGTTCTTCTGATATAATAAAATTTTCTGACGTAAAATATACATACTGTATCTTATTTATTTTCATTTCTTATAACATATTGATTATGTTTTTTGGTTTTTCTTTTTCAATATGACTAATCTTTTTCTTTGTTTTCTAGGTATCATATTGATTATCAGAGACAACAAACTGTTATTGCCTCCTTACAAAGGATAATTTTTATAAGAACACTTTCATTTTTTAGCCATCTGTGTTATAAACTCAGTGATATGTAATGATTCATATTCTGGAGATAGTGACTCAGTGATTGTTATTAATTTTGGAGAAAGTGACTCAGTGATCTTTGTTTACTTTAGAGATAGTGACTCTGTGATAATTATTAATGTTGGAGATAGTGACTCAGTGATATTTATTCAATTTGAAGATAGAGTCTCAGTGTTATTTATTGTTTCCTTGTGGATTTAAGTAACAATCATGCCAAGAAAGAAAACATGGAGGAGGTCTGAAGCTCGAAGAGCTGTACTCGGAAGCCATGTCCCACAGATGGCACATGAAAGTCCTGTCAGTGTACAGGCAAGGGCCATAGTGGCAAAAGCAAGTCCTGTCAGTGTACAGGCAAGGGCCGAAGTGGCAACAACAAGTCCTGTCTGTGTACAGGCAAGGGCCATAGTGGTAACAGCAAGTCCTGTCAGCGTACAGGCAAGGGCAATGCAGGCAACAAGTCCTGTCAGTGTACAGGCATCAGCAAGTCCTGGCTGTGTTCAGGCAGTAAGTCCTGTCAGCGAACAGGCTGTACAAAGTTTAACCAAAGTACAATCTAGTATAGAGCAAGAGTGTTTAGTTCAGCCTAATTTGATCAAAGTCAGTAGTGAAAAGAACAGTCCAGGCGAAAACTCTCAAACTAAGAATATGTTTATTGAAAGTTCTGAATCTGACAGTCACAAGGTTTTGTCATCTTTGCATCCTGATGATAAATACATTGCTATACCAATTTATGAAGAAGAAAGAGAGAATTCATTGAAGGTAGACTATGATGTTGGTCATAAGACTCCCTTTAATTACAAGGAATGTATATTTGGATCTTTTCATCAAGGTGATGACAGATTTAGCATAGAGTCACGTGGAACTCAGTGTGTTGCAAATTGTTTATGTGCTTTAATAAATACAAATAACATGACTTCTTCATTGGTACTGGATAAAGTGCTTGTAAATGGGGATTTGCTGTACAACAAGATCATGCTTGGAATGAAAGCTAAGGGTTCTTTTAGAAGTAAATTGATGAATTTTGATGAAATACCACCTGTAGTCAGTATCTCTGATAGGGAATTGTATGTGTTAAAGTCAGATATTATCTGTGGTATTGCCATTCAGCAGTATGGAAGCTCATATTTGCCTACTCTTCACCAATCTCTACATTCAGCTTTTAGGATATCACAAAAGGCTTTAGTAATGATTGGTGCAATATGTTCAGCTGTGTTTATTGACAGTGATAGGTATTACATGTTTGACTCACATTCCCATGGTGAAGATGGTCTCTCAGCACCAGATGGAAGATCAATTTTGTTGTCATTTTCCTGTTTAGAGGACCTTGTTACATATATGTATGCAATGTATGAAAGTATGAATATTGATCTTAATTCACAGTTTGAAATTCTTCCATTGCATTTTACAGCTTCAGAACCTGAAACATCTACAAGGAATGACAATGAAACACAAGCAGAATGGAAAACTGTTAGGTGCAGAAAAGAAAAGAAGTGTTCTGCTATTGGAGAAATGGCACCTGCTGAAACAGAACATGTTTGTGACGAACAAAATGAAAATCGATGGAAATTGCTTGAAGTCAGTAGTGATGTAAAATGTAATGATAAAGAATCACTCATTGAAAAATATTTTCAAGATCAAATGCTGCGAGACAGCTTACATAAGGAATCAGGTAAAAGAATTGACAGGAAAACCTACCAAAGATTATATAAAAGATTACAAAGAAAGTCTGATAACTTCAAAAGAAAAGAAAGAGATGAAAAGAGACAAGCAAGAGAGGATGATGATCAGAAGAAAAAAGCCAGACTGAGTACAAGAAAATCAATGAGCAAAGCCAGAAAATCTATTGGCTTTAAAAAACAAGAGCGTGATGCTAAGAGAAAAGCAAGAGAGAACGATGATCAGAAGGTTAAAGAAAGACTAAGTACAAGTAAATCAAAGAGCAAAGCCAGAAAATCTATTGGCTTTAAAAAACAAGAGCGTGATGCTAAGAGAAAAGCAAGAGAGAACGATGATCAGAAGGTTAAAGAAAGACTAAGTACAAGTAAATCAAAGAGCAAAGCCAGAAAATCTATTGGATTCAAAAAACAAGAGCGTGATGCTAAGAGAAAAGCAAGAGAGAACGATGATCAGAAGGTTAAAGAAAGACTAAGTACAAGTAAATCAAAGAGCAAAGCCAGAAAATCTATTGGATTTAAAAAACAAGAGAGTGATGCTAAGAAAAAAGCAAGAGAGAACGATGGTCAGAAGGTTAAAGACAGACTGAGTGCAAGTAAATCAAAGAGAAAAGCTAGAGAGTCAGATATGATGAAACATATAGAAAGGATTTCAAAACAGCAATGGAGATCAAATAGAAACAACAAGATGAAAGAAAGTCTTGCAGATTCTATGAGGAAAGCAAGCAAACGTGAAAATCATTTTGTACGTGAAAATGAACTTGTATCAGCAAAGCGAAGAAAATTTGGGTCAGATATTAATGAATGCATCGTGATTTTCCATAAAAGAATATCAAGAGGTCCATTATATGTATGTAGTTGTTGTCACCAGACATGGTTTAAACAAAGTGTTTCTGAAGTAAAATCTTTATCAGATGAGCATCAGTCAAAATATTTGACAAAGTTTATATCGGTTGACAATAAGGAATGGATTTGTTGCACTTGTAAATGCACAATTATTTCTGGAAAGGTGCCAAAATTGTCCGTGTTAAATGGAATGAAGTGGCCGCATAAGCCAAAAGAGCTTGATTTGTTTCCATTAGAAGAACGCTTAATTGCTTTAAGAATACCTTTTATGCAAATGAGAGAATTGCCAAGGGGTCGTCAGTTATCTGTAAAAGGAAATGTTGTTAATGTCCCTGTAGATATACAACCAGTAATAAATGCATTGCCTCGACCATTTGATGAAAATGTTACTGTTGCTGTGAAATTGAAAAAGAAAATGTCTTTCAAATCATGTGCTTTCTCTGAAAATGTTAGACCATTACGAGTACTTGTTGCCTTGCATTGGTTAATGAAATCTAGTGAATTATATAAGAATGCTAATGTAGATATTGATGAGGATTGGATTAAAACTGTAACAGAAAGTTGTCAAGAAACAGTACAGGAGTTTTTCTCAGCTGACACAGTACTTGCACATGATAATTTAACTGAAAATGACCTAGTACCAGACATGAATAATTCTGACACAGTTAATCCTGCTGTTGATCAACTGTATGATTCTGATGCTGAAGAAGTGCAACAAGAGAATGTTGGTAGCACAGATACACTACTGGATGATGCCAATATAGAAAACAGAACGTCTACATTCACTTTTGCACCAGGAGAAGGTCAACAACCTTTAAGTATCTATCAAGACAAAGATTCAGAATATTTATGTTTCCCAAGTATTTACTGTGGACAACGTCGACCTGAAAATGATGAAAGAATAATTCCTGTTCATTACAGTGATATTGCAAAGTGGGAATTAAGAAGCCATGATAGAAGAGCTGCAAACAGTGTGCCAAATATATTTTTTAAAACCAAAAAAATACAAATGAAACAATTGAATGACAAAGTCAACCTTGCAGTTAGAAGATGTCAGATTGATACTAATTCCATGACTGCAGCAGAAGCAAGAGATTCTAGTGTAACAGACAATATTGTTAAAAAAGATGAAGGTTATTATATTTTTAAACAACTCAGAAATTCGCCTGCATATTTAGAAATGAGGAAAAAAGACGTCTTTGCAATGA